>OY998181.1:126057389-126399889 GCA_963921935.1 Galeruca laticollis
TCTTCGGTCCCAGGTAATGCAGCTAAGCGTCTCTTTGTTCTTGGAGGTTTTTCATTGAAAAATTCTTCCTTCTGGACTTTCCACGTTCCCCCACAGTAGAAATGATATTAACTGTCCTATTTCATAACTTTTTTTACTTTAAAATGTACTTTTATATTATTTTGTTACAATTTTGTTAGAGAAGATCTATATTGCAGCCTACCATTCTCCCAAAACCAAGCTTCACTGTCTTTTATTTTAAAAATCAACAACTTTTTCACTTCGCAAAAGCAAAGCCTGCTTTTATTGTTTTTTATTCAATAATTGTCATTTGGAATGTTTTTTTATGGAAAATGTAAGATTCTTTAATTAAACTGTCCTGGAGGATAATAACACTTATTTACATAGGTTTATATGGTCTTAGGGATTATATAAAATGTCTTTTACATGTATCACAATATCGCATTTTTTTATAATTCCCTTTTTATGGTGTTTTTATTTACAATTAATTACAAATTTCTACAACCTAAAATGATTATTTATACATATGTAATTGTTCAGTTTTCAATTTTGGAATTTTTACTAATGTTATCTGATATAAACTGTTATTTGTTTTCAAATTTGCCTTTTTCACCTTATATTCAATTAAGAACCAAAGATTTTAAGTTGGCAAGAAAATAACTATATTTTATTACTTCCTGTTCCTAAATTTTTATTGTTTTATCAGATTTCTTTGACATATAACATGGCTCTGTTCCGTCTGTCATCTATCATAAAGGTTCTTTCTTATTTCTTTTTTTCAAGTTTTTAAATTTTAAACCTTCACTACCATCGTCTGTGAATATAACTAAACAATTAGTAAGTTGAATATTAATTTCTGTTATTTTAGGTTTCAAATAAAACTTCATTCTACTCATCCAGACATTCACATGACCGTGTTCAGAGTATTCTGAAACGTATTGACATTAACTTGACCTTGGATTAAATTTCAAGGTAAAATTTTATACTGATCTATAATGTTATCGTTTAGATTTTTATTCATTATTCTTTAAAGTCTTTTTATAATTGGTTTTTCAATATTTGTTAATATATTTACTTATTTCATTCATTCCTTTATCTTAAATCTTAGTTTTTAACTAGGTAGTGTCTAGTAGTCCACCCTACGTATTAATAAAAAAAACCTTTTAATATTCATTCACATATGTGAATTATTTTTATATATTAGAGGGCTAGTTCAATATATATATATATATATATATATATATATATATATATATATATATATATATATATATATATATATATATATATATATATATTAAATCAAGATGCGATCTTAGTTTGTAAAATAAACAAACCTTTATATGGACTAAAGCAAGCCACTTATTGTTGGAACAGAGAATTTAATGAGTTTATTCCCAAATCAGGATTATTTAGGTCTGAAAATGATCCATGTTTATACTTCTATCATAGCCATTGTATAGAAATTTATTTGCTACTCTATGTTGATGAAATTTTTATTGCTAGTAACAGCGAAACTGATATGTATAATTTAAAACAAAAACTGACAAGAAAATTTGAAATGCAAGACCTAGGAAATTGAAATCAATTTTTAGGAATCAGTATTAACAGAAGGTATTTGGCTTTCAAATTTATTAAACGATTTTGGTTTTGTAAAAACAATTTTCACTATTTATGAAGACAATCAGTCTTGCATAAAATTAACTAACAAATGGGAACATAAAAGATTGAAACATGTGGATGTAAAATTTAATTTTATAAAAGATTTAGTATTAAACAAAACATTATCTGTAGAATATATTAATACCAAAGAACAAATAGCAGATGTATTAACTAAACACTTAAAATATGATTTGTTTGCAAAACATAGAAATAGTTTGGGTTTAATCGAGACATTAGAAGGCTAGAATTGTTTTAATTGTGGGCGTGTGTTGAATATCAATTAAAACAGTTTAATTTGGTAAAACTGTATTGTCAATTCAATGTCATCTGTATTGGTTGTTATTCATGAGTTCCATGTGTTATACTCATAAATTAACTTTGTGTTTTATTTAATAAAATAAAATATAATCACTCGACATCTGTGTCTTTATCCACCAAAACAACAATTGTTAAAAAGTAAGTAATCGTGTCTACTCAATATAAAAAATTATAGATAATGTAAGTTATCCTGCAATCCGTATTTTTGTTTGAGGTTATGTTTACTGGAATATTTGATTAATGTAAAAATATAAGATAAATACTAGTGATTGTTTGTTCTAGTGTCATCAAAACATGTTTCAACATTCTCTTGAAACCTTTTTAATGATAATATGGGCTTGTTAGTGAAAAATGCTTAATTGAAGTGAAGTGCCCTTTCAAGTATCCGAATGACGTAAAATTAAAACCGCTCCCAAAAGACAGAAATTATAATTCATTTTGATGAAAAAGCTTAGTGATAATTGAAAAATATAACTATTATCACCAGATACAAGGTGCATTACATATTGCATGAGAGGACATGTGCTATTTAATATTATGGATACCAAGTGACATTATTGTGGGAATTCCTCGACATCAAGAATGGAAGAAAAAATTACATGTTTTAATAACATTCGACCTTTACAAATGTGTACTGTTTATATTAACGTAATAAAATGTTTTCATAATTATAAATTTTTGTTTGTTTCGTGCTAAGAAAATTACAAATTTACATGACTGAAAATATGCCATTTAGTCTGAAAAATCAGAACATTATGTCACAACTTTGCCTCAATGAAATCATATTTATATGAGGTTCAGAGGTTCTGTTGGTTGCTTTCAAATTTTATTTGACCTGTAGGCTCTTTTTCAACTACATGTGTAAACATATTCAATTTTATCTAAAAACAAGTAATATAAAAAAACGTTTCCAAATTTCTTTATTACACAGAGAAATTTAAAATAGCAAACGTTTAAAAAATCTTACACAGCAACTTATAAAAAATGTAAAGCGAAGGATCTGTAATGACAAATAATAATGTATATGTTATAGGGAGATCGATATATACAGTACAAAATCAAACTACAATGAACACGTACAAGTTTGCTTCTACCTTGTTTGCAAAAATTAATCATGCACAAAAAATAGTTGGCTAATTTCTTTTCTCCATCCATAAAATGACAGCAACACAAAAAGTTCCGGGATCTGGTTCTATTGTTCTACAAATATTGTATAAACACACAAAGTAAAATGTTATATTTATCATTATGTAGATACCTTGTCAGCTTCATCCATTTGCTTCTTACTTTTGGATCCTTTGGAAATCTATAAAACTTACAGTTCTCTCTGACATTATAATGCTTACAGCTTGGTGGCCAGCACAGTACCATTATTCTTTATGTGTAGAAACCTAAAATTAGATAATACAGATAGAAAAACATTGAAACAATTGTATTTCATAAGTTTATAATAGCATGTTTATGTTAGATAACTCTTTTATTAAAATTGTTATGCATACCTATTTTGGCTGGAATCGAATATATCTCTTTGTAAAAGTCTTAGTGTATATCCAAATGCCTAAATCAGCAGTAATATTCAAAATATAAGGGAATAATCTCTGATCCAAAATCATACCAATGGTATCTAAATGGCTAGTTATGTTTGCTTGGATACAAAATTGACATAACCTAAGATTATGACGTCACCACTAATACCGCGCATTTGGATTGGAAGTGAAAATTTTGAACTTGACAAATGACATGTATTGACGTTTATTTTCAATGTCACGCTAACTCCCAATTTAAATTAGTGCAAGCATCTTGACATGATCAAGAAAAAATTCGTAAAATTCACGAATTTGACATTTAAAGGTTAGTTTTCTGTTTTGTTGTAGTGTAGGCTCTTGTGTTCTTGTTAACTTGTTCTGCTAGAACTGAGATCCTGAGTTTAATGGAGCTCGAATTCGGACATGTTTACCATCTATTGCTCCTAGGCAATTGCCATAATTGATAAAAATCATTAGCCATTTTAACAGTTCTTCTTGTGTTGGTTTTTTTTTAAATAAATTGGTGACAATATTTCCCATAAAACGTTTACAAATTGTCGATTTGTGAATTCTAATTGCATAGGCAAGATTTACATTAGAATATCCTGTAGTCAGAAATCTTAATATCAATATAAGTCATACACTCGATTGTATAGCCTCTCTAGGTTAGTTTTTTTAAATGGAATCCACAAATTGAAAGTAAATAATCAAAAGATGAAATACTTATCCTAGTAAAATTAAAAAATAGTTCAGCATCACTTTTTCGAATTTCAGCTACTAAATTATGAAAAAATCCAAACTGGTTTCGTTTTAAATAAATGTCTTTTACCCAAACTCATCTATTGCGAACGACATTTTCTGAATTTTCTTTTCTTCAAATCTAAATCGCATAACATTAATTATAGCATTAAGAGCCCCTAATATACAAACTTTAAAAGTATCTGTTGTATCCATTTTTACAAAACTTTAAGAATAATTATATTTTTGTTTTGTTTACATTTCATTCTTACATAACCTAAAATAGAACATTTCAATTATCGATGTGAACGGTCAGTCAATTAGCTGTCAAAAATTTCCAATTGCAATTCAAATTGGGAGTGAATGTAAACGTACCTTTACACTTGATTTGACGTTTAAAAAACAAAAGATAAACGAGATGTGACTTTTCGCATTTTAAACACTAGTGTTTTAATAAGTCGCTTTGCGCATGTCAAACCCGTGTTCAAAATGCGGTTTTAGTAACGGAAGTAGGAAAATTAAATTTTCACACTCCTTTTTTATTTTGCTATGTAGATGATGGTATCACTGCCGTACCAAAAATAAAACTCAAACCATCCTAGATAAATTTAACAGTTACCACAACAAACTTCAATTCACAATAGAAATATAAAAACAAGACAATATTTCTCTTTTGGTCTTAACACCCATCACAAAAACAATAGTATAAAAACCGAGTGGTATACGAAAGAAACCATCCAGATACCTGAATTTCAATTCACAACACTCCATGTTCCAAAAAAAGTCGGTAATTATTGGTCTCGCCGATCGTGCAATTAAACTGTCTGGCCCAGAATTTCGGGAAGATTCTTTAAAAAAAAACAAAAAAATCCCTTAAAATCAATAACTACCCGGAAAAACTGATAAACACCATTTTTAAAAAACACATTCATAACTTCCATAATCAAAACTTCCAAAAAAAAAACAAACAAAAGTACCTTTCCTTGCCTTACATACGAGGACTATCCGAAAAATTCAGCAACATTTTTAAAAACCATAACATTACAATTGCACATATAGTTTATCAAATTCCATGCGGGGACTGGGACAGTGTCTATACATCGGGCAAACTAGCCAATATTTAAAAAATCGATTAAATGTTCACAAGTACGATAAGAAAAATAAAACTGCCTTAAGAACACATATTCAAGAAGAAAAGCATAGTTTTAATTTTGAAAATACAAAAATTTAAAAAAATGAAAATCACACCAGAAAAAGAGAAATTTATGAAACGATAGAAATACAGAAAAATAAAAAAACCTTAATTTTAAAACCGACACAAAATGTTTAAGCAAGATTTACAACAATATAATAAAATAGAATAATAAATTAAACAACTATTTTATGTAGGTAACCCAACAAAAACCTTAACAACTATTTATTAAAAGGAAATAAATGCGTATAGGAAAAAAACAACATTCTCAAATAATAACATTAGACTTAGACATCAGAATTACTATGAAAGTCGACGTACGCACACCGTTAGTGGTAAAATGTTTTTAAACGTATCGTTGAAGTTCATTTTATTTTAATTTATATTAATATGTGATGTGGCACTCGCTGGAATATAATCCACAGGTATGCCATAGGTTTACGTTGTATACACTAGAATATTAAAAACCGATTCTCTTTTATTGTTTTATATTCTGATGAAGGTCAAAAACGACCGAAACGTCAATGAAATACATAATAATTTTAAAACCATCTAAAGTTGTAATCAATCCAGGACCAAAAATTCCCAAGAAATATAAATGAAATATATATATTATATGTATATATATGTATATATATATATATATATATATGTATGTATGTATATATATATATATATAATAATAATAATAATAGTAGTTCAATCGTTTTCAATTTATTATTATAACATCAATGTAAACATTTTTGAAAATGCTCCGAACTCGGGAGCGAAACGTTAAATAAAAATATAATTTGATACATTATTTATGATTAACCTGATGCCCAAGAACAATGAAAGGAATTTATATACAAGGTTAAAGAAAAACAAATAATTTATATATATATATATATATATATATATATATTATACAATGGTTATTTTTCTGCAGATGTGGTAATAAAATACCATAGTGTACTCTTTTAGATTTGTATTCCAAGTTTTCGAATAAATGTTTATTCATTTTCAAGGACTCGCAATTAATGGTCAAAATTACCAATTATGAAAATAAAATGTTAATTACTTACATTAATTATTTGAAAGTGTATGTTTATTATAAGGGTTGTTATGACTGGAGTTTAAATTTGGTTCCCATTTTCATAAACCAATGTCCTTGTTTTATTTTCAATACGTCCAATAATAATACTAGTTCAATTCCGCAATATTCTTCTAAAACATGATATAATTAAATATTATTATAAGAGAACTGCGATTTAAACGATTATTTTTCACTAATTCACTTCAACAATTTTTCAAGTAAAATTTTATTTCGTAATTTACCTTAATTATTTTTTAGAGGGTCATGCCGAGCTCATTTTTCATTCTGTTAAGATTCTTTTTGAGAGTGGATAATGTGATGGTTCGAATAAATGATACAAGATTGTATCATGATTTTTCGACGAACTATTTACTACGAGAATATACCAATAAGGAATGCGGGGTCAAAGAAGTAAACTTACCTTTGACTATGTTTGGAGATCCAAATTTGTTGTCACCATATATACCTTTAAGGAGATCTATATATGAAAAAATTACAGTCCTACCAATGAAAACATGAATTAAGTTATTGATCGAATTTTATTTGTATTTTTAATTAATAAAGTTAATTTTTTTCAAAAACGTGACTTTTACTTTTGTATATAAATGGAGAGATGAAAAGTTTGAAGGAGTTAAGAGAATGGAGGGAGATATATGAAGAGGTATGGAGATGAATATTGAGGTGGAAAGATATAGAAAGAGATGGGAAAGATGAAGAGTAATCGAGGGAGAAAGAGATAGAGTGAGTCGGGTGGAATGGACAGAGATGCGGGGAGGTGGAAAAGATATGGAGATAACAGATATATGTTGCAGGGAGAAATATAAAGAGATTGGTAGAGGCTGAGAGATGTGGATTTGGATGGAGAGATATAGAGAGGTGGGATGAATTGGAGGGGGATAAATGCAGACGGTGAGAGATTAATAGTGATTAGAGAGAAGGGAAGAGTAGATAGTCTAGGGCACTACTTCAGCAAACGTCCGCTAGGTGGCGCTGGTTTGCCGTGACGTCATAAGGGGAGGGGGGCGTAAGTTGGCCATCTCGGATTTCTGCGCACGCGCCGGAAGTGTATATGTGCCGTATGTCCCATCTGTATGATTTTTCTATGTCAACATGTACATAGTGTGACGTAAGCGACGCTTTCGTATAACATCATCAGTCATGTGCTCCATGTTCTCCATTTTTTCCTATGACAATATGTATTTTGTATATAGTATGACGTAAGTAGCGTTTTCGTACAATATATTAAATTTAAAAAATATTTCGCTACCGGCGACAGGATTCGATCCATCGATCACACAGTCTCATGCGTTAACAACATTGTTAAACTTTCATTGTCATATAATATACTGGTTCATTGAATATATACAGGATATTTTAAAAAAATGCAAATCATTCCATAAAATAATTTATTATTATTTGGATACATTATTTACAATGGTAATACAGTATTTAAAAACCAGTGCCGCAGACGCTCTACATTTCTGTGGGCACAGAAGTATAACGGAAAAGGATGCCATAAAAAATGTCTACTTGTTAAAGGTTTACTACAAAAATATATTTCTAAGTGTTTACAACAATAGAGTAGCTCTTATTACAGATGGTTATATTACAATGCTTTATAATAATGGTATGGAGATAATATGTTTGCCTACAGAAGAAACGTTTTGCAACATTTACTACAAATGGTATTACGTCTTACCAAGGCAACACATTCGCTAAGATAGAAAATTTAAAGTTTTCTACGGAGGTATGGAAGGATATTCCCTTTACCCAAGAAGATATGACCCAAATTATAAACATTACTATGCAGAAGATAAAAGATCGTATTAAATTAAGGTTTGTCTGCGCTTAGAAGAAATTGTCGAAGGAACAGAAATGGTAATTACAACTATAAAGGAAGTTAAACACAGAGAGAGACTTCGTTACAGATTAAAGTTTGAGAATTCGGGAATATTCTATTGCTTAAACTACTGGATGGAAAGAGAATTTGCAGAAATGGACCTAAGTTATAGAATTTAGATAAAATTAAACATACGCCAAATAGAAATAAGGAAAGTGTTGTATTTTCTGTGTAATATTTGTATTTGTTTGTATTATACTCAACATACTATTATTGTAAATAAAAACGATTAAAAAATAGTGAACTGTCCAGATAAGAGATTAAAAGATCCATTTTCCAACACTTTAGCCAGAGAACATGGAATTACAAGATTAGAAGCAACCATATTTAATTATTCCATAGCTGATAACAAGACAGGGGAATACAATTGCTTAGCCTTACTGGAGGGTAGCAAACTTTATTTCCAAAATGCGCCATTATACTCTATCTCATTTGCTAAAATGTGGACAAAGTTGTCAAAAAGTCTGCAAAACAGTTGCCGTCTTGTATTTAACAATATACTGCAATATGTATACTGGGGGGAACAGTAATACAAGGAAATTAACCGGTCTACAGATAAGTTTACCAATGGAACCCAACGCAAGAAAAAAAGTTGTAAATTATTGTCTTTCTGCATTTAGTTTTATCTTTTTACCTATTCATTATATAGAGATCGTAGAAGATACGTGTAATAAGGAGAAAAATGTACGAATTACTCAAAAATGCTATATTAAGGATGGGGATACATTCTTTACCCGGTGTTCCCACTGTTTAGCACTATCCCGGAAGATATCGACATCCAGGAGCTCGGGCTGGTATCTACTTGTAATATTATACCCAAAGTTCTAAGAAAGAGGGTAAACAAAAATAGTAAGTTAATGCCTTTTGCGCTAAAAGACATAACATCAATTTCCCATATTTCTGTATTATCTGTAAAGAAACGGAAATTAGAAATGGAGGAAACAGAATTAAAGAAAGGGAAGATAGAGTATCTAGAATGTACAGCTACATTTAAAAAGGAATATAAAATTTTTTTGGAGTAAAAACAGAAGATGGCAGAATTAAAGGAGAGACTAGTAGATTATTTCTGCACTAGGTGAAAAAACTTAGGACCCTCAGGAGAGTACAGCGTATCCGCGTTCACCGTTAACAACAAAAATAAATATACCTATTTAGGAGTTTTGGCGGATAAGGAAGGGCGAAAGACTTCTACTACTTAAAGGGTTATCACAAAAATACGTATTTGCAATAATAGAGAAGCTCTTGTTGCAGACGGTTATGTCACATTACCATATAACAATGGAATGGAATTAATATATTTGCCAACCGAAACACCATTTGCTACTTCACTACAAATGGATATACGAGTCTTAACGATAACACATTTGCCAAAATCGAAAACTTGCAATTTTACACAGGCGCATGGAAAAATATAGACGTTCCATTTACCCAAGTGTAGGTGGAGAGGGTTAACGCCGTTACAATGCAAGAAATTGTGGATAACATAAAATTTAGGGGTTGTCATCGACTAAAACTTTTAAAGATATCGTTATTTTACAAATTTTTCCACCTTTGTTATTTTTTAATGTTAAACCATCTATCTGCAATTGGTCTCTGCAAAACATGGTGTTAAAGCTAAGCAGCCTTTCCTCTTACTAAGTAACAACCCGCTTGCCATTGGAACACGAGAAATAGTCGGAGAAGATTTGGAAATTATTAAAAGGGAACATAAAGAACCTGTGTGCATTCCATACAAAGTAGAATTGGCGGACGTTAAACTGGACAGGCTACCTAAAGAAATGCCAAATTTATTGGAGCATCTCCGGAAGGAAGATTACTACCTAATGGACTTGGACATAACTCAGGATTTTGCAGGAATTTTTAACAAAGAAGAAATGATTAACTATTTAACAAAGAAGAAATGATTAACTATTTAACAAACAACTTTAACTTTTGCATTCAAGGAGAGTACAAGGAAATGTGCAACGTTATTGTAAACAATGATAAAACAGTTGGCATAGATTGCCTTACGTGGCTTACATGTAACGCAAGGGTTAAAATATACAACAAATTTATTTGTCAAATAACCAGTCCTGGAGTTTACAAGAGCATTGGAAACCATATTATAGACTTCGTCAACAGCCCAGACGTGAGATTAAAAAAACGTTCTCTTCTGCATTGGCCAAGAAGCATGGTATTACCAGATTAGAAGCAATTGGAAATTCCCATGGAGAAGGCTACAGTCCTTTAGAAGATTGCATAATTTTGCTACATGATAGTAAGTTGTACTTCCAAAATTCTCCGTTATACTCTGTTTCGATTGCAAAAATGTGTGTCTTGGCTTTACTTCCCGGACCAAGAGGAGACAACCTCATTAAAAACCTAAAGTCAAGGCGGGAAACCAGGCCGAAGAATGCGTGGCTATATAGAAGAATAGTCCTTACTGGTTTCGACCTTGGATCACCGGGGGGAACTCCATTCTATTGAACGCCTTACCTCTGTATGCGGGGCTCTGCAGTGGTAAAAGTAAAACTTTCACCGGAAAAGTAGTGGAGAAAACCTCCCCCTCTTCATCCGGGCACCTCACAGAGGGAAAAAAGGCTAAACGGTACAAAGGTCCTATGCCGTTCGACCTCCCAAAACTGGGAGAACCGGGCGGCATAGACGACTCACTGAGAAAAGGCCTCAGTGGAGCAGGGGTGCGGAAATACCTGCGACTCCTCAATCAGGGAATATCCCCTAAAGAGGCCAGGAAGCAGGTAATTCAGCGCCCAACCCCCCCGAAGGATTCACCAACGGGGAAGACAAAGCTTAAGAGAGGCCCAGAGCATATTACTCCTCCGCTGCGGCCTCTAAGCAAGAAATCAAAAACAGCTGCAACGGTAACCGGGCAAGCCACTGGTTACGCAGCAGCTGTCAAAACAGAGAAGCTTTTAGGATGGGAATAATGCCCAAGGATTATCCTGGGGTCATCCTGAAAGCGGAGCAGCTCTCCACACTGGAAGACACTCTGGTGGAAGAGCTGTACCAGAGCAATGAGAATGGTATCCATTTCCGTTGTGGAATGATACTGGTGGACTGTGGGTCACAAGAATCGGCAGATTGGCTTATGAGGTCAGCGCCGAAAATAAACTCTTGGGAAGGACCCAAATTGGTGGCTCGAAGTGGAGACGACATCCCAAAGCCGGTCACCATAACGGTGTTCTTCCCAAGAAGCCAAGACATGAAACTGGAGAAGATCCTTCAACTTGTCGAGGTTCAGAACTCCAACCTCAGTACTGAGGCTTGGAAGATGCTAAACTCTAAAAAAGAGGGACAGGGAAATATCCTCACGATTGGGATCGATCACCAATCTGGGGAGGCTGTGAAGGCAGGAGGTTACGCGCTAAACTTCCGTTTTGGGCGTATCCCTGTCTCGAGGCTGGGAAAAAAGAAGAATCCCGCGGAGGATCCTAAGGACATGGAGATACCCTCCACATCCGGAACCTCTGGAAAGGGGGAACAAGGCGAAAGCTTGACCTTGGGTCAGCCCGAGATCTCTTCTGGCACTGCTGGGATGACTGGGAATGCGGAGACTGCCTCTGCATCCCGGGAAGCTGGGCAGAGCAGCCTGGGGGTCGAGAGTCTGACTCGAGATTAAGAAACCTGCTCGATTACCGAGAGATATACTGCTATGGTGGTCGAAGAGGGCCCAGGGAGAGAGAAAGGAGGGGGATGAATAGAGGCTGAGTAACTCTACCTCTCTCATCCATAATAGTTCACGAATGTAGCTCAGATTAACCTGCATCACGGGAAGAGAGTTTCAGCCGTGATTGCAAGGTTGTTCGCTAGACTACAACTGGATATTGTACTGATCCAAGAACCATGGATCAACAAAGAAGGCCAAATCAAAGGTTTGGCATGTAAGGATTCTAAATTGATTTATGATCAAAGGCAAGTATCTCCGCGTGTCTGTGTAATCATAGGAATTAACATAAAATATATTTGTGTTTCAGAATACGTGTCACGGGACCTTGTTCCAATCATGGTTCACCTCAACATTGGGGGTATCGACCGAGACATCGTCATTGCCTCTGCCTACTTCGCTGGAGACGGGCCGATGACACCGCCAGTAGAGGTACAAGAGCTAGTGAGACACTGCGATGGCAGACGGCTGCCAATTATAATTGGTTGTGATGCCAACGCACACAATACCGTATGGGGAAGCACCAATAACAACGCAAAAGGTGAGTGTTTATTAGAATATCTCTTAGCAAATAACCTTGAGACCTTAAACGTGGGGACAACCCCCACTTTTGTCACGAGAGCAAGAGAAGAGGTCCTGGATGTAACAATTGTTAATGTTGCTGCTAGGAATAATGTAAAAGATTGGAGGGCGATGAGCGAGCCATCACTTTCCGACCATAGGATCATCGAATTTAGGATAGAGGGAAATACCACCTCGATTCCTACAATCCGAAATACTGATTGGTCTCTTTACAAGACCAATCTGAAGGACAATTTGGAACACGTCGAAGTGAATGGGGTAAATCACCCGCACTACGACCTGGAACAAAGAGTCGAACAGATCAGTGAGGCAATAATGGAAGCTTTTCTTTCCAGTTGCCCACTCTCAAAAGCTCGTTCAGAAAAGGATGCTCCTTGGTGGTATGAGAACCTGTCAAACCTCAGAAAAGAGGTCCGTCGGCTCTTTAATAGAGCCAAACGTGACGGCAATTGGCAGAGGTACACTGAGATGCTTACACAGTACAATAAAGAGATTAGGAAGGCCAAAAGGCTTAATTTTCAAGCCTTTCGCGAAAAGATCACTTCCACTCACACAGCGGCCAGACTACAAAAGGTCATGGTCATGGTCAAACTAACCCCATAATGTCGCTGAAAAAGCCAGACGGATCATACACGGAAGATGAAGAGGAACGATCGATTCTTCTTCTTAGAACCCTCTTCCCAGGTAGTGAACCAGCAACAAGCACCGAAATAGCAATGAACTACACCAAGAAACCCCGCAAGGAAGATTAGAACATTGCTAAGAAAATATTTACCAGACACCGGTTGGAATGGGCAATAAGTACCTCTCAACCATATAAATCACCAGGAGTGAATGGAATATTTCCAGCACTCCTACAGCAAGGGATAGAGGATATTCTTCCTCACCTGCTGAAGATTACAAGAAGCAGTCTAGCAGTGGGTCTAATACCTAGAAAATGGAAAAGGGCAAGGGTAACCTTCATACCAAAAATAGGGAAAAAAGATGGGACTGATCCCCGATCTTTTAGACCCATCTGTCTAACATCGTTTCTACTCAAATCGATGGAGAAAGTAGTGGATAACTACATAAGAACAGAGAATCTGGAGAATATACCACTTCATAAATGTCAGCATGCCTACAGAGCGGGTCGATCAACTGAGACGGCTCTGTATCAGCTGACCGAAGTCATCCAGAGAACTCTGAACAACAAAGAAATCGCAATGTGCGCATTCCTGGATATATCAGGGGCCTTTGACAGCACAACTCATGTGTCTGTCAAAAAAGCACTAAAAAGGCGAGGGGTGAATGAAACCATTGTAAAATGGATGCATGAGTTGTTGACAACGAGGATAGCTGAGACACAGGTGGGGAATCAAACCACCTCAGTTAAAGCCACTCGGGGGGACACCTCAAGGGGGAGTGATATCTCCCCTTCCATGGAGCCCCGTAGTAGATGAGTTGCTCTACAGGCTAACGGAGCTTGGCGTCGAATGTATGGGCTACGCCGATGACATTGTTTTAATAGTCAGAGGCAAGTTCGAGAGCACCTTGTGTGATTTATTATAAAAGGGCCTCAGAATCATTCAGCTTGCCTGTGTGTGCATCACTGGAGCTTTGAGAACGTGTCCAACTAGGGCACTTGAGATCATTACAGATCTCACACCTCTACATCTGGTGATAGAAAGATCTGCCCAAGAGTCAATTCTTAGAATATCTAAGGAAGGTTCAGGCAATGAGAGTATTAAAAATCAGGGAGCTTGGTCCTCTTTGACAAGATACATCTCATTAGCGAATCTTCCCAGTGACGAAATGATCAGGAAAGTAAGCATCGAAAAGAATTTCACCACGATGCTAAATACGAGGAGAGACTGGGAAAGGGAATACCCCACCCAAACTCTCAAAGAAAACACCATTAGATGGTATACGGATGGTTCAAAAACCACCATTGGAGCAGGCGCCGGAGTATTTGGGCCTGGCACCAGATACTCATTATCGTTAGGCTCCTTCCCGAGCGTCTTTTTGGCAGAAATACTTGCGATAGAAAGATGCGTGGAAATGAACCTAGAAAGAAACTATCAGAAATGTGACATATCGATCCATACTGATAGTCAAGCAGCTATCAAAGCATTGAGCTCCCATGTCATTGACTCAAAGTTGGCATGGGAGTGCCGAAGAAAACTTGATGAATTAGGCAAGAATAACAGGGTCTCTTTAGTCTGGGTTCCTGGCCACTCGGGAATCACGGGAAATGAAGAGGCCAATACATTTGTCAGGAAAAGAGCACAAATGCCCTTTATTGGCCCGGAGCCTCTCTGTGGTGTAGCAAAATGCTCCTACAAGAAAGAGTTTCGGAAGAAAGAAGAAACCGAATGAGAAGCACTCTGGCAGTGCCTTCCCGGGTTGGAACATGCCAAAAAGTTCCTGGGGAACTTTGACACTGCTAGATCCAAAAAATATTTGGACCTCAGTAAAGATAAGTTACATCTCCTCACGGGCTTTCTTACAGGACACTGCCATCTTAGGAAGCACTTAATGAGAATAGGTCTAGCAGAGATTGACGAGTGTAGATTCTGTGGGGAGGAGGATGAAACTCCTGATCCCCTAGTTCTGGAATGCCTCGCTATTGCAAGCCAATGCAAGAAATATTTCGGACAAGAAACTTGTAAGAGTGAGGATCTAACCTCGTTGAAGCCGTCCCAAATACTAGAGTTTATTAGAACCTTGGAACTGGAAGGCGAGCTGTAGTAGTAGCGAGAACAGCTCTGGTAGGGGGGGGGGCAAAATAAACCTTTGGTTTCAGTGCACTGTAACCCCGTTAAAATCTAATCTAATCTAACCATATAGAAATTGTAGAAGTTAAGGAAAACAGAGACAATTTTCGAATTATACAAAAGTGTTACATTAAAACTGGAGAGATTTACTTTTCTAGGTCCAGCACCCCATTTTCTACTATACTGGAGGATATTGACATACAGGACGCTGGACTAATCTCTACAGATAATTTGGTTGCACGTATTTTAAGAAAGAGAACTAATAAAACAAATAATCTTTCTCCTTATAAGATTAAAAAGTTAACCCCCTGTCGCAAGCTTACATTACATCGACAAGGAAACGAAAACAGGAAATGGATGAGGTAGATACCAAGAGGCGAAAGCTGAATTTTTTCGAAAAGGCAACTGCAATAAATGAAGAATATAGAAGTCTACTGGAGAAAGAAGAGAAGATAACACAATTGAGGGAGAAATTAGAAAACTATTTTTATAGCCATTGGATATACCTAGACCCAGCAGGTGTGTATAAAGTGTCGGCGTTTACCATAAACAATAAAAACAAATATACTTATGTTGGTGTGTTAGCGGAACAGGATGCCATAAAAAATGTCTACTTCTTGAAGGGTTACTACAAAAATATATTTCTAAGTGTTTACATCAATAGAACAGCTCCTATTGCAGATGGTTATATTACAATACTTTATAATAATGGTATGGAGATATGTTTGCATACAGAAGAAACGTTTGTAATGTTTACTTCCAATGGTATTACGTCTTACCAAGGCAACACCAACACATTCGCCAAGATCGAAAATCTAAAGGTTTACACGGTGGTATGGAAGAATATCCCTTTTACCCAAGAAGATATGACTCAAATTAAAAACATTACCATGCAGAAGATAAAAGATCGTATTAAATTTAGACATTGCCAACGCTTAGAACAAGTTGCCGAAGGAACAGAAATGGTAATTGTCGTTATAAAGGAAGTTAAATACAGGAAGAGACTTCGTTACATATTACAGGTTGAAAATTCGGAAATCTTCTATTGCTCAAGCTATTGGTTGGAAACAGAATTTGCAGAAATGGACCTATGTTATAGAATTAAGATAAAAATGGATAAAATTAAACATACGCCTAATAGGAAAGAGTTGTATTTTGTATGTAATAATTGTTTGTATTATACTCAACATGCTATTGTTGTAAATAAAAACGATTAAAAAATAGTGTTTTGTTACTGTTTTATTTATCCCTACCAGTGTTGTTTTGGTCCTATTTCCTAAAGATATTGGTTAAGGGAGGTGGTGCGTCACTTAATACGTGACAGAAGACACACGCCACAGGGGTAGCAGAAGGTTAGTAGACACTCACACACCACAGAAGACAAGAAGGTATGTATGTGACACCGAACACAAGTTTTCTTAGGGTTTGCTATACAGATGATAGATGGCAATTGACACACCACTCATGACGTCACAAAACACATGTTTTTGTGGGGTTTGCTATGTTCGGTTACTCCACTTGCGCGCATTGGCGAGAGAATGAGAGGCATCGGGAGGGATGTAGAGGTATTGAGTGGGATATAGAGGGAAGAAATGCTGTAGAAGGATGGAGAGGTAAGAAGTGGCATCTTTCTGGCGAGGGGTGGATTGGGCCGGAGAGGAAAAGGAAGGGATGATCAAGATAACGGCGTTGCCAAAAGTATCATGACTTTAGTGAGATTTCCTCAGAACCGGGGAAATTTGATGACACATCTTCATTGCGGTGATGTCGAACGTAGTTTTCCATACCAATGCGGAAAATTTCAAATGTTCTAAAAATCAGAAAAAAACGAATTTTCCGCGTTTAGTGTGTTTGGAATCATCCGGTTTTCTAAAGAAAACTACGTTGGCAGCATCGCATTTTCGCTGGGTTTCACTATAGCAATTTATCAAATTTCCCCAGTTGTAGGTAAAGCTACGTTTGGCAACACCGCACAAATATGTATAATATGTCCTCATCGTTCACGTAACTAATTAACGCGTCCCTCTAAATATCTAGCTTGTGAGTACGTTCCATTTCTCAAGGTATTAATATCAGTTTTGTTCTATTTGATTGGAAACTTTTTTTCACTAAAGGACGGATTCGTTCACTTCTCGATTCGTATTCCATCGCTCGTTCGATTGTGTCTATATTGGTGAAACCTTCTCCAACTTTTTCATTATTATAATTATTTGATTTTACCCCGTTTCACATTGTTTAAATCATAGTTGACTTATTCAATGATTTTGCTTAGACGTCTAATATTGTTGATTTTTGCATTTCTATTATTATGTGGTAAATTGTGTTTCTTGTATTTACTAACTCTAGTGGTATGAGGATCGCTACTAAAATAATCGGGTTTATCTGTGAAGTTTTTCCATCTTCCACATTGCTTTTATTTCTTCTGCTAGTTCGGGTATTTCCTATTTTTTCTGTATGTTCTGGTCCGGGAGATGTGCGATGCCTATCAATGTTGTGATTTTATTTATTTCGTTTATTATTGTTATATCGGGTCCATTATTTTATTTGTTGTAATTGATCGGTTTAAAATTTTTATTTTTAGTCAATGGATCAGGTTGGCGTTTATAGTATGGATCTTCTATTGTTATAATTTTATATTTTTGAAGTAGATGGTTGGGTAAAATTTTTGCTGTAAGATTGTGCCTGTTCGGGAACAAACTTAATAATCCTAACGGATTAATATTAGTTGATCTAGTTAAATTTGTCTCACGTATTACATGTAAAGACTCGCGTAATATTCCTGGGACAGTATTTGCTGTTGATCAATGGCGTGTCAAAGCATATTGTATGTGATTGTATATAATTATATTATTTGTTATTTTTTTAAATTTTGTTCAGTTAAAATATTCATTGACAGACGTCGGTGAGGCCTACACATTTTTTCTAGCCTTGCAACCTGGAATTTATGTTATAAAGATTTTATATTGTAACATGCTGATTAGCAGCTTGGCTTCGCCGATTGGCATGTTTTACGATTTCCGTTGTAGTGTTTTATTTAATTTTGTCGTACTAATGGCTCACTGATCACGGCGAAATAAAAAAACTGGTTCTTCTTCCAAATTTTGTGTATTTAAATGGCTTGAAGACATGAAGCTGTCTCTTCCATTTCGTCTTCGACAGACATAATTTATTGTTTGAAATTCTACTGTGAGGATTTTCCATATTCGCTGATCTGTAGCCTCTCGGATCACACTGATTCACATACAGAGAACACAACCAACTCTTGGACCATTTTCGAGGACCAACCTAAATTCTTCGATTTATTTCATTTCATAAGATACAGAGTTGATGATTTTCATTGTTTATCTGTGTTTATATTCGTATTGTATTTTAAATACGCAATCAATGTAATTTGTACAAAACAATTTTGTAAACATTTAGTAGAAATTTGGTTAAAATGAAAAGAGTTTAAAAACATAGATACATTTATTTAATGTAAATATCTTGGATGATGTGTTATACAATGTGATCTCAGGTGAGTATATATTGTTTGTAAATACATGATAAGTAGTTACGATTAGTTAAAATGTCAGTAAATAGCATAGAAACACTGTAATAGATATTTACGATATAAGTGTCGTAAAGATTCATATTACGAAATGAAATGGGAAATTTGTCAAACGAGGCCGTTAGGCCGATTTTGATAACCCATTGAATATCGTATTTACGATACGAATACAGTACATTATTTTACCTACTACCAATAATGTTAATTATTTACTCAAAATTAGTCAATATTCCTGAAATTAATGATATTAGAATCATGTACCAAGCAAGCGTTGCGCTCATTGTTGATTTATTTTGCGAACTGTCAATTTTGACGCGTTCACTTCATTTTGGTATAATTGTATCGACATGAGTTCCGACTATGAAAGTGTGGATTCTGATATAGAACTTGCTGCAAATAACGCAATACAAACCCTAGTACCCGCTAAATTCCGCAATAGATAAGTAGATAAGCAAGGCTGGTTCTGGGACGGAAGTCGGCCATGTTGGATTTCTTGACCGGCTGCACGCGCATCGGAAGTGACGGTGGCGCTGGTGTGCCGTGACGTCATAAGTGGAGGGGTCGAAATCGGCCATTTTTTATCCTGTAATTGTAGATTTCTATCGCTAGATGGCGTATGTAATTTTTTGTAGATTTCTATTGTGGTGTCGTCCATTTTTTATCCCGTAGATTTTATTTGCGCTCTCGGATAATGTGACGTAATTTTTTGTGATGTAAGCACCGAATATATTTTTTTAATTACATAAAAAATGTTTCGTCTCGACTGGGATTCGAACCCACCGTATCCACAGCGTCGAATTTATTATGTCTGCGAGTATTCCTACTACACCATTTGATAATGTTGTAATCTATTGCGAGATGTAGGTATAAGAATTATAAAAACATGTGCGCGCGCGTTCGTTACATTTTATTAATTATGGAAAAGACATAGTATATTTTTTATAACGTCATAAGGGCATTAGATATTTATCTCTGTTACTATTGGTCAACATAGACCAATCGTTGTGGTGATAGAGCTTTTTTATATACGGAATGAACCAAAAAGATGCAATAAGGGTGTTATAAATTTGTGGAATAGGTATATATTTCTTATATACAGGGTGTAGTCATAAAATATGTTTAATGCATAGTGGTTATGGTATTATTTTGGGCAAGCGACGCATCAGTTGGATGGGTAGAGAGAAAAATAGCATTATTTTGGACATGCGCAATGGTTACAGAAGTGCTTATGATTTTTATTATCAGAAGAGTATAGACGCAAATTGAAGGAATTTACTAAAAAAGTAAAGATTGGTATAACTGTGCAATGATATATAAAACCAAGGAAACTATATATGCTGATCATTATAATTACTACTTAAGAAGACAGTTTGAAAGTGGAGAACTTCCTAGATTTATCTGTTCTTTGAAGACTTCATATTGTGGGTCTCCTAAGTGGCTTCAAATTTCTAACTCTAAATCCAATTCTTGTTTCTTATCACAAATATGTAGTACTTCTAGTTTTGTATTAGGTGTCAATGAAATTTCATACATTGTTAAAATCTCGAACTGAGGAATGAAATCAATAACGTTACTTTTGATAAAGAGAGAGAATAGTTATGAAATTTAAATAATATTCTTAGAAATTCACGACGAACGAAATCAAGGTGTATATTAACATTCCAAATTATGTTAGCCGATAAACACCCAAGCTTATCAACGAGTTTTTCCGTTTTTCTCATTCAAGAGACCATAGGAACTAAATTCACGATATACGAGTGAAATCAAAAGCATCTGTTAATAGAAATATTATTGAAATAGATCTCTCTCATTGTAATAATTTTTACGGCGTTGAATGATGTAATCTAAAATTCGATATACAGGGTGTTGACATAAAGATACCATAAGACGCTACGATATATCTCCGTTGTTATTGGCTAGATTTTAATGGGACAAACGCGGTTATAGATTATTTGTTTATATACAGGTTGTCAAAAAGGCACTCTGCTGTTATTGGTCGGATTGAAGTCGAATAAACGGTGTTAGGTACGTTACTACAATCAATGTACAGGGTGTGGACAATGCCATAAGGGCACTCTGCTTGGATTTTCATCGAACAAAACAGGATGTACCAAATCGCGATTGGGTCACTACGACGATCAATATACAGGATATCATTGGACACGTTCAATCGTTATACAGGATGTATAAAGATGCCATAAGGGCGCTACAATGTATCTCAGCTATTATTGGTCGGATTGAAATCGAACAAACGGCGTTATGGATTATTTCGATATACAGGGTGTCGACATAAAGATGCCATAAGGGCACTCTGTTATTATTGTTCGGTAACAGTTGCCTTCGAGGAAAATTTGGTGACCTTGTTTCTGCGAGACATGGAGTTAAAGACAAGCTACCCTTCTTCTTGCACAGCGATAATCAGAAGGTCAAAGGTGTTCCAGAAGTTCTTGGGGAAAGTATGGAAAGAACTACGAAATATGATAAACCTGTATGTATACCATTTAAAGTGGAACTAGCAGGTGTAAATGTGGAAACACTGTTAAAAGAATTACTCGAATTATTAAAACAATTACAAAAAGAAGACTATTATCTACTAGACCTCAATATTACTCAGACTTCTGTGGGGTATTCCAGAAAGAAGAAGAAATGACAAACTACTTAACAAGTAACTTTAACTTTCGTAAACATGGAATGTATAGGGAGAATTGTAACGTAATTGTAAATAATAATAATAATACAGTCGGAATTGATTACCTTACGTGGGTGGCTTACATCTAACGCGATGGTTAAAATATACAACAAATTTATTTGTCCAATAACCAGTCCTGGTGTTAACAAGAGCATTGGAAACCATATTATATATATCGTCACTTGTCCAGATAAGAAATTAAAACACACATTTTCCAACACTTTAGACAGAGAACATGGAATTACAAGATTAGAAGCAACCATATATAATTAAACATTTGCCGACATTTAGATAGATTCAACATAGCATTATATATGTAGCTGTCCACGATATCTGCGAATTATAACAACTATAAGGTCAATATTTGAACAAAACTTTGACCAGCTTTTACAATAAACCATCTTTATATGACGTATAACTAGCTATGTTGAGCGATTTAGTAATTTCTCTCGATATTTAGCACTATTTACCGAGAATCAGTAACAACCAACATTTATATAGATTCAACCTAGCATTATATATGTATATGTTCACGAGATCTACCAATAATAACAAATAAATGACTAATATTGGAAGTTTCCAGTACGATTCAGACAAATGCATCGATTTTGAGCAAAACTAAGTCTAGCTTTTGATATCCCAACCCAACTATTCTCGTTATATACCATATAACTAGCTATATTTAACGATTTCGTCATTTCTCACGATATTTAGCACTATTTATCAAGAACTAGTACCATCAACCAACATTTAGATAGATATAACCCAGCAATAAATATGTAGATATCTACAATAATAAGAAATATATGGTCAATATTACAAGTTTTTAGAACGATTCAGACAAATGCATCGATTTTGGACATAACAAAGTCCAGTTTTCTTTTGCCGATATATGCCATATAAGCTATGTTGAGCGATTTTATCATTTCTCTTGATATTTAGCACTATTTACCGAGAACTAGTAACATTAAGATGATAGATTCAACCTAATGTAGCTTATTTGCGTAAATTTCCGCTATATTTGCCTATTATAACAGATATATGGCTAATATTGGAAGTTTATAAAACGATTCAAACAAGCATCAATATTGGGCATAACAAAGTCCAGTTTTCTTTTGTCGATATATGCTATATAAGCTATGTTGAGCGATGTTACTATTTCTCGGAAAATAGTGCTATATATCGGGCGCAATGACAAAATCGCTTAACATAGCTAGTTATATGTCATATGAAGACAAAAGATGATTATTGTAGAAGATGGACTTAGTTTTGCTCAAAATCGATGAATTGTCAAAAAAACTTGCAATATTGGCCATAGATTTGTTACTATTGGCAGATATCGTGGACATATATATATATATATATATATATATATATATATATATATATATATATATATATATATATATATATATATATATGCTAGATTGAATATATCTAAATGTAGGTTAATGTTACTAGTTCTCGGTGAATAGTGCTAAATATCGGAAGAAATGACAAAATCGCTCAGTAGACCTAGTTATATGTCATATAAAGACAAAAGATGGGATAACCAAAGGTGGACTTAGTTTTACTCAAAATCGATGAATTTGTATGAATCGTTCTAGAAACTTCCAATATTAGTCATATATCTGTTATAATAGAAATATATCGCGGAAATTTACGTAAATAAGCTAGATTAGGTGGAATCTATCGTCGCTTATTGTTACTAGTTCTCGGTAAATAGTGCTAAATATTGAGAGAAATCACTAAATCGCTCAACATAGCTTATATAGCATATATCGACAAAAGAAAACTGGACTTTTTTATGCCCAATATTGATGCTTGTTTGAATCGTTCTATAAACTTCCAATATTAGCCATATATTTACGTAAATAAGCTACATTAGGTTGAATCTATCGTCGCTTAATGTTACTAGTTCTTGGTAAATAGTGCTAAATATCAAGAGAAATGACAAAATCGCTCAACATAGCTTATATGGCATATATTCACAAAAGAAAACTGGACTTTGTTATGCCCAAAATCGATGCATTTGTCTGAATCGTTCTAGAAACTTGTAATATTGACCATATATTTCTTATTATTGTAGATATCGTTGACATCTACATATTTATTGCTGGGTTATATATATCTTAATGTTAGTTGATGTTACTAGTTCTTGATAAATAGTGCTAAATATCGTGAGAAATGACGAAATCGTTAAACATAGCTAGTTATATGGTATATAACGAGAATAGTTGAGTTGGGATATCAAAAGCTTTACTTAGTTTTGCGCAAAATCGATGCATTTGTCTGAATCGTACTAGAAACTTCCAATATTAGTCATTTATTTGTTATTATTAGTAGATCTCGTGAACATCTACATATATAATGCTAGGTTGAATCTATATAAATGTTGGTTGTTACTGATTCTCGGTAAATAGTGCTAAGTATCGAGAGAAATGACTAAATCGCTCAACATAGCTAGTTATACGTCATATAAAGATGGTTTATTGTGAAAGCTGGTCAAAGTTTTGTTCAAATATTGACCTTATAGTTGTTATAATTGGCAGATATCGTGGACAGCTACATATATAATGCTATGTTGAATCTATCTAAATGTCGGCAAATGTTTAATTATATATGGTTGCTTCTAATCTTGTAATTCCATGTTCTCTGTCTAAAGTGTTGGAAAATGTGTGTTTTAATCTCTTATCTGGACAGTTGACGATATCTATAATATGGTTTCCAATGCTCTTGTTAACACCAGGACTCGTTATTTGACAAATTAAATTGTTGTATATTTTAACCATCGCGTTAGATGTAAGCCACGTAAGGCAATCAATTCCGACTGTATTATTATTATTATTTACAATTACGTTACAATTCTCCCTATACATTCCATGTTTACGAAAGTTAAAGTTACTTGTTAAGTAGTTTGTCATTTCTTCTTCTTTCTGGAATACCCCACAGAAGTCTGAGTAATATTGAGGTCTAGTAGATAATAGTCTTCTTTTTGTAATTGTTTTAATAATTCGAGTAATTCTTTTAACAGTGTTTCCACATTTACATCTGCTAGTTCCACTTTAAATGGTATACATACAGGTTTATCATATTTCGTAATTCATTCCATACTTTCCCCAAGAACTTCTCGAGCACCTTTGACCTTCTGATTATCGCTGTGCAAGAAGAAGGGTAGCTTGGCTTTAACCCCATGTCTCGCAGAAACAAGGTCACAGGTCACCAAATTTTCCTCGAAGGCAACTGTTACCGACCAATTATAACAGAGTGCCCTTATGGCGTTTTTATGTCGACACCCTGTATATCGAATTAATCTATAACGCCGTTTGCTCGATTTCAATCCGACCAATAATAGAAATATATTGTAGCGCCCTTATGGCATTTTTGTACATCCTGTATAACGATCGAACGTGTCCAATGATATCCTGTATATTGATCGTCGTAGTGACCTAATGGCGATTTGGTACATCCTGTTTTGTTCGATGAAAATCCAAGCAGAGTGCCCTTATGGCATTGTCCACACCCTGTACATTGATTGTAGTAACGTACCTAACACCGTTTATTCGACTTCAATCCGACCAATAACAGCAGAGTGCCTTTTTGACAACCTGTATATAAACAAATAATCTATAACCGCGTTTGTCCCAATTAAATCAAGCCAAGAACAACGGAGATATATCGTAGCGTCTTATGGTATCTTTATGTCAACACCCTGTATATCGAATTTTAGATTACATCATTCAACGCCGTAAAAATTATTACAATGAGAGAGATCTATTTCAATAATATTTCTATTAATAGACGCTATGGTCTCTTGAATGAGAAAAACGAAAAAACTCGTTGATAAGCTTGGGTGTTTATCCGCTAACATAATTTGGAATCTTATGTTAATATACACCTTGATTTCGTTCGTCGTGAATTTCTAAGAATATTATTTAAATTTCATAACTATTCTCTCTCTTTATAAAAAGTAACGTTATTGATTTCATTCCTCAGTTCGAGATTTTAACAATGTATGGAATTACATTGACACCTAATACAAAACTAGAAGTACTACATATTTGTGATAAGAAACAAGAATTGGATTTAGAGTTAGAAATTTGAAACCACTTAGGAGACCCACAATATGAAGTCTTTAAAGAACAGATAAATCTAGGAAGTTCTCCACTTTCAAACTGTCTTCTTAAGTAGTATTTATAATGATCAGCAGATATAGTTTCCTTGGTTTTATATATCATTGCACAGTTATACCGATCTTTACTTTTTTAGTAAATTCCTTCAATTTGCGTCTATACTCTTCTGATAATAAAAATCATAAACACTTCTGTAACCATTGCGCATGTCCAAAATAATGCTATTTTTCTCTCTACCCAACCAACTGATGCGTCGCTTGCCCAAAATAATACCATAACGACACCCTGTATATAAGAAATATATACCTATTCCACAAATTTATAACACCCTTATTGCATCTTTTTGGTTCATTCCGTATATAAAAAAGCTCTATCACCACAACGATTGATCTATGTTGACCAATAATAACAGAGATAAATATCTAATGCCCTTATGACGTTATAAAAAATATACTATGTCTTTCCCATAATTATTAAAATGTAACGAACGCGCGCGCACATGTTGTTATTCTTATATTCTTATACATACATCTCGCAAAAGATTATAACATTATCAAATGGTGTAGTAGGAATACTCGTAGACATAATAAATTCGTCGCTGTGGATACGGTGGGTTCGAATCGCAGTCGAGAGGAAACATTTTTTATTTAATTAAAAAAATATATTCGGTGCTTA
The DNA here is from genome assembly GCA_963921935.1 of Galeruca laticollis. Classification (NCBI taxonomy): domain Eukaryota; kingdom Metazoa; phylum Arthropoda; class Insecta; order Coleoptera; family Chrysomelidae; genus Galeruca; species Galeruca laticollis. The sequence goes on from OY998181.1 coordinate 126,083,844, forward strand.
CATCACAAAAAATTACGTCACATTATCCGAGAGCGCAAATAAAATCTACGGGATAAAAAATGGACGACACCACTATAGAAATCAACAAAAAATGACATACGCCATCTAGCGATAGAAATCTACAATTACAGGATAAAAAATGGCCGACTTCGACCCCTCCCCTTATGACGTCACGGCACACCAGCGCCACCGTCACTTCCGGTGCGCGCGCAGCCGGTCAAGAAATCCAACATGGCCGACTTCCGTCCCAGAACCAGTCTTGATTATCTACACATTATCACATTTCTTGCTACCAAATTGAAAAACAGGACCGGCACAGAAACTAGTTTTAAATTATCTATGAATAGGTGGAGAACTAATAGAGGTATTACTAGTTTTCCTTTTTTTGGTAAGGGATCTGGAGGAAGTTGGCTAAGTGAGAGATGATTTGTTTCCACAGATGACGTTTTTAGGATTGGTTGAGAGGACGGAGTCCTTAAGGGAGGAAATTCAGCATCAAAATCGGTTAATGGTGCGAACCTATTTTTTTGTATAATACTAGAGTAGCCAGGATTATTAATGATTTTTTCGGCTTCCTTAAAGGAAATATTAAGATTAGCCATGGCTTCTTTAGTCCTAGCCTGTTTTCTGTACTCGGGACATTCTTTAAAGGTGGAATTGTGGTTCTTGTTTTTACAATAAATACAAAACATATCACAAGAAGGGCAATCAGATTCTTTCTCAGACCCACATTTTCTACACTTCGTTTTCCCTTTGCATTGTGATTCAGAATTCCCATATCGCAAACAACGGAAGCATTGCATGGCCGGATTGACGTAGACATCTACTGGACATCTAACTTTATTAATAACAATATATTGATGGATAACTTTCCCTATAAATGTAACTATGATCATTTGACGCGGAACACGTACCGAGGTATCCTCTTTTTGAATTAATCTGGTCATACGTTGAACCTTTTTAATGGGAACAGGCGAGTTAATGATTTTCATGAGAGTGTCTTCACCCAGAGATGTACTCGTATCAACATAACCTATACCCCGTTTCTCCGTTAAATGACTTGGGATATAAGCAATTAGATTATTTTTCTTAAAAAAGCATCTTCTACCAAGTTATTAGCGATACTACCTGACGTTAATTCTATTTTTATGCGATTCCTCCCGACAGTACTAATTTCAGAGATAAACTTCCGGTTATTCCCCGAGATTAACTAACTTTTCTCCTAATTTCATTGGATGCAAGCGACCAATATTTACTTCCGAATGTTCAACAAAAATATGGTACGGCCCTGTATCGCAGTTCCTGAAACGATTTTTAATATCGATAGGTAAACGTTTATGGCTATTAACGTTATCATTGTTATTTTTTGCATGAACCTTATCGGAGCTTTCACTGCCGGAAACAATATTTTTTGGATTAATTGGTTGATTTATATGTGTATCACTAGTCGTTTTCCATCGGAATTCATGTCATCGTCTACAATAACCAAGGGCGGGTCCTTACCGCTCCTTCTCTCCCGACCTCCGGACATCGGCCCGGGGCTGGCGCCCACACAGGTAAAAAAATAAAGAGGTACTTACAGTAAGGTAACCCTATAACAGAATTTAGGTAAATAACTTTATTTATACTGATTGATCACCAGTGGATTCAAGAGCACAGTCACAACACGTCCGAACAGCTCAATAGTCTACACCGGAATGAGAATTTAACTTAATTTTTGTGTTCCATCTTATAATTATTTAATAATTACTCTACACTTATATTTTTTTATTTGGAAAATAAAGTTTCTCTTGATATTACTTCTATTGAGGTGAAGTTAAAGCTGAAATTGGAAGAAATTGCAAGTTCCGATCGTGCCGAGACGAAAAGATGCCAAGAACAAATAACTTAAAACAGTTTTAAACAGCTGTGAGAGCGAACGAATGGTCAGAAAGAGACGAAGCAGCCAATCCGACCAATGACCTTCGGGAGATGTCTTAGATGTTTTTCAGGCTATACCTGTGAAAGAGACAGACGAGAACTTAAAAGAAAGCTTGAACATGCGATATGACCACGAACACTTGGACCTTTTATACCAATCACAGTTGATGAATCGCAAGCAAAAACTGACGAGACCCATCAAGAATACGAAGTAGATATTACTAGGCGTACGGTTTGTCTACCCGTCATCCCCTGAAAATATGATGGAATTTTTGGCTTCAAACATTTGTTGATAGACTTCGTGACCACGAAATGCAGAAAACATTCAGTTTACCCCGTCGATGTTTTTCCACTGCTTTTGAATATGAAGCAGTTACGTAGGCTTCTATTGGTTACAGAAAGTGAGGACTGTAAAAGAGAAAGAAGAGGAAGATAAGCTGACATGTATGCAGTAGCATTCAGCAGGAAAACAATCATCAGGCTGGAATTAGACACAGAAGTGCCGATCCACTTTTTAGAATACCGTGCCCAGCAGAATGATTCCTACCAAAATTGAAGAACAAGAGAACGATCCTGTTTCAAAGAATATATGTTAATGGGAGGAGAAAAATCGTCGACCTACTTGGCAAGAAGTGTCGAAACTTTCTCCAATGATTAAGTGGCATTAGACTCCTTTATCCTGGCAGGAGCGAATACTAGGAGACTATTTAAAACTATGATGCATCTGAAACCAGTAGAGAGTTGGTAATTCTAAAAACTAGGGTACCAGAATTACTTCGTCAGTTACACGACAATCTGTCAGGAGAACATTTCTGTGTTAAGAAAAACCTACAGAGAGTTCTTGAGCGGTTTTATTGGATGAACTATTCCGATGCTAAAGAGAACTCGTGTCACAAATGTACCAGCTGTGCTATGAGTAATGTATCTTAACGGAAAAGTAAGGCTCTCATGAAACAATACAACGTCGGCAGCCCATTTTTGGACCATTCCTCATAACAGATAATGATAAAAAATACCATGTTAGTGGTTATTAATTATTTCACGAAGTGGGTGGAAGTTGGCGCTATTCCAAATCTATAAGCCGCAACTAGTGCAGGCGTGCTAATAAATGAATTTTTCTGTCGATTTGGTGTATCATTTCAAAGCCAGCTCTTCAGAGGAATCTGCGATAGACTGGGCATGAAGAAAACCAGAACTACATCATCGCACCCACAGTCGGATAGAATGGTAGAGCGAATGAATAAAACCATTGGCAAATACATGTCTAGTTTCCAACCATTAGTAAGATTGGGATTAGTAACTTTCGCTCTTTGCACTGGTCGATGTCAATGAATTGTCAGCAAAAGTTCTGATCGGGCGTAAGTTGAGACTATCGTGTGACCTCGAGTTTGGATGCCGACCTAGAGAAGATTTAGGCAGTGAAAACTACATGATCGAGCTACGAAGAAAAATGGACGATATGTATGAGTTAGTTCACTCGCATCTTCAAATCACCAGTGGTGATAACACATAATGAATGAGTTAATTAGCAATAATAGACAATATACCAAACGAAAAAACTATGTAGTGCAACAAAACCGATTAGCACCTTTGAAGGTGACCTTGACCAGGAAGATGAAGTATATCGGCTCCAGGATTTTTTTGTGCGAAAGTGCTGGCCAATCGCTGAAAAATTTCATGAACGTCACTCATACTTATTTTTCATTGAAAAAAAATCTTCAACGGCAAGGTCAGGTCTTACTGACGACCATATTTAACAGAATCATGAGTCCAGCTTATTTACCCATATTCTGGAAGTACGCTAAAATCATAATGATCCCTAGCCAGGTAACCCTCCACATGAATGAACATCATATCTACTACAAGTAAATTTTTTGAAAGACTGATACTGAATAGGATTAACCAGGAACATGACCTATACACATATACACACTCCTTCCAAATAATCAATTTGGCTTCCGAGAACACCACTCTACTAGGGTATAAGTCCACAGGGTAGTTAATGAAATCGCTAAGAGTTACGAAGAAACGAAATACTGCAACGCAGTATTCCTTGATATCTCACAAGCTTTCGACAAAGTATGGCATCCAGGCATTACCTTTAAGCTAAAAACATCATTTCCCATAACTTTTACCTGCTCCTCAAATCCTATTTAACGAATAGACATTTTTCCTTCAAACGCGAAGACACTCAATCCACCTTCAACCCAATTAAATCCGGCGTACGTCAAGGTAGCGTTCTTGGACCACTTCCTTATTTATACGTCTGATATACCTGAAACCGGAAACGTCCCTATGGCAGCTTTTGCTGATGACGTAGCAGTACTCAGTTAATGAAAATCCAGATAGAGCTTTAGAAACCTCCAACTACACCTTAACCTCCTGGTATAATAGATGGAGCAAAAAAGTCAACCAAACCATATCGGTACAAGTTACATTCACAACTCGACATGACAGCTGCCCATCTTTAGCAATGAATATTATACCTATACATATCAAAACCGAAACAACGTACCTTGGCCTACCCCTAGACCGAAACCTTTCGTGGAAGACACACATCGATACCAAACGTAGACAGTTGGACATCAGGTTTTGACAAATGCACAGGCTGATCGGCCATAAATCAAAACTCTCGTTAAACAACAAGATTCTTCTATATAAATCAATGGAGTACAGTTAACCAAACCAACCAGAATCATAATTATACAACGATTTCAGTCTAAGGCACTTAGGTTAATCGTAGATGCACCATGGTATATCAGCATTAGAACTCTCCATACTGATCTAAACATTCCTTTTGTTACGGAAGAAACCAAAAAAAATAACGGCCAGCTACAGGGACCGAATCACCAACCATAGCAACCGCCTAATTGAAAAACTACGGACCTGATGTAAGAAGACTATACAAAATATGACCTGAAGGCTTAATCCATCATTGAACTAATCAATAAGGAGAAACAGTAATTGGTGTTTCCCTTCCAAGCCACCTCAACCAACACATTTACTTAATGCTCTGTAAGAAGCAGATTGTAATATATGAGTGTTACAAAATTTAAAAAAAAACAAATTCTCTATATCAAATTCACACAAATTTTTCACAAAGGCAGATAACAATTTCTCTTCCTTAAATCTCGCAATCCATATGGTGGGCCCAGAAATCTGAACATATGAATTCAGCAGGTGAAAATAAATGCCGTATATTCAAATATAAATACATCATATTCGATTCGTTTTAGTTATGGAAACATCGATATTGGACGTTACCGTAGTAACGCCAATGATGTAAACAGATGAGACAGCACAACTCATAGTGTTCATATAATTTGTGTTTGGTTTGGATGGAGAAATGGTTTAACGGAAGTAAACTGTGGTTGATTGGAAACCAATTACAATTGATTTCGAAAAGGTATGGACATTAACAAGTTTTCTGATCACTATTTTAATAGAATATTATTGCGTTCATGTTTATTGATAAACGTATGTATACTTATATAACGAGGTGGCAAAGAGTGTTTCAGAAAGAATTAATGTATTAATGTATGCATTTTTCAAATAATTGAAAATTAAAACAATACAAAAAGGCAAAATTGAGTTGATTTACAATATGTTTCGTTTTGCAAGGAATCCGTTAGTATGATGGTAAATGATACAAAGAACAGTTAGTAATGTGATAACACCAACTACTATATTCGTGACTTTTATTGAATATATTTCGGTCAGCAGGAAAACTACATATTCTGTACATATGAATAAATGAATAAGATTCAATAGACCACGAATCGCAAGAAAATTGAATCAATCTTTCAATTATAAAGAAAAAGAACTACGTGGCAGAACAATTCAGAATAATGTATTAAACTAAAGCGATATTGTAAAAAATTAATTCCCCTTTTTAAGCTTCAAAGGGAATTTTTTGTGCGAAAAATTTCATAAACGTCACTCGCACTTATTTTTCATTGCATCCAATTTAATTCATTGCCTAGAGTAGCAATGATGAAAATGTAACCAAGTGTTGAAGATTTCTTAACATATTTAATTATTTATCGTTTAACCATTCACTTCTCTAAACAGTAAATGGTGACATTATTTCACGACATATTTTTATTACAAAAAACCTGAGAACTTGAGAAAACTTATATCAGTGTTTTAAATTAAACTCACGGTTTCTAGTTAATAACACAATATAATAAATTTTGTTATTATATTGTGGTATTAACTAGAAACCGTGAGTTTCATTTAAAACACTAATATGAGTAGATTCCACGAAGTAAGGGTCGAGACAGTTAATTTCATTAAACTTATATCAGTTTCGATTTCATCTTGTTCAAAAGATTGAGTCATCTGTTATATGTAGCGATCGATAAAAGTATTGTAGTTTAATACCAAAATGTTAGTAAAGAAGTGGAATATACTTAGATTTCGTTATTTCTAAATATAGGACAAATAAACTTCTAAAACAATGTAGAAAGAGAGATAAAGAGAGGAAATAATATAAGATAGTAGAATTGGGAAACTATGTTGCTTATAATGAATATAATTATTGCAGGTTTCGATTAAAGTTTAAATTGGGTTTTTAGCTTGAAACATCTAGGTACTTCCTACAAGATGTTATAAGCATTTTTACCTTTTGTTTGGCATGAGAATTATGAATTTGTATATCTCAATCTTCCTATTCCCCTATTTCTACATATATCTCTCTCTATCTAGTCTTTTTCATGCACTGACCCTCCTAATGGGGTTATATGTTTATGAAGTTAGGGGATTTACTAGGCCGGTTCTGGAGCGTAAGTCGACCATGTTGGATTTCGTCGGCCATGTTGGCCAAAGCGGCGCGCGCACCGGAAGTAACATCCATCTGTGTGTGTTCTGTCCGTCTTCGTGCTCTATGTCACCCATCTTGTGTTCTGTGGTATGATATCATGTGTTCTGTGGTATGATGTGCTCCGCGCTTTTTTCGTCGTTGGTTATCGCTCTCCGTCCAAAGCTCGCCAATTTATACAGGATACAACGAAAGAAGAATTGGTAAATTGTGAAAATGGGAGGTTGGGGGGATTATTAGGATGTTGGAAACGATAAAATTCATATGCAGAAATAATGTCTCTTTGGAGTGTAATGTTAAAATGGGGGGGGGGGGGGTTATTATGATATAAAATATGGGAAATTAATATATCTGTAAATGAATCAGTTGTAGTATGTCATTAATTGAGTATAGAGGGATTTATGATAAAAACTGATCGATTGAATGAGGGTGTAATATTTTATGAAGAAAAAAGAAGGGTTATGAAGCAAATTGAAAAGCTATGCCTTCCTGCTGATGATGATACTACCAACTCAAGTCAAAAGAAGTTGGAAAAGCTCACGATAAATTGGGTACCAGAAGAATTACAAAACGGATGACGACGACAACAGGAGATTTCAAATGCTATAGATTATATCTTTAGACGTCGGCGAACAACAACAACAGCAACATATCCATTAAACCGAATTCAACTAGAAGGCTTTCGCCATGATCAATATAACCAACACTAGCAGCATGTTCCATTTCATGAAAAATGAACTTAATAATATATTTTCAATGACTGTATGTATATTATTACCATTCATATTCGTTTTATTATTTAAAATTTTACCAAAAATTGTTAAACGTAAATTTAAATCTTCATGTAATACATCAGCTGATGAGTAGATACGGGGTGTGTTAATAAAAAAATCCATTCACTTAAAAAATAATTTATTATTGATATAATAATTACAAAGGTAATGCAGTATTTAATAAAAACCATTGTCGGAGACGCTGTACATTTCTTTGAGTGCAGGAGTATGGTCGTCCTCCTCCTCCTCCTCCTCCAGTGATGTGGCAGTAATCACGTTAATTAACTGCTTCAAGCATTAAATTCTATTTTTAAAAACTTTATTTTCAAGTTACAAATATATTCTCTGACAATTATTACGTTTACTTTAAATTCAAATTAACAACAACAACAAAAAACTCTTTACAACTGTTTTTATGTCCTCGGTTCCGCACTCTGCTGACTTGGCGTTTACACTGCGTTGTCATCAGGATGCGTTGAGGTAATTCGTCCCCCCGAAGCTCCAACTCATGAGGGTAGACGAGGGAGTTGGACTACTGGAACTTGTGTACTTGAACTGGAATCTGGATTATCCCTTGGGCGGAATTTCTTGTAGATTATAGTGAGAAATTTAGCTTTTTCTATTGTATATGTATCCATATGAATTATTTCGAATGGTTTATTTGCTGTGGGTGTAATATTCATTTGCATTTTAATAGGGTTCCTTTCATATTTGCATTGTTGGCAAATTTCACAATTATTTATATAAGTTTGAATAGATTGTTTTAAATTCGGCCAATAATAAATCTTTTTGATTCTATTAAGTGTTTCGTCGATTCCCCTATGGTTGCTTTTTGATTCGTGATAGGTTTGTATTATTTCGGTTATTTCGGCTTTACTAGTTACATCTATTAACCTTTCTGTACATCTACGAAATTTTAATGACGGCCACTTAAAATGTTTTCTTACAACTTCGCAGAACGGTTCAAACATTTCAGTTTTTACAAAATACAAGTAATATGATACTCCGGGGGCAATATATTCTTTTATGAAATTAATTATATCGTTTTCGAAATTATTGTCTGAAATTTGTAACGTTATTCTCTGCTTATTTTCAAATAATTTCGTAATTATTGGTTTTGATGGTGAGTGATAAACAGATTGTATAATTATTTGGTTTTGACCATGATTAACAAGTGTTTCGCTGATAGGAATGCCAACTACGGGATTTTCCTCCGCATTTGAGTGAATAGTTTGTCCTTCGTTTTCTTGTTCTATTTCAGACTCTGGGTGAACTATGAGTGAAATATTGTCCAGGTCCAGACTAGGAGATTTTGACGTGGTAACAGTTATCGGTTTAAAAATATCTTCAATATCCGGTGTAATTAATTCGTCTCTGTTATTTTCAACTTCTTCTGTGATTATATCTATTTCGTCCCAAATGTCGCTTTGTGTTTCTTTTGCGTGAATTTCAATTCGGCTCAGATTGTCGGCATGAGCTATTAATGATCCCTTCCGATAAATTATAGTGTAGTCGTATTCTTCAAGTTTAATTCTCCACCTTAAGAGTTTTGAATTGGGATCTTTTAACGAAAACAACCATTGTAATGGTTTGTGGTCAGTTATTATGAAAAATTTACGTCCATATAAATATGGCCTGAAATATTTAGTAGCCCAAACAATACACAATAATTCTCTTTCAATCGTAGAGTAATTCCTTTCAGAATCATTTAACGTTCTCGATGCATATGCGACCGGTAAGTCTTTACCGATTTGTCCCTGTGATAGGACAGCTCCCAATGCTACATTACTGGCGTCGGTTGTTAAATTGAACGGTTTTGAGAAGTCAGGGTATTGTAATATAGGCTCGTTCGTCAGTAACTGTTTACAAGTTTCAAAACTATTTAAAAATTCTGCATTATGCTCAATTTTTGCACCCTTTTTTAGACACTGAGTCAATGGTTTAGTTATTTTTGCGAAATTATTTATAAATCGTCTATAATAACCCACTAAACCAAGAAATCCTTTTATTTGTTTTGTAGTTTTTGGTAACGGGTAATCTTTTATTGCCTTAATTTTGTTCGGGTTAGGTCGAACACCTTCCGGAGTTACGACGTGTCCAAGATAGGCCACTTCCTTACTCAAAAATTCAGATTTGTTTAGTTGTATTTTAAAGTTGGCTTCTCTTAATCTTTCAAACACGGCCTTAAGTCTTTCTAGATGTTCTTGAAGTGACGTGGAAAAAATTATAATGTCATCAAGGTAGACTAGACATTTCTCATTTTGGATGCCCCTTAGTATGTTATCCATGACGCGTTGAAACGTTGATGGACCGTTTTTTAGACCGAAGGGAAGTCTCAGGAATTCCCAATGTCCTTGTTCTGTACTAAACGCCGTCTTTTCTATGTCAGCTTCATTCATTTCAATTTGGTGATATCCGCTGGCCAAATCGAGAGTAGTAAAATACTGGCATTTGCCGAGTTTATCTAATAAATAAGTTATATTTGGGAGAGGGTATTTATCGTCTATCGTCTTTTCGTTTAACTTACGATAGTCGATCACAACGCGGAATTTGTGTTTGCCTGATGCATCCTTTCGCTTCGGTACCACTCAGATATTACTCGACCATGGGCTACTGCTCGGTTTAATTATATTTTGATTGAGCATACTCTGAATTTGATTTTTTACTTCTTGTCTATAGATAAATGGATAACGATATGATTTTGAATAAATTGGCACCTCGTCCGTAGTTTTAATACAATGTTTAATTTTACTTGTAAAACTTAAAGGCTCATTCTCTCTATAAAAAATATCTGAATATTTATAACATAAATTTAAAATTGCATCCTTTTCTTCTTTATTCAGATGGTCGGTCCGAATCTGAGATAAATCCAATTCGCATTTATCCGAGTCATCAAAATTATGCATGTTGAACTCTGAGTTATTGTCGACATGAAATTTTTCTACTGTCAACGGTTCCGAGAAATCAAGTGTTAAGGGGCTTGTAGTGTTGTTTGTTATTGTTGTAATAGCAAGGCCACTACGAGCAACTCTCAGGCATTCTGGAATTTCGCAGTTTTTTATCTTTTGATAAGGAATTACAATCTCTCCGTTTTTTATTGTAGTTTTTACTTGAATTACTTTCTCTGTACGAGGTTCTATATTAATTACATGTGTATTATTCGTGTTACTAATTTTTTGAAATTTAAGCTTTATTTTGGCATGAGGTGTAATTAGACATGCATTATTGAAATCTATTGAAGCTTTCAGTAATTTGAGATTATCTAATCCTATCAAACCATCAAAAATATTATGAAACTTAAATAAATAAAATTTTAATAAGTGTTTATTTGTCAAGCGAAAAATTTCTGACGCTGGTATTTCTACACTATGTTTATGAGATGATTTTTGGAATACAGTGGATACAATAAATGGGTCATATTTAATTAATTTTGGAAATAATTTCCAAGCAATATCTGGATCTAAAAATGATTTTGTCGACCCAGAATCGACAAGAAGTTTAATGTTATATTCCGGAAAAGTTATATATGCTAATTCACTACAATCTACGTTATTTAACGAAATAGTAAGAGGTGTCAAATCTCCGGCATTGGATCGTAGGTGGTATGAAAATTTTCAATTGTTTCAAGATTTTCTTCATGAGTTCTTTCATTAATTTCACTTTCCTCGCAAAAGTTTCTATCAGTATTTTCTATTTCAGTATTATATAATTCTTCGGCTATATAGTTTTGTTGCGGTCTATAGTTAGAATGGTTAGGCTGTGCAAAATGATTATTTCTATTTTGATTATTAAAAGATTGATTGTTATTATTATAATTATTATTTATTCTTCCAGTATACCTTGTTGATGATGACATTGGTGTCGGTTTTGGAAATGTTCTATTTGGATTTGGTTTGAAAACATTTTCTACTGCTGTATTTCGGAAAGTTCGTGCATTAGAGGAAACATTTTGGCTCGGAACATTTTGTCTAAATTGAATTGGACCTGTTGGGAATTGATTATTGTTTCTATTAAAATTCTGATTTGAAAAGAAATTTCTATTTTGTGATAAATACTGAGGGTTATTGAAATTACGATTTGGAACATTTTGTTGAAATGATCTGTTTGTTGAGTTATTTGGTTTAAATTGATTTTTATTTGTTGAATTTTGAAAATAGTGAGTATTTTCTTCCTCAGTCACAAATTGTAATGCTACAGCCAAATTTTCAGGACGCATACATCGAATTGTAGTGCCTAAAGGTTCCCTTAGTCCACAAAGAAATGTTTTGAGTGCTAGATCATTGTATAATTTTTTCTTTAAATCCCTTGAAGCTTGTATATTTTCGTGAATTTCTACATAACTGCATAATAAATTTAGTATATTTAAAATTCTATCATAGAAATTTTGGGCTTTTTCATTAGGCATTTGCCTCATTACTACCAAGTCTCTATTCAAACAAGTCTCATCCCGTTGATCTGCAAAATTTCGTCTTAAGACAGATTTCAACTGATCCCAAGTATCGACATTTTGAATATTAACTACAGTTCTTGCACTACCTACTAATTTACTTATTATAGACTGCAGCAAGTATACATTATGAAAATTATTTCGGTTTACCCTATCATAAAAATGGGTAATAAGACTATCACAAACTGATAAAAATTGATTTAAGTCATTCGGATTTCCATCGAATTGTGGAATACATTTCAAATATTCAGATTTAAAATTTTCTGCCATTATATTATTATTTTGGTTGTTGTCAATATTAGTAGTATTTGAGTTTGTATTCGTCACCGAAGAGTCAATTAAAGAGTTCTCAATAGACAAATTTCGTAAACTATTTGTTAAAATTTCAAGTATATCAGACATAAATTGCACTTACAGTAAATAAATGACTCTTAGCATTCCAATTATGAGGTAGAGGTCCGGTTCAGCAATCTTGTCTTCTCCGAAACACTGGTCCCTCGCAGAAGTGGACGATATGATTCCAATTCTCAAACTTCTTCACTTAAAGTTCACTTTTTAACGTATCCGTCGGCGTCACCACTACTGACAGTTTATACGGTTCGATATCGGGCTAATCGTCGACACGAAATTGGTTTGTTCGATACAAATCAATCCCACGATATCCTACTGACTGCGCCAATTAACTGCTTCAAGCATTAAATTCTATTTTTAAAAACTTTATTTTCAAGTTACAAATATATTATCTGACAATTATTACGTTTACTTTAAATTCAAATTAACAACAACAACAAAAAACTCTTTACAACTGTTTTTATGTCCTCGGTTCCGCACTCTGCTGACTTGGCGTTTACACTGCGTTGTCATCAGGATGCGTTGAGGTAATTCGTTCAAAGTTTCCAGTTGCCCATGATGTGTTATCAAACTATTAGACGTCAATAATAATATGAAAAACACTAAAAATGTGGCATTTCTTTAGTAGAAATTCAGGTTTTTTGCTGTACGTAAATAAAGTCTACAGCATGCGATAGCATAGTTTCCAATATATCATTTTTATTTTGGTATACTTGATATCACCTGAAGAGTATCGACTGCCATGCTGTCGTTTATCAGCTGATGAGTAGATACTAGTGTTTTAATAAAAAAATCCATTCACTTAAAAAATAATTTATTATTGAAATAATTAAGTTAACATTAAATATTGATAGAAGACAATTGTTGGAAATTAACCTGATGTTTTATTCTTTAAAAAAATACAATCATTGTTTCACTCAACAAAAATAATTGGGAATTTTACATTTAAGCAATATCCTAAAATAATAATGGAGTTGAAAAAAATACATCATTTTTGTACTAAAAAAAAGTTAAACAAAACATTGATAGAAATCGATTTTTCGAAATAAACCTGATGTTTTACTCTCTAAAAAATGCAATCATTGTTTCAATTAACAAAAATAATTGAGAATTTTATATTTAAGCAATATCCTAAAATTATAATGGAGTTGGAAAAAAATACATCATTTTTGTACTAAAAAAAGTTAAATTAAACTTTCACTGATTGGTAACAATATGTTATATTTTAATATGAAAGTATAGTAATATATGTTATAAATTAATATGAAAGAGTAATAATATTACAAACAAATATATAAAAAGTGAAATGCTATATTTCAGTTTATATTATTATATATTTTAATATATATGAAAAGTGAAGAATTGTATAATTTACAAAGTTATATTCATCATTCAGCAAAAATAGTTCCATCTGAATCATAGTCAGAATCTTCAGGCTCTCTAGGTAAATTGAAATGATGAATTATTCCATTTAAAATTCTTATGGGAATATCAGTATATATGAGTTTTAGTACTCTTCGACAATAATTTTTAGATAGTGATCTAGGTAATCTAATCATTGCAATAGCACCTCAAAAATCCCACATTAATTTACGGGATTTCTATATAAATTGTACTGCAGCACGCTCTTTAGCATGATCTTCAGTTTCGGGAGTAGGAGACATTTTTTTGATCTATCTAAAAACAAAACATTATTCCAAAATACTGAAATGTACCCATGGAAGCGAATTAAATGAGGACTTAAGGCGATTTTTCTTTGTTCAATGCTATACACATTATGGGCGAAGGAACGTATCGAATTTTGAGTAATTGTCATTTGTTTCCAATTTTTCAAACAATCCACATAATCGAAAATTATTTTATTTTTCGCAATAAATTTTTTAATCCCCTTTGATTGTTTGACAATTTTACCTCCCTGAACTCTTTAACTATACATTTTGGACCTTAAGCCAACAAAATGAGTGATGATTTGTCCCCTAGCTACATCTTTCATCATACTTAGCACTTTTTTATTAACTCGAGGTATGTTGTAGATATTGTTAGTGGAATAGTCTGATGTGTCAAATTTGCATGTTAGCATGAATTAACTGTTCGTATGCATCTTCACAGGTAAGTTGCTAAACAAAACTGTCAGTGTCGGTGTACATCAACTTACAATTGTCTACTCCCATTCTGGGGAGCATACAATTGTAATGGAAGTCGTACATTACGGTTTTCGAAATGTCAAGAATAGATATACCCACGTACATCGGTTTATTAAAAATTAGATCAGACTTTTTCAATTCGATTGCCATTAAAGGTGGATCATCAACGAAAACGGTTCTTTTGTGATAACGCGGACTAGCAATACGATTTTTAGCTCCATAACAACCCTCATATGCAGATACCAATTTACAAATTCTATGTTTACGGATGGATTCCGCACATTTCCCAAACACCGCATTATTCATTAGTTTTCTCAAATCTTGCACAAAGTCGTTGGTGGCTAAAGTCCTCAATCGATTGTTTAATTCGATGTAGAGTTTTAACCATGCAGATTGTTTACAGTTCAAAACTTTATGAACTTTTTCCAATACTAGTCCATGTTCTGAGGCTTGCTTTAAATTTCTATAATGTAAAGTGTAACTTTTTTAGCGAGTAGAGTAGTCATTAATTTTGCTAATTTTGAACCGGGTGGTTTGCGGTGTTCGGGGCACATAGGAAAGTCCTTATGTACATTATGCAAATTGTTTGGATATAATAAATCTACTTGGAGAATATAGCCTCAGGGTTATCATCTGCAATGGATTTTATGAAATTGATGTCGTGAAATTTCGATCCACTCGAAACCATCAAAGGGCAAATGCTCGCACATTGCTTTTCCATACAAATTATTTACATCTGTATAGAGAATATACTTTGATGGTTTCTCAGCATCATATTCAGGCATATATTTATTATTTGCTTCACTGTACCGATTGCAAACACTGTGATATTCCTCCTCTAATAGCCTTTTCAATAAACAATATCATATCAATATTTTTTTTAAATTTGCAGTTTAAATTTTGTAAACTTTAGCATCGCAGCCCAAGTATATCCTGGCATGCTGTAGTACCACGAACAAACTAGACCGTATGTTGCTAAAGCTGTCTCTCTAAAATTTTCGAACACATCTGCTAGAAGAAGAATATCGGTGCGCATATATTATATCACTATATTCTCCAAGTGTTGTTACATTGAAAGACTGCCAAACGTTTTTAGTGTGAGCATAATTACCATCAGTTCGCATAATTTAATTTATTGTAAAAACATTCAATCGGTGGTAATTTATCATCATTTTGTTTTTCTAAGTTGTTAATATAGTCATAAGGAAAGATACCCTTACGTGTCAATAATGCAAATTGAATATTGGTTAAATTCTGCTTTTATTTTTTCAAAATTTTCAAATAATTGGTGTTCAAACTTTTAACGACACTTCAATACCTCACATTTTGAGTATTAAGATTTCCATTAAGGACGAAAGTACTTCCGTCACTAAAACATAGTCTAGCTGTTCGGTCAGGGTCGTCATCTGAAAGTTGATGCACCGTTTTTAATTTGTATTGATGAAATTTGTTTTTGGTCAACACCCTGTGTACTGTACTATGACTGACTCCACAGGTAGACGCTACTTGGGCCGTGGAAGAAGAAGGGTTTACTACAATTTCTGCAACTATATAAATTTGTTTATCAATACACGATTGTTTGGCATCATGAACACTACCTATTTGTTGAAACTGTTACTTTGTCAGCTAGAGCACGTACCATTTTGTTTATCTAGATACTTATACGTCTCGTTAAACAATAATTGAACTAACAGTTCAAGATATTATCGCATGTAAAAACGTGAATTAAAAAACTTATTTGACAATTAACCATTAGCGGACTTTTGAATCTTTATTAATTAAACGAGAAACTCAAATTTTAGTATTTATTTATTTTAACCATCAAAAACATCGTAACTCCAATAAAAGTATTATGATTGAATAGATATTCTAAATACCTTTCAAACGAGGTGTCACTTGCCATAAAGTCCCATTTAATATTATTGGTTTCAGTTGCCTGGTGACGTCACCGATGCCCATTACGTCACCTGTTACCACTAGTAGAGACGTTTACAATAGTTTATTTTCACGCTCCAAATTTCATCACTGTATGTATCATCGTTCAAAAGAAAAGATGGAACTTTTGAGAAGCACTGTATATTTCAGGTTTTCTACTCTCAATAATCCACAAAATAGGCTTGCAAACGAGAAAAATATAGCGGAATATGCGATCTGCCCACGTTGTGCTATTTACGGCAATATCACCTTCCAGGCCCGACTTGAACATTCTAGGTGCTTTTCGATTCCTCCAGGCCAAGCAGCGCGTCTCAAAATTTCTAAAAGATGACACTTTATAGGTTCGCTTGGCAACGTAAACAAAGAGGAGGGCCGGACTTGCTCGGACGCTTCACACGACGTTGATCCTCCTTAAGAGATTTCTGGAACTTCAATGGAGCTGAAACTTATATGGCAGTATCTGCAACTGGACGCTCTTTTACAATTTCTCATTGTATCGAAGTAACAAGGGAACTCTTCGCTTTAATTTGGGTACTGGGCAAATGAGTGGAGGTTAGTATTTGGACTTCCGTATTTCGGATGATTACCTAAACCATGTTTCTGATGACATTCCAATCCAGCTGGTTGTATTCTATCTTTAGCGTGTTTGTACATTGGATTCCAGTACATGTTCCCACAAACTAGGTAATGTTTCCCATAGATCATGATAAGTGGATTTTTCATGGGTAGAATTCTTTGTCGCCAGATACTATAGATAACGGGACCCATCTTGAAGTTTAAAATCTCTTCCAGGGGCTGATAACCGATCTTGAAGCTCTGGTAATCGACCAAATTTCTTCCGGAGACCTCATGCAAGTCCTTGTGCGTCGGTGAGCGGAAGTACTATGTACCACCGAGTAATCTCTTGCGAGCGTGAGCAGGTCTTGTCGCTCAGTTGTAACATCATATCTTGTCTTCCAAGTACCACACCCTGCCCGACATAGCACAGCTACCGCAAAATACACTGGATCTAAACCAGACAAGGTCGAGAAAAAATCCTACTCAGGTAAATCGGCTGACCGACCTGAGGTGATAACTGCTTCGTCAAAGTAATCATTACACTGGTGATGATGTTTGCTCTGGCATTGATTTATGTTGCACTTAACTGGATACTTGCATGGAAATCTGTGTCTTTTCAAGCATAGCCTACATAATTTCATTGACTTTCCATTTTTCAGATACTGGATAATTTCGGAATTGTTTGCATACTGCAACCTGCATACACTTTCCTTTGCATATTTTGCAACCAAAGTCCTTATCATACGATCCACTATTAGTATTATGAACATTAGTACGTTCACTTTGATTAAATTGTTTCTTTCGATCTGGTATAACAAGGGTAGGTAGAGCGGTGCAAAGATTCGTAGCAGTATTGTACATCCAATCAACAAATTCGGTAATACTATTGAATTTTTTTACGAACTGCGGTGCAAGGCCCAATCTACTTTCATTTGCGATGGAAGCTTTTCTATCAATTCATGCATTAATATTGGGTTGTTCAAGGAATCGTTCAATTTAGCTGCTTCTCAGGAAACGCATAGATTTTTTACTGCTAGAGAATATTCAACCAGTGTTTCAAAATTTTTCATTCTTGGTGGTGGTTGACGCCGAATCACAATAATATGTGTTTCTATGATTTGTTCCGGTCTACCATAAAAAATCTTCTACGTAGATATTATCTGAGGTACGCATTTAGGTTGTATAAGAAAACTGGCAACAGCTGTCCTTGCAGATCCTCTGATGCTTTTCTGTAGTCTGAGTAAGTATTCATTGTTATCAAAACCACAAGTTATTGTCGATCTGTTATAACAACTTATGAATAACGGCCAATCAGAAGGATTACCGTTGAAGATTGGGAGCTCATTTGGATGCATATTATTGCGGAGTCAATGTGTTATAATTGAACGTATCATTAAAAGGTAACTGATCATTAATTTGTGTAGATCCGGTACCATATTTAGATGCAGTTGGTTCATTGTGAATAGACATGCGAACATTAGATGTTTGTTCTTTATTTCCATAGTTTCGATCCAAGCATTCATCAATCTGCAATGAGAGCATTTTACTAGTCATCGGATCGCAATGTTTTAATTCCTCGTCATCAATTTCTTGACTATCATCTGATTCTTCTTCATCTAGTAATAGTCTTGCTTCTTCATTTAATTCTCTTTCTTTTCTTAATTATCCTCTCTCTTCTTCAATTAACTGCATTCCTATTCTGGCTCTGCTACTGAGAACTGTCGATTTCTTCTTACTTTCAGAAAGAGAACTACTCTTGTTGATTCTTGTTAATTTATGGGAGAAGCTTTTGTCTTTTCTTTACATGATGGACACATCCAAGTTTCGTTAGCGGCAACATTATCAGAAACGTTTACACACTCGTAACAGCACCATTTCAAACATCTCGTGCATTCAACCATTCTATCTTCCCTATATGGTCTATTGCATACCGGACAACCATCGCATTTGGTTCCTTCAACTCTTGCCATTTCTCATGATCCCGTATATGGTAATGTAACACCAAATTGGAGAGACGAATTTGAGCTTGTTAAAATTAATGATTGGAACTGTATTTGGCTGGACTTGCAGTACACTATTTTTGTAATTATTACAATGCAGCAATAGTAGCAGTAGTAATATCAGTAGTAGTAGAAGAAGTAGTACTCAAATTCGGTTGCCTCTATCGTTTCAATCTTTCGATAGAGACAACTTAAAATATTACAGTATAAGTTAACGTATTCTACAATATGAAATATTATAAAACAATAAATTAACAATTGCATTTAAAAGTTAGTTAGCGTACTATTCTTCACAATCTGTTTTTCCTTGTAATAATCCATTACGGGCTTTCATGCTGCCCTGTGTTTTTTGCAATCCTCTCTCATTTCTTCAGAGACTTTTAATATCTGTTCCAAATCTTCTTGCTTATTTAACACATTCCTGGCTAAACAAGATATCTTCTATATTAGTAACGAATGTTTCCTCCTAGTTTACTTGAGGTTCATCCATTAAGACCAAAGTGAATCCAGCAACTCCATCAAATAAACTTAACTTTTGTTTGAAATTCTTGATTTCTTGTTCATTTAAATTTCGACTGGAGACCCGATGATTCCTTTGAGGGTAAATATCATTGATTTTTTTAACCTTATCATCAGTATACTTTGGGGCTGACCAGGAACAAGCTTCATCTGTCACAGACACGTTTTCTCTAGCAAACAGCAAAGACCACCCAATATGATGGCAAACGTATTCTCCCTTTGAACATGAACAAGATACTGATCCTATGGTCCAATCGGCATTGAAATATATCTTAAAAAACAAAATTAAAACCAGTATCAAAGGTTCATAAGAATCAATTATTATGAAATTTATTTTAAATGTCTTACCTCTATGTTGTACTGCCTGTCTTTTATACTACCGTTACCTTTTCCTCTCACCAGTTTTAAGGGATCGTCAAATATGAGCGCATTTTCAGTACGAATTATTAATTTTGATTCATCCTTAAATAAAGGCATAATCTCGCCTAATTTGATTACGTATTTTGTCATGACTCAAATTAAACGCCTTCTTTTTTCTCTTTCCAAAAATCAATTTCACTGGTAAAACCGTAAACAAAACAAAAAGTGACAAGTATGACATTTGTCAAGTCTGAAGTTACCATGGCTACTATTTTGTATAGAAACCCTGACGTCACGACTATCACGGTCCATTAACAGTCTGGCACATAAAATAGTTTAGTATATGGTACGCCTACCTCTAATCATCACATGACGAATAAGTTTCGTTGTTAAGCATGCATTTTTGTTATCAACGTTCGATTTTCGGACACATAGTTTAATATAAAATTGAATATTTTCCAGTTAGTTATGTTTAGACCAATTTTCTTTTTTATGAACTATATTCATTGTCAAGATAAAATTTGTTTTCATTGTAGCGTAGCTTTGCACTATCAAAATTATTAACAGATTGAGATGATCTTCTCTTATGTAACGAACTAAAAATGTTTGGATTTGTGTATTATTCTAAACAGTCAATCTAACCTGATGTGGAAAGGGCAAACCAGCTTTTCGATATAAGACAAGAGTTAAAAAAGTGGGAAATATTAAATTATATTAAAAAATATACCATATTATTAAATAGGGGAATATATTCCGCTATATCAAACTTTTTGGTAGGAACTGATGTTCAATGATCGTTGAACAAACGTTTTGATTAATAAATACTCATGATAAATAATTTTTTTTAGAAAGACGACACCTTCAAAAAGTATGGAACGATATGAAAAACTTGGAAAATTGGGTGAAGGCAGTTATGGCATTGTTTACAAATGTAGAAATAGGGATACCGGAGAAATAGTAGCCATTAAAAAATTTGCAGAGAGCGAAGAAGATCCTCTTATACGCAAAATAGCACTCAGAGAAATTAGACTTTTAAAAGTAAGGGAAAACCTATCATAACAACTCTGAATAATTCTACTATATAATGCGAAAAAGATAAAAATTCTGAAAAATTTGACAATTGTTTCGATATCTTAAAATATTAAAATATTATCGTCAGATTGACAGAAATTAGATTTGATGTGATATTTAATAATTATTTTGGCTAGACCAAGAAGTGACCTATCTTGTGATTGACTTAATATATATGAATAGAAAAAATATTTGGGCTTAGAAGTGATTAGCCCCCAAGAGGTTCTAAGAGGTTTTGGCCAGTATATATATATATATAACATATAATATATATATATATATATATATATATATATAATGGATATTTTTGTGGGGATGTGGCACATCCCCACAAAAATATCCATTACAAATAAGTTGGCAAATATCTTTTTTCAAATTATATATATATATATATATATATATTAAAATGCTAATTTTATTTTATTTATTATTGTCACACGTTTTGGTGACAATTAAAATGCTTAATTTGATTTATTTATAATATTTACCACGTTTGGGCGCCGATTAATATGTTTATTTCAATTTTTCTTTATATATTTTTGTTGTGTTATATATGTTTTCTAAATTGATATTATTGTTGATTAATTTTAATTCTAAGAATAACTTTCTATATAAGATACAATCAATTGAATTTTAATTAGTTATCAAAACCTTAATCAAATAGTATCACTTAAATGTTAGGATGCCAATTCAGTTCATTTTTTATTAAAATTTCGAATTTTACTTTTATCTAAATGTTTTGCTCAATGAAATCTTTCTTACCTTAATTTTCTTAATCCTCTTCTTCTAATATGCATGAAACCTAAACTTTTCTCAGGGGATTAGTCTCAAAAACGGAAATTAGATATGTTGGAAATTAAACAAAACTTTAACTAATACCATTTATATAAATTCATATTCTAAGTTTACAAAATATAGATGTGACGCCAATGAAATCATTTGCATAATTTTAATATCGTTTCTCAAAAGCTTTTAGAGAAGCACCTGCATGGTACAAAAAAACCTTTTTTTGTATCATAACACAAATTTATGTGGAAAAGAATTATATTTAAGCATTCAAAAACAGTTCGTTTTAAAACGTTTCTCGTGGTGCATCGGTTTAAATTGTTAAAATATTTAGAAAGTGAAATTTGTTACTGGTAAATATAAGTGTGTGAATGATAAAATTTGTGACTTATGAAACTATAAATTCTTATAAACTATTACATGCCATCTACATCTGTTAACCAAATATCAGGTAAGTTATATAATCTTTTAACATTATCATATAGTATTACACATATTTCGTTATTCTTAATATTACTTTCAAGTTCTTATTTAATTTTGGCCTTTTAAGAATTTTTTATTAAGTTTGCAATGATCATTCTTTTAATTCAGTACTGTATATTATTTTGATCAAAATAAATTTAAAATCACCAAACTGTTTGTATTTTCGTTTCACAAAATGTCCGCACTTTCTTGATACTGCAATTTTTTCCTGATGCTAAACTACTTTATTGGGAACTGGATATAACTTTTCATATTCTAGGAATATGATTCACACTTTGATTTAATTGTGCACAAAATGATTTTTAAGATAGATATGTTACAATGATATTTCACTTCCTTTTATCAAAATTCATTAACTGATTCAAAAAAACATCTAATCACCTCGGCTTCTCTTACAACAACCTCTTCATCCTCCTTCTTCTTCAACCCTTTGTTTATAACCGGAAGTTTTACACACTCTAGAATGTTCCATTCATTCTATTGTCTGATTGGTCAGCGCTTATTTCGATATATTGTAATTTTACCATAGAAATATTCAAAAACATATGTATACAATCTATATCTTTTCGGTTTTTCATTCACCGCATATTTAAACATATTTCAATAGATTTCCTTTTTAATAAAATTCCAATCACATCATTTGTCAATAATCATAGTAATTATCAGTTGGTATTTCTTTCACATGTTTTAACTCCCTTTTTTATCGACATAGCATACAAATTATAGATTTCCTTAAATTTATGTCGCTAACAAATGAATCTTTTTAGTGTCTAATGTCTCGCTTCCGTTAAATTAATTAGTTGTGCTTGGTTTTTTTCAAGATTCTGTCTTATGTTACTTATAACGTAAAATTATTTTGTTGATAATTTGTAATGATATTTGGATCTAGCTTATTTATTTATCTTTGATTATTACTATATTGAAATTTAATTTGATATCTTGATAAATATTTATGATTGATAAAGTTTAGAGAAAATTATTGACAAATGATTATTTATTTTGTATTAAGTAATCAATAGGAATTTTTACATACTTGTTTATTTTACATACGCTATAATATAGGTTTTATAATTCTTTTCCATATATAATATTTTCCATTGTTTCTAAATTTAAATTGAGTAATCTTATCAAATTTTTGTTTAAATTTTTCTTTCAAACTAAAACTATTTTATGAAAATATTTAGATGTCACGTTTCAAATTGCATAAGGTTTTGTTAAATTAAATATCTTTATCTGAAACATTTTTAATTGACGTTCTCAAATAACAATTTTAGATCTTTCTTAATTATCGAGTTAATTATCTAATTTCCAGACAAATCTATCGACATGACTTATAAGTCCTGTAGGTTTGATGAAATTGACAAATTTTTATTATCAAACTTCCATTTTCTTAAATTCATGATCTATTTAATAACTTAGAATTTTGAACTTAAAATCAACTTATTATTTCAAAGAAATTTTGCTACTAGTCATTATACCTTTATATAATGCTAATCAAATTGAATTTATATCATATTTGATATTATATTTTGACCTACTACTTGAAATTCTTATTTTTATTGACTGAATGTTCTAAGAAACTGAATTTGTTGTCATATTTTATTGTTGTGATTGTTTTATCTTATGATATTTTAATCTTTAACATCTATGACCTTAATATATTATTTCTTATCTCAATATATATATATATATATATATATATATATAATATATATATATATATATATATATATATATATATATATATTTATAATAAGAAGATGTAGGAATATCGCGTGATATGTTAACAACAACAACAAAGAGATTCATGGGTAATTCACGCAAAATAAAGGGCTACTGAAACAGAGTGGTAACCGCGGACATGCATGTTTCTGGCTCATTTGCCTCTTCAGCATGGTATAACCAAATAAGGATGTGAAATTTGGGAGCAAAGATGTTAATCGACACATGGGAAATCACAAAACAACGGATTTCAGCAGGGAAACACATCCCTATTTGGTTATACCGTGCTGAAGAGGCAAATGGGCCAGAAACATGCATGTCCGCGGTTACCACTATATATATATAACCGGTGTGAAGTTAGCAGTTGATTTCCAGCAGTTAAAATAGTAAATTTGAAAGTAGTTGCAAAAAATTGTTTTTTGAAATTTAACATGCATAATATAATATAGTTGTCTTAAAAAATCAACTACCGTCCTCCGTACCCACTTAGAAGCCGCCGGGGTGGATGAAACTACCCCTAGACGATAAAAAATAAGTAAATAATTCAGAACCTCGACTTCTCGTTCGAGTTCCAGGATGATATTCACAGGATACATTGCAAATGCCTCTAGAATTTATTTACCACCTCCCGTACCCACTTAGAAGCCGTCGGGGTGGATGAAACTACCCCTACACGATAAAAATTTAATAAATAATTCAGAACCTCGACTTCTCGTTCGAGTTCCAGGATGATATTCACAGGAAACATTGCAAATGCCTCTAGAAATTATTTACCACCGCCCGTACCCACTTAGAAGCCGTCGGGGTGGATGAAACTACCCCTAGACGATAAAAAATAAGTAAATAATTCAGAACCTCGACTTCTCGTTCGAGTTCCAGGATGATATTCACAGGATACATTGCAAATGCCTCTAGAATTCATTTATCACCGCCCGTACCCACTTAGAAGCCGTCGGGGGGGATGAATCTACCCCTTAACGATAAAAAATAAGTAAATAATTCAGAACCTCGACTTCTCGTTCGAGTTCCAGGATGATATTCACAGGATACATTGCAAATGCCTCTAGAAATTATATACCACCGCCCGTACCCATTTAGAAGGCGTCGGGGTGGATGAAACTACCCCTCAACGTTAAAAAATAAATAAATAATTCAGAACCTCGACTTCTCGTTCGAGTTCCAGGATGATATTCACAGGATACATTGCAAATGCCTCTAGAAATTATTTACCACCGCCCGTACCCACTTAGAAGCCGTCCGGGTGGATGAAACTACCCCTAAACGATAAAAATTTAATAAATAATTCAGAACCTCGACTTCTCGTTCGAGTTCCAGGATGATATTTACAGGATAAATCGCAAATGCCTCTAGAAATTATGTACCACCGCCCGTACCGACTTAGAAGCCGTCGGGGGGATGAAACTACTCCTTAACGATAAAAATTTAATGAATAATTCAGAACCTCGACTTCTCGTTCGAGTTCCAGGATGATATTCACAGGATACATTGCAAATGCCTCTAGAAATTATTTACCACCGCCCGTACCCACTTAGAAGCCGCCCGGGTGGATGAAACTACCCCTAAACGATAAAAATGTACATATTGGGATTGCTGACAAATTATTTTTAATAACAAATTTACAAGGATTAACATGTTTACAACTTTAACATTTATTAACAAAAAATAATGATCAACCTCCTCTGAGCAACGCAACATAAATATGTAAGTACTATATTAGATTAATAATTAATACATAATAATTACAATAATAACTAATATGTTAGATCTGCATATGACTTTCAGAAAAATGATGGTTTGCTAATCTTTGATAAATTATTTTTTGTGAAAGCGTTTCTACATTTATTTAGAGTTTATAAATGACACTCTTTTAGGCACTAAGTGCCTAAAAGTAAAATTGATACGTTAAATACAATGAAAATATTTATTTATTATAAATATTAAAGGTACAATTATGTGAATTATTAAAGTGAATACTACTTCTTTTAATTTCTTATTTGGCCCATGATTCTTTTTGATATTTCGGTTTTATGTTCAATTGAATTTTCGATTCAACCTTCAGCAACCGAGCTTGATCGCCAACCCCCATGTTGCTTCAAAAGTATCATGTCCGCTCCTAAATCAGCCAATAATGTTGCAGAGCTGCGCCGGAAGCAATGTCCAGTATATTCAATGGCGTTGGGACTCCAAGAAATTCCGCTGTCTTTGTCGGCATACCTCCAATTGTATTGATTCCAACTGGCAGGGTACAGCATTTATTATTTTGATATGTCAAGAAAAATCGTTGATGTGTCACATTGAGTGAACGAAGTTTTACGTACTTACGAAATACATGTAAGAAATTGATACCATCTATTGATCCCTCAGTAATCGTAAACATTCTTGGAACATGAGTTTTTGTATTTGGAATCTTGACAATGTGATTTCTTTCCTCCTACATGCTCCAAATACTCCAACGATTAAAACAACTTTAAATAACAGGAATTCTTTGTCATCGGACTCTTTCATAAAGCGTTCTATTTCCAGCTTTGTAAATATTTTTGATTTCTTTGGCTGATATCCGGAAGCTTTTCTTTTTAAAAAAGCAATAAAGTTTATGAATTTGCTAATATCTATATTTTTGTTCAGGTAAATCATGGTGCGGAGCATTGAATATTTACTCAACAAAGTTGACGGCCTTAAGGTAGTGGATAGCTTTTGGGAATAAGCTAGCAATACCTTTCCTGTAAAATTCTGAACATATTTTTCTTTTACCCAGGATTTAAGTTGTTGTGGTGGTCTCGTATAAGTTTTTCGATTTCTCGGGCACTAACGTGGATAGCGCAGCGTCAGCAGCTTGTTTAATGCCCAAAGACTCGTCATTATCACTCATTTTTGGCGATTTTTTCACAAATTTTGTAAGAAATACGGCGACGCACGACGTTTGAACCTGACAGAACCTTGATATTAAACAATGCCTTAGAAACACAATAACAGCCCACTTTTAAAAATGTTTAAAAACACAAATAAAAGGATGAAAATATATCAAATTCTCCGCTTCCACAAAAAATCTTGTATTATATGTCGCGAAAAGAGTGTTGTAAGCACTCGACGCATTGTCCAACTCGGCTTACGCCTTGTTGGACAATTTTTCGCCCCGTGCTTAAAACACATTCATTTCGCAACTTGTTTCATAAATAGAGCTATTTCATAACAATTTTGTAAGAAGCAATTACTGCTAGCACTACTACGTTAACATTTATGAACAAAACAATAATGATACAACTCAGAAACGCAGAAAAACACAACATAACATAACCGAACATAACGCAATATAAATAAGTGATAATAAAATAATTTCTAAAAATAAGTTTAATTCACTCTGCATAAGTCGCATATGTTGTTAAGAGTTCTGTATTCTACAGATATTTTATTTAGTTTGTCGTTGTGAGTTAAAATACATTTATTGTGAATGTATCTAAAGCACATAGAACATTTAAAAGAGTCTGATGGTGAAGCATGTTTAGAACAAAACAAGCAACGATTCTTCATGCTATTAGAAGTGCTTAGAAGTAAGCTTTTCAATTCTTTCCTATAATTGTTGATGTCTTTTTGGTCATTTAAACAGGCGCTGTTAGTTATTTGATTAAAAAAAATGAATAACAAATACGCCACAATTAAAGGAATCGTTTTGTATTATATGGTTTTTAGAAAGAACCGTCCAATCTTTTTCTTCGATATTTTTTGCTGAAAGTATTTTTTTAAATTTTAGGAAGTGAATACAATTCATGTCCCATTGGGTCAATAAATAGAAATGTCTTTTGTTGAAAATCGCAAATTGCCAACATGTAGTGTCTGTGGTATTCAATGGGCATTGCCACGTACTCACTGGTAAAGTTAATATTTTCTGAAATCCATGATGGAGAAATTATTGTGTCACCAAAAATATGCGAACATAGTTCCACAGAAAAAATTTGATATTTCTGTTTTTTATTTAGTAAATAGAGGCAATGGTCTATTACGAAACTAGTTAAAAGATTTCCATCATTAAGTGATAGGAAATCATCTGTATACAATTATTTTACCCACATGTTTATTTCGTCTAAGGCGGTAACAGCATAAACTCGTTTACTCTTTAAAGATTTGTAATAGGCAATGTTATTCACTAACCCGTTTTCAAAGAATGATAATTTTGTTTTAGTTGTCCATTTTTTTTCCTCTATAGATAACTTTGAATTGGGCAAAACAATTTCTGGCAACATATGATTATAATAAAAATCTACAAGCCGTTCTTTTATAGATAGCCAAAAGTCTACAGATCTTTTAATTTTTACAATTTTTAAACCATGTTTGGAATAAATTACTAAATCGCACCAGCTTCGATTTGTGATTTCTAGCAGACCTTGTATCTGGTAGTAATAATTATGACTGGTATTGAAAGTTTCTTCTGATTTATTTCAAAAATCAAAGGTACATTTATTCGGATTTTTGTCTTTTATAGAATACGGACATTTAATTTCGATTAACCCGTCTGAACCTATAAGCCCATCAGGAGATCCTGCAATAAAGGGATATTCGCTATGTATAAATAAACCAGATGATTTCACCAAAACATTTTTTAATGTTTTATATCGTTCTCGTGCGCGCGCTTCATTGGCTATACCATAATTTATAGCTAGGATGTAAAATATTCTTCACAAGATCAGTATAAGAATTGACGTTTCTTGATTTACAAATTCTTCCGAAAAATGAGGCTGTTACTCTGATCTTTCGTTCATTTCTCCAAGTTTCACTTAGCCTTTGTTTTCGAGTTTTTTTCTTCAATTTCTCTTGGTTTGCTTGTTAAATTTAATTCTTCCAAATAATTTGTGCATTTTGTAACTAATGTCGATTTTGGAATATTCAAAATTACTTTTTGTGACGAAATGGAATTTTTTGATATGTCTATTGCTTTTTTTGTTAAAGTTTTTAACGGAGTTTTTAAATGTTTACCATCGAAATGGGTACTGATAGTTTTAGATTTTTTATTCCAAGATTCTTGAGAATGTTTCTCGTCTATTTCGGAAGGTATGTTTAGGCGAGATTTTGGAATTTTGTAATTAGATTCTACTTGTAGGGCGAGTATGTCACTTCTTAATTTTCTAACGAACCGAGAACATTTCAGGTTTTTTTGGCAACTTAAAGTATTCATTTTTAACTGCCCAAAATAGTTTTCAACTGGAGCATTGCTTATTCTCATTTTTGTTCCATGCATTAAAGCAGACCACAAAGGACACAATGGTATATATTTGTTCAAAATTTTATTAAACATCTCAGGATTATAAAATTTATTTTTTGATCCTTCACGTAGTTTGAAAGTTTCGGATGTTCTTTGCAATATGTTGCAAGCAATAACGTTTATAAAACGGGCTTCCCCTAAAAATACCTTCGTCCTTTTGGTTTTTAAAATCTATACGAACACCTAGTTGATCAGAAACAAGTTCTTCGTGAGGTTTCATTTTGGATTGAGCATCTAACCACAATTGTTGGGCTGCCTCTAAAACATATCTGTTTGAATATTTGGAATTTAAAATTATAGCCACGTTATTCATATAATAATCAAGTGATGTTATATCACATATTTGAATCGCAATGGCAATCAGTTCTTTAAAATAGTTATTTTGTTCTTGACAAGTTGATAACATTTCAACGTCTTTACAAATCATTTTCATATAATGACTGCAGACTGTGAGATCCTATCTCAGAGGTCAAATATTTATAACAAGTTTCTAAATATTCAATAAGGGTGCATCTATTTAGAGATTTACATATTGCATGTATATTTGCGAAGGAGTAGTCTGAAACAACAGTTGAGAAAGCCGGCTAAAAGTTGTGGTATTCACAAAAATATCTAAAATCGTGGAATAGTTTAAATATCGAATTTGAATCATGTATTGATGAAACCATTGAAAAAATTGGAAAAATCCGGTTTGAATAGTTGTCTGTATAACACCAGTATAAAAATACACTGTCTTATGAGTTTCTGCCAGTTTTCGTACGATATTCCCAGTTGCATCAAAATAAACAATTACATTGTTTGAATTATGTTTACACTCGTTTCTCAAAACTGTTCAATACTATAAATTTTGACATTAAATGGAATGCAGACTTCTTTGATGTATTCCGGATGTTCTTTCTGCATTAAAATTAGGTCGATGAAGTCATTACAAATTCTCACGGTTGGAACTGTAAAAACATAAATAGAAGAGAACAAGTGATCCTTTCTCGTATTCGAATCGGTCATACGCGCATCACACACGACTACTTACTAGCAGGAAAAAATAAACCAATGTGCGAAATGTGTAACAGTGAGTTAACCGTGAAACACCTGGTAATCGAATGTGCGAAATACGACAAGGAACGGAAAAAGAATCAACTACCACTATCACTAAAAAAACTACTACAAGAAAAGCAAGAAACTAAAAAACTTTTAAACTACCTAAAAGACTGCAAATTAAGTAGCAAAATATAGAGACTTATAACCAAGCTACAATAAGTGAACTTCCATCATTTTAACTCGCTAATAACCCTACGTGGTTGATGCGATTGATATATAAAAAAAAATAAAAATTAGGTCGAGAATATCATTTTTATGTCGATCCAAAGAAGACATTGCCTCTGACTTGATTTTTCGAAATGTTGAATCAGACTTTACCTTTTGCAGATTTTTACCTTTTCTAAGAATATTTTTATTTGATTTTAATAATGCCTCTTTTCTTATTTGAAATGGTTTTCGGCTTAAAAGTTTTTGTTTGGTCATTAACCTTTCAACCCCCCTGACTTGTCCTGTATAAAATGATGGATGGCTGTAATTTTTAGATGTGCTGAACACTTTTACGTATTTATTTGCAATATCAAGAATTATTTTAAACTTCTTGCATTTGGTATTATTTTGTTTGCACTGGCCATAGACAACTATTTTCTGTAATTTTTTTTTGGTAGTTCACTTATTTAAAGGCAATTATACATACATTATTAACGTAATTGAATATTTGTTTTCTTATGTAATAGGGATAGTGCGCATTGAGCTTTCCGTTTTGATAAATTAAATTTAATATTTGTAAATCCAGTTTGAATGCCCCTTCAAATATATTGCAGTCACTGAACTTGAACAGGATTGGATTTGGTGAAATATTTTTAGAATTTTGTGGCAAAATATCTGCAGAGATGTTAGGGCTTGAAATATTTAGTAATTTCTTTGGTACATCAAAATTTTCAGAGGAAACATTTAGGGCATGTTCAAAACTTCTCTCGGAAGATATAATACTTGAACTTGATGCATTAATAGAAGGAACATCAATAGAAATGTCATTTTCTTTAAGAGTTTAGAAACTGAAAATTATGACCATTAGAATCAGTTTTTTCTACAACGGTGCTTTTGGTAATTTCAACCATAGACTTTCCTTCCGTTAGTGGTGTATCTCTTTCTGGAACTACTGTTATATTCTGGTTATCATTATCAGATGATATGCTGGTTCCTAGATTTAAATGAGATGTATCAATATTATCGGCAGTATATCTTTTGGTATGAAAGAGTCGTTTTGCCATTACAAATATTTTGCGCCGATTTTTAAGATTATTTTTTAGATTGAAATATTTACAAATTTTATTATATAAACCATCCCCCGAACGGTAACGAGATGAAATATTGGATATATTAATACTTTTAAGAAATGTTTTGAAATTAGTTCGGTTAAACACTTTACTGCTTTCGCTGTGGTCTTTAAATATATTACATTTTGAATTCAATTTATAAAAAAATCTTCGAAATGTTCCATTATTGTGAATTATATCTTTTATATGAGAAGGATATGAGTATTTAGTATCTTTTAAGGAAAGACAAATTTTTTCTAAAGTGCTATCGCATATTTTTGATGTAAAATCAAAATTTGGATGTACTTCGATTAAATACTTTGAAATAATTTCGTAAACCTTGATTTTAGAAATTATCTTTTTATGCATGGTAATAAAATTTGTCGTTAATATTATAATTAATATTAAAATGGTACGTAAAGATAGATATAGTACAACTTATTATATTACACCTTTATCCGATTTTGCAGAGGCCATTAATTATGTCGTATAACAAATGTAGTATGCTTATTTAAATAATTCGTACAATCCTATCTCGAAATTACAAGATAAAACATATTCATAAGATAAATAAGTATCAGATTACGGAAAAGTGTCTACTTCGAAATTTATTCAAATTGAAAAATACTGATCACCGTTCATAGTCATTTACACTTACTGATGTTGCAGAGACAACAGATGCCGTAGGTGCAGTAGCTCATTCTCGATCAATGTGTCCTACAATCCTGGAATGATGACCGTGGCGAAATGGGCAGCTCCAAGGACCAATACCCGAATCGCGTTTTATCAGTATGTGTACTATGGAAGAAGCCATAGAAACAATATGTGTTTAATATTTATCCATTTTCAAAGTAACAATACATTACTTACCTGTTACTAACAATCCGCTAGCGTGTGATGAATTAAACCAGAATAGTTGGCGTATAAACTCTAATACTTAGAGGTATATGTCAATGGTTAACTGTTAGGCCTTCTCTATTTTTCAACCTGTTTAATTTTACCAACTTTATTTTCACTTTAAAAACTTATTACTTAACTGTTTTATAATTTTACCATCTACCATACACGACGTGTTGCTTGTTATTGATGTTTCTGGAGACCACTATCATAGCGGTATAGTTTGCAACAAAGGCTCTGAGCCAGGTTTCATAAAATATAGATAACACAACAAAAAATTGACGGCACGTAAGCAAAAGAGGAAAAAACTTTTAAGTTTATTGCCGACAAAAATAACTAATAGGATCCCAGTACTCTTCATGCTCGTCATTCTAGAAAAAAATGGTGATAAAATGGTTAAATAACAGTCTAAAAAATTCACTTTTTTAATACTAAGCGTTTATCACAAAAAAATTAGGCACCACAATCGTATTTTTTTGTTCTTTCGGTATGATTTAACTCATATAATGTGAAATTAAAAAAAAATCCAATAAGGAAATTCACTTTAGATATGTATCTATCATATCGAGTGAGGTATCGTTGAAAACTGCCACAAAATGCAATTTTTCCAGTGAATATGATTTATTTGAGGGTGAACATCATACTGATACTATCAATAATGCCTTTGTTTAAACTATTTTATTACCACTAGTTCTAAGAAATTTATAAAAAACTTCGAGATAAGGCATACAAATAAATTTCCAGGAAGATGATATCTTCCAAAAAAACACATTAACAAAAATAGTTATAACGTAACTATCATCCGGTGGCAGCGGTTAAATTAATTTTTCGAAACGGAGAAGGCAATGCCTTTGATTTATATTTTTCTGGTTTGCGGGCAGTTTCATCCACCCCGACGGTTTTGAAGTAGGTACGAGCGGTGGTAAATAATTTCAAGAGGCATTTGCAATGTATCCTGTGAATATCATCCTGGAACTCGAACAAGAAGTCGAGGTTCTGAATTATTTATTAAATTTTTATAGTTAGGGGGTAGTTTCATCCCCCCCGACGGCTTCTAAGTGGGTACGGGCGGTGGTAAATGAATTCTAGAGGCATTTGCAATGTATCCTGTGAATATAATCCTGGAACTCGAACGAGAAGTCGAGGTTCTGAATTATTTATAAAATTTTTATAGTTAAGGGGTAGTTTCATCCCCCCCGACGGCTTCTAAGTGGGTACGGGCGGTGGTAAATAAATTCTAGAGGCATTTGCAATGTATCCTGTGAATATCATCCTGGAACTCGAACGAGAAGTCGAGGTTCTGAATTATTTACTTATTTTTTATCGTCTAGGGGTAGTTTCATCCCCCCCGACGGCTTCTAAGTGGGTACGGGCGGTGGTAAATAAATTCTAGACGCATTTGCAATGTATCCTGTGAATATCATCCTGGAACTCGAACGAGAAGTCGAGGTTCTGAATTATTTATAAAAATTTTATAGTTAAGGGGTAGTTTCATCCCCCCCGACGGCTTCTAAGTGGGTACGGGCGGTGGTAAATAATTTCTAGAGGCATTTGCAATGTGTCCTGTGAGTATCATCCTGGAACTCGAACGGGAAGTCGAGGTTCTGAATTATTTATTAAATTTTTATCGTTAAGGGGTAGTTTCATCCCCCCGACGACTGCTAAGTGGGTACGGGCGGTGGTAAATAAATTCTAGAGGCATTTGAAATGTATCCTGTGAATATCATCCTGGAACTCGAACGAGAAGTCGAGGTTCTGAATTATTTATTAAATTTTTATAGTTAAGGGGTAGTTTCATCCCCCCCGACGGCTTCTAAGTGGGTACGGGCGGTGGTAAATAAATTCTAGACGCATTTGCAATGTATCCTGTGAATATCATCCTGGAACTCGAACGAGAAGTCGAGGTTCTGAATTATTTATAAAAATTTTATAGTTAAGGGGTAGTTTCATCCCCCCCGACGGCTTCTAGGTGGGTACGGGCGGTGGTAAATAAATTCTAGAGGCATTTGCAATGTATCCTGTGAATATCATCCTGGAACTCGAACGAGAAGTCGAGGTTCTGAATTATTTACTTATTTTTTATCGTCTAGGGGTAGTTTCATCCACCCCGACGGCTTCTAAGTGGGTACGGGCGGTGGTAAATAATTTCTAGAGGCATTTGCAATGTATCCTGTGAATATCATCCTGGAACTCGAACGAGAAGACGAGGTTCTGAATTATTTATAAAAATTTTATAGTTAAGGGGTAGTTTCATCCCCCCCGACGGCTTCTAAGTGGGTACGGGCGGTGGTAAATAAATTCTAGACGCATTTGCAATGTATCCTGTGAATATCATCCTGGAACTCGAACGAGAAGTCGAGGTTCTGAATTATTTATAAAAATTTTATAGTTAAGGGGTAGTTTCATCCCCCCCGACGGCTTCTAAGTGGGTACGGGCGGTGGTAAATAATTTCTAGAGGCATTTGCAATGTGTCCTGTGAGTATCATCCTGGAACTCGAACGGGAAGTCGAGGTTCTGAATTATTTATTAAATTTTTATCGTTAAGGGGTAGTTTCATCCCCCCGACGACTTCTAAGTGGGTACGGGCGGTGGTAAATAAATTCTAGAGGCATTTGAAATGTATCCTGTGAATATCATCCTGGAACTCGAACGAGAAGTCGAGGTTCTGAATTAATTATTAAATTTTTATAGTTAAGGGGTAGTTTCATCCCCCCCGACGGCTTCTAAGTGGGTACGGGCGGTGGTAAATAAATTCTAGACGCATTTGCAATGTATCCTGTGAATATCATCCTGGAACTCGAACGAGAAGTCGAGGTTCTGAATTATTTATAAAATTTTTATAGTTAAGGGGTAGTTTCATCCCCCCCGACGGCTTCTAGGTGGGTACGGGCGGTGGTAAATAATTTCTAGAGACATTTGCAATGTGTCCTGTGAATATAATCCTGGAACTCGAACGAGAAGTCGAGGTTCTGAATTGTTTATTAAACTTTTATCGTTAAGGGGTAGTTTCATCACCCCGACGACTTCTAAGTGGGTACGGGCGGTGGTAAATAAATTCTAGAGGCATTTGCAATGTATCCTGTGAATATCATCCTGGAACTCGAACGAGAAGTCGAGGTTCTGAATTATTTACTTATTTTTTATCGTCTAGGGGTAGTTTCATCCACCCCGGCGGCTTCTAAGTGGGTACGGAGGACGGTAGTTGATTTTTTAAGACAACTATATTATATTATGCATGTTAAATTTCAAAACACAATTTGTTGCAACTACTTTCAATTTTACTATTTTAACTGCTGGAAATCAACTGCTAACTTCACACCGGTATATATATATATATATATATATATATATATATATATATATATTGTTGTAAATAGAACATATACAGAATCCTGATAAAGGATATAAAATTAAAATTTTGTCAATAAAAATAATTTTTAAAAATGATGTATCAAAATAATAAAATACCTCGTATAACAATATAACTAAGTACGACCAATGGTTATAATCAAAAAGATAGTAAATAAATATAAAAAGAAATCATAAACAAACATCAGAAAATTAGTTGTAAAAATTAATTCTTCAACTTAATAAAAACAACCTTAGACAGAACCTCACAAGT
Organism: Galeruca laticollis; assembly: GCA_963921935.1. Classification (NCBI taxonomy): domain Eukaryota; kingdom Metazoa; phylum Arthropoda; class Insecta; order Coleoptera; family Chrysomelidae; genus Galeruca; species Galeruca laticollis. Next base: position 126,119,881 of record OY998181.1, read on the forward strand.
AAACGCAGATCAAGAAATAATATAACGCTGCATGGAATCTTAGACACCCAGAGCATCTGTTTATATTTTAAAAATAAATAGAAACTTCTAACAAATGTAACTAAAACTATAATGATAAAACAATAAAAAGACATTTAGAAGTAATAAAATATATAGAATAAGATATTTAGTTGATGATTAATCATAAAAGTAGGTATGGGAAATATTATAATAAGTAGAAATCTGTAATATGGGCAAGGTCAAATTTTATACCAAAATAAAACAGTTGAGACAAATTATACCAACATAAATTATTTTGAATGTGAAAAACAATAATGAAATAAATGATTACCGACATTGTTTATGTATATAGGTGTAATAATATCAAACATAATGAGAAATGAATTGTATATATGTATAATAAGTAAATATGTAGATTGTAGAAAACGTAGAATTAATGAAATTGCATTGACCAATCAAAACAGCGCAAATAAACAGTGATATGGAAAAAGACAATAATAATAAGGTGTGAGTGAATAAGTCAATGACAATAAGTATATTAGGTATAAAAAACTATAGTTTACAATAAGTTTAAGTCAGAAAAACAATAAAAACAACAATAAACAAAGTGACAGGTGAAATTTTCAATCGAACTTTCGAGAACAAAAACCACTTCCGGTGACAGACGATAAAAAGGGTTATGTTCAATGTAAAATGCGGGAAATTGGTAGTTGAGAGTCAGTGGTCAGATAGGTAACACTAAATAAGTTATCCTAGTTTTATTTAATGTAACAAATTTATAATTAGTCAAAGGAAAAGTATATAAATCAACATAAAATCTAATCAATTTTAAAATAAATCAAGTGTAACAAACGTTTGTGAGACTACAAGTAGCAGAGGAAGAAAATTATCACCCAGATAATGAAAAGCAAAGGTATTCAACATCAAAGGCGGGAAGATATATGGGAAGCGTCTCCTCCGATGTAGCATCATTTCAAGAAAAAGGAACAAAAGGTCGGTTGTGTGTTTATTAAATATATTTGGTACCAAATAAATGAAACTTTCAAACAAGAACGTATAAATAATAATTTTAAAATAATAATTTCAAGTGATATAAAAATTTTAAGAGCTCATATACCTGGTTTAAAGTTCTGTTATCTTTACATGAATATAATATACCAGAGAAAAGTAATATTAAAACTTACCATTAGAAAGTGTAGATAAATGTATAATTTCTTTCATGTCGAACTGCACCAAAAATATATATAAAAATTTCCACTAGTAACAGACCACAACTAATTCCAGTTTATATCAATACACAATTATTACCATACAGTAAAATAATATTTAAAACGTAGATTTTGAATCGATAAAATATCAAATATGTTTCCAAGTTCACGTCCCGAAGAAAACTAAAATTTAACATTTTAAAATCATTTCATAAATCCTCTTAGTTAAAAGAAAAGGAAACACTTTAAAAGTTTTTTTGTTTAACATAGAAGCAAAGTTAGAAAGAGCAGGTGTTTGCAAATTTCTAAGAATTTCAACGCTCACAAGATTTCGACCAAGTTATGCAAATGAGCCAGAAAAAAGTCGTGGTTAAAAGAAAGGTATAATTTTTTTTGAATATAAAGAAAGTCATGTTCAAAGTGGAAATTTAGATATATATAAAATAACTCATTATTTATGTATAACGTAAGAATTGGTAGAACAAAAAGGTTAATCATTTATTTTATTAATAAATAGTTTCATCAGTCTAACTGTATAATAAGCTGTAACAAATAGTTTGTATATGAATCAATTTTTTTATGTGTTTTCAAAAGTTTTATTTTCACAAATTTTTTTTTATCAGTCACATAAATATATCACATTAATAAGCAAGGTTGATTTTATTATCATAATATGCCCAGAACCCTACTGATTTTAAGAGTCGTAAACGAATAAGAGCAGCCGAGGTAAGAAAACATAAGAATTAAATAAACTACATGTTCATAAATAGCATAATAAATAAAAGGAAGCATTGAATAAAAAATATGTAATTTGGCGAACCCAACAATAGTATAAAAGGTTTAAAATTTGCAATAAATATAATATCATTTCATATTCACATATCCATATATTCAAATCATACATTGATATATATTAATACTTGAAGTCCAATCATATTCAACTTGTATAAAGTATATTAATAAATATAGAGTACAAAAAAAAATCAAATCATTACACACATATTTAACTGTACCACAACGTAAAAGACATATATATAGAACGTAAAGGTAAAAGTTAAATCACATATAACTTGCTTACCCAAAAAGTGGGGCATTTATTTAAAATAAAGTATTCAATTCCTAAATAACTGCAACCCCAAACGTGGGGCAATTAAAATAAAGCATCAAACTTAATTAATATATATATATATATATATATATATATATATATATATATATATATATATATATATAATGTACGAATAGTGCGTGAAATATGAACAATAAACAACGAATAGATTGGTGGGTATTGCACGCAAATAGAAGAAGGGGCTACTGAAAAGAGTGGTAACCGCAGACATGCATGTTTGTGGCTCATTAGCTGTCATCGGTACGGTACAACCAAGAAAAGATGTGAAACATGGGAGCAAAGGTGTTGAATGAAACATGAGAAAATATAACAGAATTCAGCAGGATAGTCAAACACAACATTTGTGTCAGTAATATTAGAAGATCTCGAATATTCGAGACAACAACCAACATAGGCACGGAGGTGCATATAACACCCCCGTCTGAAACTTCCGACCCAGATTAATGAAATAACAACAAGATGTACGAATAGTGCGTGACATATGAACAATAAACAACGAATAGATTGGTGGGTATTGCACGCAAATAGAAGAAGGGGCTACTGAAAAGAGTGGTTACCGCAGACATGCATGTTTCTGGCTCATTAGCTGTCATCGGTACGGTACAACCAAGAAAAGATGTGAAACATGGGAGCAAAGGTGTTGAATGAAACATGAGAAAATATAACAGAATTCAGCAGGATAGTCAAACACAACATTTGTGTCAGTAATATTAGTGTAGAATGATATATACATATATATATATATATATATATATATATATATATATATATATGAAATAACAAAATTTCCATATTTAAGAGAGAGAATTTTAGAAAGTTTGTTCCATATAAATAAAAATAATAATACATTGTTCCAATTGTCAAAGTAAAATAATAATATGATTTGTTTTAAAGAAGTAAATATTAGAGATTGAAAGAAGTTTTCGATAAGATTATGTAACTATTTAAAATGTGTCAAGGTAGGAAGTCAAATGAAAACATTAATTTTATGGAACATGACACTTGTTAAACGATTTGTCATTCCGAATAAATATTTTAGAAAATAAGAACTGTCATTTTAAAAATTTATTGAAATACAATTTAAAGGAGTTATGGGTTATAATCATTTAAGAAACTCAAAACAGAATGTTCTAAAATGATGGATGGACAATCTACTATTTGAAATGAAGATTTTCAATAAGAATTTTGATAACCAATTTTGATTGGTGGAATACGTTTAAAATATTCTCATCAGCGACAAGCAGATTGCTAATAATAAAAAAAATTGAATGGGGACAGTTTTGTTGATAATGTAGACTATTCACTAGGTACTTTTCTTTTTGGTAGCAGAAAAATATTAAGAAGCAAAATTTTTGAGAAAAACTATTAAAACTTTCGGAGAAACAACAATTTGGTATAAAAATTAGAGAAAGGAATACATTATACTTTAAAGCTAATCAGTAATATAATTAATCAAGTAGATATACACAATATAAGAAGAAAATTGGTAATTATAATTGAGAACAAACCATAAAAGTTATCGACGTAATTAAGTAAAATGTTGTATTGTGGAAACGGTGTCTCCACAATACTTTTCAGAAAGCTTTGGATTATGGGATTTGTCTAAAATGTATTGATATGGACGAAATATAGCATTGATTCTTGATGTTATGCAAGCTGGACAAATTGTATGGTGTCTTCCAAGAGGTAACCTAAAACAAAATAAAAACCAATCATTGATGTGAATTAATTGAACAATACAGTGAACAAAGGTATTTAAAACTATTTTAATTATATATAAAGAAGGTAGAGTAAACTTACCGATTTTGTACAAAGAATTGAACTTTGATATTGCATAGACGCTCATAAGCTTTATTATTCGCCATTTTCTGTCATAGACTTTGATATAACGGATTTCGTGTTATAAAATTTGTATAAAATGTTGCCTATTTTAAATCATGTATAGAAATAATATTTCACCAGAGTGTATGATTTTATTTGAATGAGTGATCATACTAGATAGTAGGTTTTCACAAATTTATGTCTTGTAAAAGAATGATGTATTTGTTTCTACAACATTAAATAACGTTTTTCCATTTGAAAAACATTTTAAAATTATATTCTTGAGATTTTTAATTTCTTTATGGTGATTACTCCATCTAGTTTCAACAGTTAGTAGCTTTGAACTGACATCTGTGAATCGTGGAGAGGTTCAACATTAAACAGACAGGACCGTCTTTAGAGTTTAATTGGAAATAATAAAGCAAGTATATTTTTGATTAACTAAATTCCTTTATTGAAATATAGGGACTTTATTTAAACTTTGGCGCTCATATTAGAAATTAAAATTGTTTTGTTTTTCTACATTCGAACCCTACTCTGAGATTATGGAGTTTCTCATGAAAAAAGTATAATTATCTTACAAATTAATTTTAAATTTTACAATATACCGGGCAAACAAAAACTAAATATCAACTAAACTAAACTAAACAATAATTTTAATATTCTCTCTCCCAATAAAAAATCACAATAATATATATATATATATATATATATATATATATATATATATATATATATATATTGAACCAGATATCATAGATCGTAAGAGAATTAGTACTATTAAAATATGTTGCTAGTATTAAAATATATGAAAATAATATAATTTAAGAAAACAGGTAAAAAGGAAACACTTTTCGTAATTTAAACAACATATCAAGTAAAGATATATTAAATAATAACCTATAACAATATAATAAACAAAGAATTACCTCAATAATAATACAAAATATAGAGATTGCCTAACCAATGTAATGATGTAAATAAAGTTGCCTAAGACGAAGAATAATTTCCATATCATAACCAGCTGTTCACCTAAAAAGATATAATTATATAGTCAAGTCAAGAGAATTTTAGATGTAAGTAGTTACAGTAGAATACAAATATTATTATAGATAACTCATTATAATCACTAATTTAAGAATAAAAAACAAATACAAATATTGAATAGAATAGAATTCAATAGATTTTCATAGATAAACAAATGACATATAGATAAATGATATATGGTAAATAAAATGAACGTTGAATCAATAAATAGTAATTTGTTAAAGTTTATTATAAATAATATAATGCAAAGAGTTTAGACAAATAACATAAGAGAATTTATATTTATAATGAATATGAGTGTAACAAGGATATACTATCAATAACAATATTGAATGATGTACCATGTAAATGTATCTATGTATAACCAATTTTAATTTATTTGTATGATGAAAAAACTCATAGGAACTCTATAAATGAACTAATAATGTAAAAGAGTGTATGTATGAAATTTTTAATAAGTGATAGAAGTTTCAATTATATGATTGCAAAAGACAATATCTTATTGGTTATAAAATATGACAGAACAAATTGTGAATCAATAAATAAACTTTGGAATAGTGACCTGAAAAAGAACAAAAGACTGTTTGTTGAAAAAAGTAGAGAATCGAGGGGACGCTTAAAAAAGACGGGAAGCTGGTGTTAAGAAGCGAGGAGTGTGTGTGATAGTGTTCCTGAAATTTCAAGATATTCCCGGTTTAAGACATTTAAACTTCTAAAGTACTATTAAATACAATATTAGTAATACTCACAGTCAATTGTAACAAGTTTTTCGGCAAGAATTTATGAAATTTTCATCAATTTTGGTTTTTTGGAACTTCAGCGGAGTGTTCCTGGGATCCAGAGACTTTCATCCCAATTCAAGAGCAACAGGTCAGTGTTTTTAAATCATTTATTGGCCAATAATCAGTGTAAAAACTCAAAATACCCAATTAAGTACTTAATTTCATAAATTGATAAACTTTTGCAAATATGATCGATCTGAAAAAGAAAGAAACAGACTTTGTATAGTGAATTCATTGCATAAATCGTTAAATTTAATAAAAGGCCGAATTTTCAATAAATTAAAATATGTACTTACGCCACTTACGCCATCTTGTAATCGCATAAATCTGGTGATTGAAATTTCATAATGTAATAACTATTTTCATCTGTATATAATTTCTATTTTTCTATCTGTGTATATAACAATTTTATTTCCACAGCAATTTGTATCACATATAACTATGATTTATATATAAATTCTTTTATGTGTTTGAACCATTCACTTGTTTGCATCTTCATCAAACTTTGTATAATATGAATAGATGCTTCTTACGTATCAGAATTGTTCGTTTTATGTTAAAGCGCATGACTAGTTTTTTCACGCATGCGCATTGATGAAATTATTAAAATAAATAAGTAGATACAATATAACCATTGGCGTCGCATATTATTTTTATCAAATATAAAATATTGCATTGAAAATTAAATCTATTTCAAATAATGTGTTTTCTTTTTATTTAAACAATTATAACAATACAATAAGCCAGGACTCAAAGAGAAAAAGGATTTCATGCTCCCGAAATAATTAATATATAATTAAAATAACAAAATAATAATAACTAACTGAGCTAGCCAAACTAAACAAAAAATCTAAATTATAAACATTAACATTCTAAATATAAATAAAAGTAAATAAATAATTCAGCATATTTATAATAATATATATATATATATATATATAAGAAAATTTTTTTATATAACGACTGAAAAATGCTATATAGGTGGGGATAACGGGGATTTCAGTCCAAAGAATCAACGCCAAGATCTTTTATTTACAAAATGCCGCCAAGCTTTCGTGTCCTTTTGACACTTCTTCAGGGCACTATAATACATATACAAATATAAATATGATTTAAAAATAGAGAAATAAATATAAGTACTTACATGTAAAATATTTTAAGTAAATTCAATATAAATAATCATTAAAAAATTTGTAAATGTAAAAATAAATATAATTATAATATACTTGATGTCATATTTCACGTAAGACAAATCGATACATAATTTGTTTGTTCGTTACTTAGTTATTTTAATTATTTTAGGTTACTTTATAATTATTTAATGAAGTTTGAATTTGAGGTTAGATTATAACCTTATAAAATGACTTTGACAGATAATTTGTTTTTGACGTTAATAGAAAAGGAGATAAGGTTAGATTATAACCTGTGAAAATGACTTTGACAAATAATTTCTTATATTTTGACCTTAATAGAAGTGAATTTAATTTTTATGAAATAATCATATAAATAATGAAAAATTATCTATTTTGTTCAATATTCAAAAGGTAGCTATAAATATTACTAAGATTTTCAATGTCACTTTTCTTATTCATACTATTATTTGCCTTGTTGATTTCAACCATTTCAAGAAAATATCTTTTAGACATATTTTGTTCAGTATGTAGAACTTTAGCTTCATTAAATAACATTTTATGGCCTGTTTCGATGGAATGCTGTGTTAATGCACATGATTTTTTGTTAAGTTTTATATCACTTTTATGAGATGTGATGCGATTAGTCAAATTTCTAGAGCTGGTACCGATGTAGTTAAGATCACAGTTATTGCATTTTATTTCATAGACTACATTTGATTACCGATTGGTATATAAAACCAACAAATTCAGGAAGGTATATAAACTATCATTCTTTTCATACAAAGAAAATGAAAATTAATCTCATTATTTGTTTAAAAAATAGAATTGAAAAACTAGTTCACCCTTCTTTAAAACAAAAAAATTTAAGAATTTTACGTGATATCTTATTAGAAAATTCTTATCCTAAATCACTTCTAAATAGAATTCTTTTCAACACTATTTCTGATAGAACTATTCATGATAATATCTCTAGCAATGAAACAGATAGGAATACAAATGTAGAAAATATTAATTACCTATCAATTCCAAATATTGAAAATTTATCAAAGAACATAATAAAACTTTTCAAAAATGAAACTAATATAAAGATAACACAGAAAAATATAAAAACGATTGGAAATTTGAATAGTAAATTGAAAGATTCTACACCTGACTTAAAAAAATCAAATGTAGTCTATGAAATAAAATGCAATAACTGTGATCTTAACTACATCGGTACCAGCTCTAGAAATTTGACTAATCGCATCACATCTCATAAAAGTGATATAAAACTTAACAAAAAATCATGTGCATTAACACAGCATTCCATCGAAACAGGCTATAAAATGTTATTTAATGAAGCTAAAGTTCTACATACTGAACAAAATATGTCTAAAAGATATTTTCTTGAAATGGTTGAAATCAACAAGGCAAATAATAGTATGAATAAGAAAAGTGACATTGAAAATCTTAGTAATATTTATAGCTACCTTTTGAATATTGAACAAAATAGATAATTTTTCATTATTTATATGATTATTTCATAAAAATTAAATTCACTTCTATTAAGGTCAAAATATAAGAAATTATTTGTCAAAGTCATTTTCACAGGTTATAATCTAACCTTATCTCCTTTTCTATTAACGTCAAAAACAAATTATCTGTCAAAGTCATTTTATAAGGTTATAATCTAACCTCAAATTCAAACTTCATTAAATAATTATAAAGTAACCTAAAATAATTAAAATAACTAAGTAACGAACAAACAAATTATGTATCGATTTGTCTTATGTGAAATATGACATCAAGTATATTATAATTATATTTATTTTTACATTTACAAATTTTTTAATGATTATTTATATTGAATTTACTTAAAATATTTTACATGTAAGTACTTATATTTATTTCTCTATTTTTAAATCATATTTATATTTGTATATGTATTATAGTGCCCTGAAGAAGTGTCAAAAGGACACGAAAGCTTGGCGGCATTTTGTAAATAAAAGATCTTGGCGTTGATTCTTTGGACTGAAATCCCCGTTATCCCCACCTATATATATATATATATATATATATATATATATATATATATATATATATATATATATATATATATATATATTAATACAGTTCCTCTATTTAAAATGTAAAAGAAACATTGAAATAAGGAAAACTATTTTTATTTGTATGCAATACTTTCGATACACACTGTATTATAGGTATAATCAATAATTTTGAAAGATTCGGTATGAAAATCAAATGTGACAATTTAATTTTCGGATGACGTTTATGTAGAATATATTTAATGGTAGACTGAATTATATTACATTTTGGAGAATATATTTGAAGTTTTAAAATACAGATGTCTCTGCTATCAGAATTATAATGATAATAAAAGAATTCAAACCTCTCTTTGTTATAGGGAAACATAAATTAGTATTTTTTTTTAAAAAAAGGAATTTTTCGTAACCAAAGGAGAGGAGATTTATTTATTTGAAGAAAGTTTAGTTAGTTGTGTTTGAAATCCCGAAGAGGCAACATCGTAATTAGAGTTCTCTCAATTTTTGGTAGATAGTTGAAGTTGTATATTTATACAAACAGATTCAAAAGCCATTTCATTATAAAGCCAGTGCGTGCATAATTCGAATAAGAATTGCATCGTGTGTAGTGAATGTGTTCCAGATTTCTAAATAAAATTTAGAAAGTTTCCTGAATTCTAAGATCAATTAGAATTGTACGAGTTGTCCAGTTATTAGTTGGTGAGTCCGATCCAGTTTCTTTACAATAATTTCTCGAGAAATAATAAGGCCTATTTTTAAATTAAATTTGACATAGATGCATCTATTAGATTTTTGATTGCAAATAAAATTAATAAATCATATAAGGAAATTTACATAAGAGAAGAAAAGTTTTGAACTAGAAAAATTTGAGTGAAGCTTGTTTTTGACATTTATCCACATCAAGATTTAGATCGACAATTGGAACTTTTATTAAACGTTTTTTCATTAGGTTAATTTATAGCATATAGGTTGTAGTAATTTTAAGTTTCGTAGAAATTACGAATGTTGCTTCGTTGTGATAATTTTGGGAATATTAATTTGTTAATTTGTATTTGTATCTAGTAGTATAATATAGAATTTTGCATTCCTACTCACTATAGTCTTTTTATAACATTATTTCAGAAAATTAAACATTTTTTATTAAATAAAACTGTCGATCAAATCAGTGACAGTTGGTAATTTTCAGTGACAGAAATATTGGTAACGTCATCAGAGATTTAAAGTGCCTTTTATAATATTAAACATACAGTTACTATAGGTTCTAACCAATAGTGAAACAGATAATTTGGAGATACGTAAAAATTTAAACAAATTTTGATTAATTAAATTTTTTAACAGTTTGATCCCACCCTGAGAGAAGAGTAATAGGTCGATTATACATATAAATCCATTTTAAGAAATACTAAATTAATATTAATTAGAGCCGGGCATTTTTTGACAACTACTGTCAAACTAGAAATTTCTTACATAAAGTTATTAAGTTGTATGTACAAGAATTGTCGCTGCGACAATATACATCAACGTGAGGTGAATTGAAATTTATCTTTATAGGAAGGTTTACATTAAAATTACATAATTAAAAATCATCATAGAGAATTAGATATATTATAATTTGGCTTCCAACGCGGGGCAATTATAATTAAAATAAAAGAAGGTATAAGAAAATATATTATAATTTGTCACCCAAACGTGGGGCAACTATAAAATAATATTGAATATATTATAATTTGGCACCCAAAAAATTTTGCATATAACTATAAAAAGATAGAAATTTATTGACATTATTATAAAAATTTTTAAATATATACGATGGAAACAAGAATGACGTTAAGAGATGGTAAACAGGTAGGAGTTGAAAGTGGATCTGAAAGGACTTTCAGGTGCAGTACTTGGAATAAGGAAGGGAACAATCAGAAGGAGATATGACAGTAGGAGATGAGGAAGAACAAGAGAATAGGAGTCAACCTAGTGTGAGTCATAATAACCAATTTATGCAATTTTTAATTAGCATGGAGAGACGTCTCATAGAAAAAATGGACAAACAACATGAGAAAATGAATAGTATGAATAAAAAAATGGATAGATTAAATGAAAAGACGGATAATATGTTAGATAACATGGATAGTATGATACAAGAAATAAATGGGCAGGACAAGATGGATGTAAATATGAATGACAATATAAATGATGATACTATAGAGCAGAAAATATGTAATAAAATGGAAAAGGAAATTGACGAAGTAAAAATCCAAAGTTTAATGGAGATAAAAAAAGTTAAGAAGGAAATTGATGAAATACAGTCGATAAAAGTACAAAGACAAACAAAAGATGATATGTTAGACATTAATTTACAGAACCTAGGAAGTGAAGAAGTTATGCAAATTTATGAGAAAAATATTTATTGGAAAACAAAAGACTTAGATGGTAATATAGTAAAACAAATCGTGACGTATGATAAAAGAAATAATAATTATAATAGGGGGATAAAACTTAATTGGGAATTAAAGGAAATGAACAGAAGATTACAAGAAACTATGGAAGAGATAGAAGAAACCACAAGACAAATTGAAGAACGTATAATTTACACAGAAAATGTCGAAATCAGAGTGAAACTTGATAGAAATATGAAAATAATTGATCCAAGAATATTTATTAAGAGAATTGGAAATGAAATGAATCTAATTGAGATTATGGTGGATATGAAAATAATAAAAAGCAATTTCAATGATATGGAAAATTTTGAGATGCAAATTTCAATGCATTTATGGGAAGAAATTGATGAGATATGGGACTTCAAAATTAAAAAAAATATGGTGGAGAACAGAAAGAAGCTACAGAAACCCATAGAGAATCAAACAATAAGAGAAGAGAATAAGACGAAGTTTAGGAAAAGAAAATAATTGAATTATATGAAAGGATTATAGGAACGAAATCTAGAAACGAAAGGGAGTTGTACATGGTAAGGGATGGATATAAAAACGATATGTAAATAAAAGGTTTATGATTAACAAGTAATATTTAAAAACATATGTAAATAGAAAATTATATAAACAGGATTTGATAAAAAAATTGATAGATATGTTGATATGAATTATGGAAGTGAAAATAGAAGCTACAGAAATGAAAAACGAATATATGGAAATGGAGGAAAAATTGATGACAATATGTATTTTGAGAATAGAAGAGATTTTTGAAACTTTGATAGAAGAAATGATAATGAAAATAGAAATGAAATTAAGCAACAAAATAGATGGACAGGATGAAATAATTCCATTTATAGGAGCAAACGGAAGGAAGTTATATGAACTCAACAAATCTATGATACAAAAGATTGAATTAAAGGATGGAAAGAAGTTGATATGTAAGCATTGTTGATAAAGAAGTTAGAAACAGACATAGTTATTAATGAAATGATGAAATATAAGGAAATAATTGATTTTGAATAGATAGATAGAATTAAATGGTAGAATAATTGAATTTGAGGAGGTAAATATGGAAGTATTGGCAATTGAAGAGGATAATAGGAAGTTATGGAATATAAAGAGGAATGGAATTATGGTAGAATTGGAGTTAATGAGTGGAAATAAGGAATATGAAGAAAAAGGGAATAATTTGATAATGAAATATGAAGGATTGTGTGAAAAAGAAAATAGAATGGCTAATAATTATGTTCGTGAGATAGAATAAATAGAAGATGTGAAAAGTAATGGTAATTGGACAGATTGTAATGAAGAATATTATAGATTTATAAATGAATTATTAAAGACGTATGAGAGAAGAATGTCGAAGAAACCGAGGGTTACTAAAATACATGAAAGGAAATATTCAGTAACAGTACTTGAAATGGCAAGCGTGGTATTTTGTATCACTATATTGAGATTCTTTTTATTTGGAGCTAAATTTATAATAGAAACTGATCATTCAGCTTTGACAGCTATGCTTAAAAATAGATATGCGAATAATAAAATACACTGCTGGATTTTATTATTACAAGAATATGTTTTCGAAATCAAATATATTCCTGGAAAACAAAATATTGTTGCCGATGCTTTAAGTAGAGAGACAGAAACCACATCTGAACAGAGAAAGTATAAAATAGGTATTAATAGAATACTACAAGAGGAAGGATTATATTCATAAGATAAAATTAGGCAAGATCAACAAAATTTAGAATCAAATTATAAAAATAATGCTATTAATATAGAGGAAATATGGTATAAATGGTTAGAAGATAGAGAGGTATTTGTAATTACACAAGATTATGCAAAGGAAATTTTGAAAAATCTACATGAAGAATATGGACATGTTGGAGCTAGAAAGTTATGGATGCTGTTTAGAGAAAACTATATTACAAAAAAATATTTAGCAGTTGCCAAGAATATTTGTAAAGTATGTACCATATGTCAACTAGCAAAAGAAAAAAATTATCACAATAAAAATTTGGCAAAGTCAATAGTGGCACAGAATCCATTACAAATTGTTGCTATAGACTTTATAAGCAATTTAATACCGAGCATACAAGGAAACAAACACATATTTGTTATCACAGATATTTTTACAAAATTTGTTAAAGTTTACCCATGCAAAAGAACCAATGCAAAAACTGTGATAATGTTTTTGAAAATGTACATTGAAAAATATGGAACTCCAAAAACAATAATTTTAGACCATGTAACTTACTTTGAAAGTGAAAAACTAGCCTAGCATTAGGAAACCATCGCCAAATCCAGATGAAAGATAGATTAAAGAGATAAATAAATATCTACGAATTTTATGTAATCAGGATCACTGTTAATGGGAAAATAATTTGAATCAAGTAGAAAGATTCCTTAACCAAATATCTCATGGTATTACAAATGAATGCCCAGAGTATTTATTTATAGGCACAATACCTCAAAGAAATTGGGTAGTTAATCGAAAATTAGAAATGTAAGATGTTATGAATAAGGTGAATGAAATACTGCAGAAGCAAGCTAATAAATATATTAAAAGGATGAATCAAAAAAATAAAAAGGAGACCGTTTTTGAAAAAGGAGAATTAGTAATTGTAAGATTATTGCAAGTTGCAAAAAGATCAGAGAATTGTTGCGCAAAATTATTGCTACCATTTGAGGGACCTTATGTTGTAGGCAACGAAGGAGCAAAAAATAGTTAACAATTATTAGATCCCAATACCGGTAATGAAAGAGGAGTTTTTAATATAGAACAGGTATATAAATATTATGCATAACTTGGAACAAATGATATTATGTTACGTGAATTTTTAAAAATAGATATAGTAGTGTTAATAAGTTTTATGGGAATTAGTGATAATAGTTTAATTTGATTGAAGATAAGTTTTTAGAAATATGTTAATAATCATTTGGAAGATATTAATATGTTTTACTAGGATACTAATAAGTTATTTGGCAGTTTTGAAAGATAAATTATAATAATATACAAGAATCGATTTGTCATTCTTTTATTAGGGGATTTAATACAGTTCCTCTATTTAAAATGTTAAAGAAACATTGAAAAAAGGAAAACTATTTTTATTTGTATGCAATACTTTCGATACACACTGTATTATAGGTATAATCAATAATTTTGAAAGATTCGGTATAAAAATCAAATGTGACATTTTAATTTTCGGATGACGTTTATGTAGAATATATTTAATGGTAGACAGAATTATATTACATTTTGGAGAATATATTTGAAACTTTAAAATACAGATGTCTCTGCTATCAGAATTACAATGATAATAAAAGAATTCAAACATAAATTAGTATTTTTTTTTAAAAAAGGAATTTTTCGTAACCAAAGGAGAGGAGATTTATTTATTTGAAGAAAGTTTAGTTAGTTGTGTTTGAAATCCCGAAGAGGCAACATCGTAATTAGAGTTGTCTCAATTTTTGATAGATAGTAGAAGTTGTATATTTATACAACCAGATTTCATTATAAAGCCAGTGCGTGCATAATTCGAATAAGAATTGCATCGTGTGTAGTGAATGTGTTCCAGATTTCTAAATAAAATTTAGAAAGTTTCCTGAATTCTAAGATCAACTAGAATTGTACGAGTTGTCCAGTTATTAGTTGGTGAGACCGATCCAGTTTCTTTACAATAATTTCTCGAGAAATAATAAGGCCTATTTTTAAATTAAGTTTGACATATATGCATCTATCACATTTTTGATTGCAAATAAAATTAATAAATCATATAAGGAAATTTACATAAGAGAAGAAAAGTTTTGAACTAGAAAAATTTGAGTGAAGCTTGTTGATGACATTTATCCATATCAAGATTTATATCAACAATTGGAACTTTTATTAAACGTTTTTTCATTGGGTTAATTTATAGCATATAGGTTGTAGTAATTTTAAGTTTCGTAGAAATTACGACTGTTGTTTCGTTGTGATAATTTTGGGAATATTAATTTGTATTTGAATCTAGTAGTATAATATAGAATTTTGCATTCCTACTCCCTATAGTCTTTTTATAACATTATTTCAGAAAATTAAACATTTTTTATTAAATAAAACTGTCGATCAAATCAGTGACAGTTGGTAATTTTCAGTGACAGAAATATTGGAAACGTCATCAGAGATTTAAAGTGGCTTTTATAATATTAAACATACAGTTACTATAGGTTCTGACCAAAAGTGAAACAGATAATTTGGAGATACGTAAAAATTTGAACAAATTTTGAATAATTAAATTTTTTAACAGTTTGATCCTACCCTGAGAGAAGAGTAATAGGTCGATTATACATATAAATTCATTTTCAGAAATACTAAATTAATATTTATTAGAGCCGGGAATATTTTTGACAACTACTGTCAAAGTAGAAATTTCTTACATAAAGTTATTAAGTTGTATGTACAAGAATTGTCGCTGCGACAATATACATCAACGTGAGGTGAATTGAAATTTATCTTTATAGGAAGGTTTACATTACAATTAAATAATTAAAAATCATCATAGAGAATTAGATATATATTTATATATATATATATATATATATATATATATATATAATATTGGAAATGTTTATATTCTTGGGTTCATAGGTTGTTTTAAAATAATTAAAATACGATTGTATTTCACATTTTTCTATTGAAAATGGATAAAAAACCTACTAATGTTATGTTTTTATCTATTTACAAATATTTTAATCGTACCTTATTCTTATAATGATATTGTTTTGAAAATGCTTCCAAGGAGGAGGCGAAACGTTAAAATTTTTATCCATTTTCAATAGAAAAATGTGAAATACAATCGTATTTTAATTATTTTAAAACAACCTATGAACCCAAGAATATAAACATTTCCAATATTATATACAAATGGTTGAAGAAACTAAATGAATATATATATATATATATATATATATATATATATATATATATATATATATATATATATATATATACCTCATGTTGGTGTATATTGCGACAATATATTATATATATATATATTTTATATATATATGGAAAACTATAAGAGAGACCCACGTGACCCGAAATGTTACATAACAAAGTAGCTTGAGAGATGATGGAGAGACTAAAAATAATGATTGTATTTCATTTAAAAAAAATGTTACGCCCTTCGTTAACGAATTATAGGGCTCGAAAGTTGGGAATTAAAAATGGTTTTTTATTTATAATTATTAAATGGCTGATTGGAAACTAGTACAATTTTACCCGTTTATAAACACCAGAATTGCACACTTTTTGGCCAGATAAACAAGTCTACACTACTGTAGGAAAAATTATACCATTTGTCTTCAGTTTTAAGTAATAAACAAAATATATTTATTAACAAAATACAGCAGCGACAATCAGTTTTTTGTTTAGAGGAGTTTGTTAGGTTATTATGTTTCGTCTTAATACGTCTTTCGTCTTTTCAACTTTTTAACTTCTCAGCTTTACGGCTTGTAACTGCCCCGCCTACGTGACTCTCACTTGCTCACCTATCGCACCCGAAACCAATACACGGTTGCCACTGTGATGATTGTTTACTAGTAAACCAAGATAAATGATCGTTTCCTACACTCGGCCATCCTGATCTGAATCAGACTCTGGTTCTGACTGGTTATCTATCCAGACTTTCATATATTCCTTGACTATTTCGTATGGTCCTAAAAATTTTCGTTTCAGCTTTATTCCCGGTTTAAATTGTATTCGTTTGATTGCCACCAAATTACCCACTCTGAAACTTCTTGGTTTTTTTTCTTCTCAAATTATACCCTTTCTTATTTTCTTCCTGCGCCTTTAGTATCTGCTCTTTGGCTTTTAATCGTATTTGTTCTCTGTTTGTGTCGAACTGTTCTATAGCTTCTTTCTCTATTAATTCTACAATCTTCATATCCTCTTTATTCTTCATTCTTACTCCAAACAAAACCTCAAAGGGTGTAGTCTTTATACTTCTTTGGAATGTGGAGTTTAGTGCTCTTTGTAAAGGATCTAAAAACTTATACCATTTTCCAGGGTCTTGTAACCTTAACTTCGTAATTACTGGGATTATTGTTCTGTTGATCCTTTCAACCTGACCGTTTCCTCTGGGTATACCTGTCGTTACTGCGACGTCTTCTATGCATTCATCTTTACATTAATCCTCAAATAAATTATTGTCCTGTAAAAGCTGTTCCTTTATCTGTTATTATCCTGGCCGGATTTCCAAAGTCTCTCTGTTGTCGGGGGAAAATATTTACTACCTCTTGCGACGTAGTAGATTTCGTTGCATATAGCCATGTAAATTTGGAAAATCGTCGACTATCGCCAATATATGCCTGTAGTATTTATCAGTCGGCATAAGAGGTCCTAAATGATCAGCATGATAAGTATGTAACGGTCCGTTCATTTTTGAGATAGGATGGAGGAATCCCTCCTTCTTTCCTTCTTTCTTACTTCCTAAAATACAAGGTATACAATTCGTTATCAAGCTTGCTGTTTTTCCTTTTAACTTTGGAATATAAAATTCTCTTTTGACTATTTCAGCTGTCTTTGTGACTCCAAAATGTCCAATTTCATGCGCACGTCTTATGATATCTGTTTGCATCATTTTTGGTACTACTAACAATTCTTGATTATTTTTATATTTCTGTTTCTAATATCTTCTTAACAGCGCTAATGTGTTCATCCTTTTGCTGTGACAGTTCCAATCACTTAAGAAATCCTTCTTCTTGTGTCACTTCAACTGTCATGACCATTGGATAACGACTGAGGGCGTCTACATGAGACATACGGTTTCCTTTTCTATGTTCTATCACATAGTCATACTCTTCTAAAAGTAAAGCCCATCTAGCTACTCTGGTGACCAGATCTCTTTTCTCCATAGTCATTTGAAACGCGGAACAATCGGTTATAATTTTAAATTATATCCCAGCAAATAAACTCTGAACTTTTTAACAGCTTGGATAATTCCTAAGACTTCCAACTCATAACTTGAGTACTTTTCTTCCGCTGATGTCGTCTTCTTACTTAGATAGTATATGGGGCGCCACTTGTCATCGTCGCTGGCTTTCTGCATTATGGAAGCACCATATCCATGTTTACTCGCGTCAGTGTGTAATTCTGTCTCGGCCCCTTGCTGAAAGATGTTTAATACTGAGCTGGTTGACAGTAAATCCTTAAGCCCGTTGAATGCTCGTATTTGTGCACATTCGAAGATGAATTTATTATCCTTTTTAAGCATATCGCTGAGTAGTTTAGCTATGACGGCGTATGATGGTATAAACTTGCGCGAAAATATCCAGTGAGTCCTAGGAAAGATTGTAATCCTTTTTCGTTCTTTGGTTCGGGGAAGTTTCTAATAGCTGAGCATTTATTCTCAGAGGGTTGTACATGTCCGCCTTCTACAATAAATCCAAGAAACTCAACTTTTCTTTTTAACAACTGACATTTTTTCTTCTTGATTTCAAGTCCATATTTGCTTGCTAATTTCAATACTATTTTCAATCTTTCCAAACCTTGCTCTTCAGTATCACTGAAAACAATTATATCGTCCATGTAGTATAATACAATATTCTTCTTGACTAGCTCACGAAATATGCGACAAATAAATCGTTGAAACACTGCAGGGCTGTTGCATAAACCAAATGGGCATTTTAAAAATTCATATTGACCATTGGGTGTCATAAAGGATGTATATTTCCAGCTATTCTCTTTCACCGTAACATGGAAAAATCCGTTCTTCAAATCAATCGTTGTGAAATATTTTGCACCTTGTAGCCTGTCTAATACGTCTTCTATTAGCGGCAAAGAGAATCTATCCTCTATCACGTTTTTATCCAGCTTTCTGTAGTCATAACAAATTATGGTTTGACCATCTTTCTTCTTGACTAAGACAATGGGACTTGCGAAACCTGAGTTGCTCTCCCTTATTATTCCTTCCTGTAACCATGCTTGAATTTGTTCTTCAACTTCTAATTTTTCATTAACTGCTAGTCTCCTTGGATGTTGATATATTGGTTCTTCGGTTTTTAGAATAATTTTCATTTCTATGTCCGTCGAAAGTGTCTTTTCAGGTTTGTAGTCGTCTATTAATTTCTTTGTTGCGAATCTACAGTCTAAATTTTCTATATGTTCCACTAGTACATTGTCCTCTTTCTCATATTTTATTTATATCTTCATCAAGAAATTTGTTTCTTCTTTCTTTAATACAAATATACCATCATCTCTTATACTAACGTCTGCTTTCTTCTTTAAATCATTTCCAACAATAGCCTTTTTTTAATCTGCTAATGGAATGTAGTTATCAATTTTTCAGGTTTTGTCAAATTAATGTTCGTTTTCATTAGAAAATATTGTACATAAACAATGTAAAAGTTTATTTTTATAAATGTAGACTGCACCAATTTATTAATAATTTACTAATAGTACATACAAAAAAAATCCCAATGGCACAGGACCAATTGGACAGGCTTATTTCAGTAACATGTTTGCATAAAACCCAAAATAAAAAATTAGATAAAAAAGTAATAGAATGTTTTGAGATGTACAAAAAACCAAAGTAACATTCTGGCATCAAATCAAAAACAAAAAAATAAAAAAAAATTCTGGTAAATTTGTGAATTTTCTTAATAAATGTTTTAATGTACGATTTAGAGAAAATGTTGAATACAAAAGTTGTAGAACGTATTAAGGTCTATAAAAAAGCTTAGTAACTTCTTTGCGTCAAATGGAAAACAAAGGAAATATGATTTTTTTTTTCAATTTTGACAGGCCGCCATTTTGTTTTTATTGGGCCGATTCAGCTCATTAACGAACTCGTTCAAGATTTTGGCCTAGCCGATTTTTGTAGCGAGTTTGGTTTCGATCCGTCAAAAAATACGGCCCCTATCGTGCTTACAAAGTCCGTTATAATTTGTGAATTTTCCTAAATAAATATTTTAATGTACGCTTTAGAGAAAAACGTTAGGTACAAAAGTTGTAGAACGTGTTAAGGTCTGTGAAAAAGCTCAGTAACTTTTTTGCGTCAAATGCAAAACAAAGGAAATACAATTTTTTTTCAATTTTGACAGGCCGCCATTTTGTTTTTACGTTTCCTGGTTTATTATTATCATTTTAAAATTTTTATTACCAGGTGTTTTTTATCTAAATTTCACTTTTCATAATTTGGTACCAAATATTATTAATTAAACACACCACAGAACTTTTTCTTTTCACCTAACGACGCCTTCAATTGTGTCCATCCATGACGCTTTCCCGCTCCAGGTGGCAATCTCCCTTCTTTTAATTATCTGGTGATAATTCTCCTAACTTTGTTTCACACAAATTTTGTCTTTGCACTTATTTAATTATTAATTACTTTTTATACTTCTTATTTTATACATTTAACACTTATTCCTTGAAGATTTTATAATAAATACTGCATAACATACAATTCACTTCTTTACTGTCTGGTTACCAACGCTTGACTGACTACCGCGGGTTTTTTTATCCGCCAAAACCTCTTTCTTTGTTTATAACCGGTAGCTGGCAATGTTCTAGAAAAATCTTTGATTATTGTTCACCTGTCACTTTGTTTATTAATGTTTTTATTGTTTTTCTGACTTAAACTTGCTATTAAATGTTGTTTTTTATTCACTATAACCTTCGTCATTGATTTAATTCACTAACATCTTATTTATCATTGTTTTTTCTTGTTATTGATTATTTGAAATCTTCCGATTGGTCAATGCAAATATACAAATTTTATACTGCCTACAACCTAAATATTTACATAATACATATGGATACAGTTCATTTCTTATTTTGTTTTATATTATTACATCTATATACATAAATTTGGTCGGTAATCATTTATTTTTATTCTTATATTTCATATCAGATTACATTTTATGTTGGTATACTTGTCGTCAACTGTTATATCTCGTTTTGGTTTTTGACATTACCTATAATTACAGTTTTCTACATATATTATTATATTTCCTATTAACTTTTATGATTCAATATTGACTAACATATCTTATATATATTTTTACTAATTCTAAATTTCATTTATTAATCAATCATTGTAGCACTGTTGATTTAATTATTACTATCCTATTTATTCTTTAAATATAAGCAGATGCTTTAGGTGTCTAATATTCCGTGTGGCGTCACGTTATTTTATTGATCTTCGTTTGCTTGTTAAGTTCTGTCTAAGGTTGTTTTTTAAAATGAAGAATTATTTAAAAAAATGTTTTATCAATAATTGTTTATGAATTCTTTTGATTTTATTATTTATTTTCTCTATGATTATGCCCATTGATTCTAATTGATTATATTGTTATATAGATATCTTATTAATTTTTGGTACTTTATTTACACATTATTTTTATTGATAGATATATTATTTTATACTTTATTGGAATTCTATGAGTGTTATATGCTCGTTCTATCCACAACAATATATATATATATATATATATATATATATATATATATATATATATATATATATATATATATATATATAACCTTTGGAACGGAGGGTGATTTTGGCATCTAGGAACACCAAAACGAAAAACTGCATTGAAATTTTTTCGAAGTCGCGTCATGCTACCCTCTACAATAGCCCTATTTCATTCTGAAATAAGCCTAAAAATGTGAATGCGCCAATAGGTGTGCGACATAAAATTACCCGTATCTCCCAAACTTAATTTTACCGTCTCTAAAAATGTCCAAAAAAGTCAATTGTTGCATTTATAACTGAAAAAAGTAATATTTACCAAAAAATTGCCGCCAATTGGTGTGCAGTGCTATATAAAATTACCCGTATCTTTTAAACCGTATAGTGTAGACTTGTTTATAACGCCAAGAAGTAAGCAATTATATTGTTCATTAACGGTTAAAATTTTACTAATCTTCAATCGGCCATTTAATAATTATAAATAAAACCCATTTTCAATTTCTAGCTTTACTGTTCGTTAACGAAGAACGTGAAGAAAATGTTTGTTTTATTTCAAAATTCCAACTTGTTTTGGGGTAAACCAATACTTTTCTCGCCTGTTAGATAGGTTGAGCGGAAAAGTAATAGGTAACTTATATTACGATTATATACACATATATAATCGTAAAGCCGTTTGTACCCGTTGTGGGTGTCAGGTGTATCACTTACTCGTGGACAAACCTCCGCCATTCTTTTTTATTTCTTGCTTTTTTCACAGCCTCTGTACATGTAATTCCCTTTTCCCGTAGAATTTCTGCTACTGTGTTATACCATGTTTTCTTTGGGCGTCCTCTTTTCCTCTTGCTTGCTTCTTTAGCTTGCTAGATCATTTTTGCAGATCTGTTGTTCTCCATTTTGCAGAGGTGTCCAAACCATGTAAGTTGTTGTTTCTCAATTGTTGTTAGTATATGTTCTATGTTTAGGTCTTCCCTTACTGTTTCATTACGTATTCGATCTTTTCTGGTGATACCTTTCACCCTGCGTAAGTACTTCGTCTCGGTTGCTTGTATTCTACTTTTGAGTGTATTTGTAAGTATCTAACTTTCACTACCATGGTCGATAAACTTACTTATACACGTTCAATTTGGTTTTAGTGGTGATTTCTTTTCTTCCCAGAAAGTTTCTATTTGACTGCTCCACGTATTCTTTCGTTCACTTCTGCCTCTTGCTTTCCATTGTTCTGTATATCAACTCCTAGATATTTGAAACTCTTCACTTCTTTTAATTTTATTCCATCTATTTAGATATTAAGGTTCTCTTCTTCTTGTCCCACCACCATTATTCTTGTCTTCTCCATATTTATGGTCATGTTTGTTAGTTTTAATATCTGCTTCCATGTTATTATGTTATGTTTAATCACGTTTGTTTTATTCCTTAGTCTAAGCAATAATTGTTTTTCAGAACCTCAAACACCCAAATCTAGTCAACCTAATTGAGGTATTCAGAAGGAAGCGTCGCCTTCATTTAGTGTTTGAGTTCTGCGATAAAACCGTTCTTACCGAATTAGAAAAGTACCCAAGTGGTTGTCCAGAGCTACTTTCGCAACAAATCATTTGGCAAACTCTTCAAGCGGTGGCCTATTGCCACCAACATGGATGTATTCATAGAGATATTAAGCCTGAAAATATTCTTCTGACAGCAACGGGTGTAGTGAAGTTGTGTGATTTTGGTTTTGCAAGACTTCTGAGTAAGTACACACTGAAAAAATGTTCGTTCGTATATATCAGGACAGTATTTCTTAACCTGATTTTAGGAGTTTGAGTTGAGAAAAACATTAACCAACAACAAACAAAAAATTGTGTTCTGTAAGCTTGAAAAACTAGTGAACAACGCAATTACATTCAATTTCTTATACAGTTTGTCGTCATATTTGTGTTTGAAATCATAATTTTACCAGCCTCTCATCGAAATACAAATAGGTATACCTTTGGTAATTTGGATTACTCTATTTTAACAAAATAGTATTTCAGATGATAATTTCAAGTTGCTTGCATGTAGTGAAAATGCTGCGATTTCTTTTTTTATTTATCCACTTATTTTACAATACAACAAGCTCAATGGAGTTCAATTTTTTTCATTACATTATATACTAGCTGCATCTCTAGACACCCCACTAACTGTTTAGATTCTTATCTTACAGTAATTTTAACTAAAGCTTATGATCTTAATACAAAATACTACAAGAAAGACTCTTCTGAAGTATATAAACAATTTAATAAATTTCCAAACAATTATGTTATTTGAAGTGTATTTGTATCTTCATTTAGTAATAGATATTTAGACTCTGGTTTGGAAACAATAGATGAAAATTGGAATAAAATTAGTCAACAATGCAAAATACCTAAAAATATTTTGAGAAAAACATAACATTATTATTTTAAAGTACCTATTTCTCTTTTAATAATCAAATTTACAAACTTTTGGTACTCGAATGGAAGCTACAGTATTACCAATTATAGCATGTTATGGATAATTTGACTCAGTTATACCAACATTACCTTTCAATCTAATATTCATAAAAAAATATGTTGACATTATTTTAGCTTCACCAAAAAATAATTTAGATGAATTTTTTGATCTTGATCCACCGAGTGTTCTTAGACTTGTGTTAACAGCTTACGTTAATTAGAACTCTAGTTATAGAGGTTTGAGTGAAGGAAAATCTTGAAAAAATTGAATGTAAAGTTGATTGTGCACGCATAACTTTCCTCAAACTCAACGTATTTAAGCAGTTAATAGCTCAAAAGAAAGAGCTTGATCCATTGAGTCTTCTGAGAGTGAAACGATCAAGATCTATTCATTAGAAGAGGAGCTATGAGAATTCGAATTGCTTGAGTGAATGTGTCCCATAAGAAATGTACAGGGAAGAAACGCGTTAGAGTATAACTTGAGTAAGGTGGGAGTTGAGTAAATTTCAATGATTGATGACATATCTGTGTCTAAATATCTTTCATTTGAAGAAGAATGAAGTAAATCGGCCAGATAGAACGTCCAGACGGACTGGACTGACTTCAGTTTTCATAAATTTCTTTAATATACAAGATGATAAAAAACACATAATCCATTGACTGGTATAGACACCAATAAGTTCTGGAAAATTGATGAACTATTAGTCTTATCATAAATATTCTATGAAAATTAATTTATTCAAACAAATGAAAAACATAGTAACTAAGATTTCAGAACCTATTTCACGAAAAGAACTTGAAAATCCTTCATCAATTATTTTTAAAAAATGGATATCCAAATAATTTAGTAAAATACATATTTATATAATTGATCTTCAAATTTAGACATTATTTTAGAAAATACAGATATTCCTAATTATTATATTTATTTTCCATATATTAAAGAAATAACACCAAAATTAATTAGAACTGTCAAACCACTAATAACAAAAGAATTGCAATAAGCATGTTTAACAATAAAATCTATTTATAGGAAAGTAGAAGATAAATAGATATTTACGTGTCAAGCTCGGAAAGTGATACTTTACAAGGGGAGCATGTAAGTTTCAGGGCGATGCTGAAGGCGGAGCCCTGAAAGCATGCGAGTGTGGCGCGTACAATATTTTTTGTGCTGCCACCAATAATTTGACAATAATATAGGAACAGAATATTTATAACAAAACTTAACTCATTTATTATCAATATTTATGTTGAATGTGCAGTTATGCAAAGTACAATCATTAAACGTTAACGTTCCGTTCAATTTAGGAATCATAATATTTGTGTTATCAATAATATTGGATTCGATTCTTGATGTTCCATGTGGATTTTGTTTATTTTCTACGTTAAGAGTTTTATTTGCTGTTTGTTGCAAACACTATGCAACACGAAATACACTAAAATTTATAAGTGTAAAGTTCTTATCCTAGATGTCGTCTACGACAAGCATCTGAGGTTGAATCATGCGCAGAGTAAAAGATAGCCTGCGGCAGTGTAACATGAAACGTGGTAAGAAAGATATATCTCGCGTACGAACGCGCTGTTAACGCTGCACTATAATTTAAATTATTAAATTTATCGGGCAAGTACCCATAAACAACAAACCATTTCAACAGTGTAGTTGCTATGTAAATATACTAGTGTAGATAGTTGTAAACAAATTGTATATAGAAGGAAATCTATTCATTGTAAAACAGTCCACAAACCCATTGAGTGATATGTGCTTAATCAAATTGTACATATCAAACATTATGGTCAATCGAACCAGACGTTATTGTGATTTCGCAAGAAAATATCGGGTAATACAACAGACAAATTTGTGATTTCGTGAAACTGGTGAAACACAAGTGCCAAAAATTGGTAAGAATCGATATTATAGATTTACAAGACGGCGTCTAGAAACTGTTAAGTGAAAAACTAAAACAAGTGATGTCGATGCACGGATGTATGGACTTCTAATAGTATATTCGGTTTGACTCCTTTACGGTGGTCGCCATGTTGTGCTAATTTTAAGTTGGCCGGCCTGAGTCACGTGATTCGTACAGGACTGGTTTAAACAATAAAGCAGAAATCCTATTTACATAAAACAATCACGTATTAAAAAGTCCATCATAACGAAAAGTTACGTTGCATTATTTGTGTGTTTTTCTATCAAGGCTATTCATATGGAAGTAGTTTCAGATCTCACGACAGACACTTTTTTAGCTTGTTTTAAAAGATTCATTTCAAGAAGAGGTAAACCTGCTAACATTTATTGTGACAATGGAAATTCGTTTAAAGGAGCCAATAATCAATTAAAATAATTTTATAAAGACTTTGTGAATGTTAATAAAGACTATAATCAATTTCTCAGCGGAAGAACAAATTAATTTCAAGTTCATACCAAATAATTCTCCAGTATTTGGAGGCGTGTGGGAAAGCTCTGTGATAAGTGCTAAGCATCACATGAAGCGAGTAATGGGCAATAGCCAGTTAACGTACGAAGAGTTCAATACTCTTATTGTTCAAATCGAAGGAATTTTAAATTCCAGGCCGATTACAGCCTTAACAAATGATCCCACAGACTTAAATTATTTAACACCCGCGTATTTTTTAGTAGGATGTCCTATAACCTCTTATCCCGAAACAAACGTGACAAACACTCCTGAGAACAAACTCAAATTGTGGAAAATTGTATGCCAAAAACAACAACATTTTTGGCAAAGACTATTTAACCATTTTACAAAACCATCCTAAATGGTATAAAAACGTTCCTTACATTGAAGAAGGAACTTTAGTTTTATTATAGGAGGACAACGTGCCTTCCTTGAAGTGGCAAATGGCCAGAATTATTAAAGTCATACCTGGAAAGGATGGCAAGGTCAGAGTCTGCGACGTCCAAACAGTTTCTGGAACGTATCGGAGATAAGTGCCCCTTTGTAACTAATAATTATAAATAAATATATATAAAAAATATGTATATATATATATATATATATTTAGAATAATAAGTTAATATATAAAAGGTAATGCACCTAAAATTATTAATTATCCTATTTAACAAAAAAATGTTGCAACATTTAGTAAGACTTCAAATAAGTCATTAAAATTATTATTGTGTAAAATTCGGGATTGTACCCACAATCATTTTAATTACAAGCGAAATGCTTTGTAAAATTTGGGCTTGTACCCAGAACATTTTAAATATAAGCAAAGTGCTTTTTAAGGTTCTTTGGGAAAGAATCACTACTGTTTGAAATAACAATCATTAATAAAGCTGAGAGCATATGGTTTCAAAGAAGACTGAGGCCCCAGCATGTTGCAAACATTATGCAACACGAAATACACTAAAATTTATAAGTGTAAAGTTCTTATCCTAGATGTCGTCTGCGGCAAGCATCTGAGGTTGAATCATGCGCAGAGTAAAAGATAGCCTGCGGCAGTGTAACATGAAACGTAGTAAGAAAGATATCTCGCATACGAACGCGCTGTTAACGCTGCACTATAATTTAAATTATTAAATTTATCAGGCAAGTACCCATAAACAACAAACCATTTCAACAGTGTAGTTACTATGTAAATATACTAGTGTAAATAGAACAGTGTAGATAGTTGTAAATAAATTGTATATAGAAGGAAATCCATTCATTGTAAAGCAGTCCAGAAACTCAATGAGTGATATGTGCTTAATCAAATTGTACATATCAAGCACTGCTTTTATCAATAATATTGGATTCGATTCTTGATGTTCCAGGTTGATTTCGTTTATTTTCTACGTTAAGAATTTTATTAGCTGTTTTTAATTTGTTCTGAATTGGCTAGATGCTGGTATTTTGTCTTTAATGAACATTTTGACATCAGGGAAAGTAGGTACTTTGCCGAGCAGTTCTGTCACTTTACCGAGCAGTAAGGTCAATTTTCCAATATAGACCGGCAAACACGCACTTTCCGAGTTAAAAAATTATTAAAAAACGCATTTTCTAAAGTGGAAGCATAAAAACTAATATTCTTAACCTTCCGAATGTATTCTTTGTAAAAATTGTGATGATAAATATGTAGCCTAGGCAAAACTTAAAATAACTCATATCCCTACATAAAAGTGATTGCAGATTATATTTCAATAGATTTGCTTTAGCGAAATATGTGATTAATAAAGACCATGTTATGGATTTTGATTCTGTATTTTAGATATACAATCAAATACTAATAATATACTTTTCTTAGAAATGGCTCATATATCTCAAGAACCAAACATAATAAACACCTATTGATAAAAATTTCAAATTTTTCTATTTAACACACATTTTAGGCTAACACAACGTCATTTAATTAAAAAAGAAGATGATCGATCATAACTCAATTCTTTATTGATCAGATCTATGGTTAATTTAAACATAACATTTTATTTTGTTTACTTATTTCTATGTTCCTTAAAAAAAACTATTGAAAACAATTTTTTCTACGATCGTGCAAAAAGTGACTTTTTTTTAAACTATGTACTGTGCCAAAAGTTGAACTTTTTTGTACTAGTGCAAAAAGTATCTTACTTTTTGCACTAGTGCAAAAAACATTACGAATTTTCAATGAATTGGATTACATTGGTGAGTAAATATCTAAAAAAAAACAGAAATAGCTGCTCACATTCTAGAAGGTGAACCAAGTACCAGTACCGGAAGCTTCACAAAACGAAAAAGGGCTGTTTTAAGTAAAGAACGTGATGAGACATCAACAAGCAAAAATAAAACCAAGACTCAAAAAATCAGTGTAAATGAAGTTTGTCCATCACTAATAATCGCTATAGCGATATCAAAATTGAAATTATTTTAAAAAAGTAAAATTATTAGTAATTTTTGTTGTACCTGTTGTAAAATAGTCTAATAAAATTTGATTTGAAAACATATTTATTTCGATCGAAGAAAAATTGTTGTGTGTAATTCAGCATGGTTGCAGCTCTCGACTTCGTCTCGAGCTGCAAACTTCATGCATCGTGCAACAAATATGCACTTTTTGCACTAGTTACACAAATAACATTCTGTTTAATCTCATTTTGACAATTATTTTTTTAATTCAAATAACTCTTTACAATGTACAACTTTTATATCAACCTCGTATCCTTGAAGCGACCTTTTTTTAATTTCCCGCTCCCCAATATTCAACTTTAACTATATATTATACACAAACGAGTATATATATTTTTTCTTCAACCCTGTATATAAACTTTTTCCATTTTTCTTGGGCATGAGGTTATAAATTGATCCTACGATAATGGATTAAATAAGTAAGAAAATTGATATGAAATATGATAGTTTTAAATATTTCCTATTGTTTGTAAAACGTGACTCCACGTGCACGTGGTAACTAAAATATTTTGATATGTTTAACGCATAAAAGTAAAAAATGTACACCCAAGTGTCGTAGTGAGTACATTATTCGCATTTTGAACTAAACTTTATTCGAGGTGTAGTAACTATAGTATATTATACACCAAGGTGGTGAAGACTGTTATTATTCACCGAGCACCAAGATTATTTCGCGAGAGGCTGTTCCCCGAGCGGAATAAGGTGCGAGACCTATAATTTTCTTCACCACCGTGATGTGTAACCATTTTTTACACTACTAGCCAAATTAAAAAAAAATCTTGTAAAAATCTAGTAGCACAAGAATGCAAATTCTCCTTTCCCTAATAAAAAAAAATCAAGTAGTCTGATGCAGATTGACATTTCCACTAGTAAAACTTATTTTCAAACATTTAACATTTAACTCAACCGTTCAGTGAGCGCTCACTGAGCAACGAATGGTTGACGTGTGTCTTCTGAACGATAATTTTTTGGGAATTTTGAATAATGAAAAATTAAAATTATGGCTAGATACAATCTAATTCTTGCGTTATAGATGATGGTAATATAACTCTTATAGAATTTCCAAAGGAACAGAAATGGTAATTACAGCTATAAAGGAAGTTAAACACAGAGAGACTTCGTTACATATTTAAGTTTAAGAATTCGGAAATCTTCTATTGCTCAAAAACTGGATGGAAAGAGAATTTCCAAAAATGGACCTAAGCTCTAGAATTAAGATAAAAATAGATAAAATCAAACATACGCCTAATAGAAATAAGGAAAGAGTTGTATTTTGTGTGTAATATTTGTATTTGTTTGTATTATAC
This sequence comes from Galeruca laticollis, assembly GCA_963921935.1. NCBI lineage: Eukaryota > Metazoa > Arthropoda > Insecta > Coleoptera > Chrysomelidae > Galeruca > Galeruca laticollis. The sequence goes on from OY998181.1 coordinate 126,150,551, forward strand.
TCAACACGCTATTATTGTAACCAAAAAACGATTAAAAAATAGCGTTTTGTTGCTGTTTTGTTTATCCCTACCAGTGTTGTATTATTCCTATTTCCAAAAGATATGCGTTAAGGGTGGTGGTGTGCCCTATAGGTAAGAAAACCACATTACTTTACTTTCGGCGAAGCAGTTTCGACTACTCCCACCCCTCCTATTTTAGGATGCCCCTAATGCACGCGCAATTTCTTCTAAACGCTGGCAAAACCTTAATTTAATTTGATCTTTCATCTTCTGCATAGTAATGTTTTTAATTTGGGTCATATCTTCTTGGGTAAAAGGAATATCCTTCCATATCTCCGTAGAAAACATTAAATTTTCTCTTAGCGAATGTGTTGCCTTGGTAAGACGTAATACCATATGTAGTAAATGCTGCAAACGTTTCTTCTGTAGCCAAACATATTATCTCTATACCATTATTATAAAGTTTTGTAATATAATCATCTGCTATAAGAGCTGCTCTATTGTTGTAAACACTTAGAAATATATTTTTGTAGTAACCCTTTAAGAAGTAGACATTTTTTATGGCATCCTTTTCCGCTAACACACCAACATACGTATATTTGTTTTTATTGTTTATGGTAAATGCCGACACTTTATACACACCTGCTGGGTCTAGGTTTATCCAATGGCTATAAAAATAGTTTTCTAATCTCTCCCTCAATTGTGTTATATTCTCTTCTTTCTCCAGTATACTTCTATATTCGTCCTTTATTGCAGTTGTCTTTTCGAGAAAATCCAGTTTCCGCCTCTTGGTATCTAGCTCATCTATTTCCTGTTTTCGTCTCCTTGTCGATGTAATGTAAGCTTGCGACAGAGGGTCGATTTCTTTAATCTTATAATGAGAAAGTTTGTTTGCTTTATTAGATTTCTCCCTTAAAATACGTGCAACCAAATTATCTGTAGAGATTAGTCCAGCGTCCTGTACGTCGATATCTTGCGGTATAGTAGAAAATGGGGTGCTGGACCTAGAAAAGTAAGTCTTTCCATCTTAAATGTAACACTTTTGTATAATTCGAACATTGTCTCCGTTCTCTTTTTCTTCTACAATTTCTACATGGTTAACAGGGAGGCAATTGAGGCTGCCTGCATAGAAAATGTAATTTATAACCTTCTTCCTTGCGTCGGATTCTTTTGGTAAATTTATTTGTAATCGCGTCAACTTTCTTATATTGCTGTTACCCCAATAAACATATTGCTGCATATTGTTAAACACAAGACAACATCTGTTCTGTAGACTCTCGGTCAACTTTGTCCACATTTTTGCAATCGAAATAGAGTATAACGGAGAATTTTGGAAGTACATCTTACTATATTGTAGCAGAGTTATGCAATATTCTAAAGGACTGTAGCCTTCTCTTGGCCAATGCAGAAGAGAAAGTTTCCTTTAATCTTGCGTCTGGGCAGTTGACGAAATCTATAATATGGCTTCCAATGCTCTTGTTAACTACAGGACTGGTTATTTGACAAATAAATTCGTTGTATATTTAACCCTTGTATTAGACCTGAGCCAAGGAAGGCAAACTATGCCAACTGTTTTATCATTGTTTACAATAACGTTGCCCTTTCCTTGTACTCTCCTTGGATGCAAAAGTTAAAGTTGTTTGTTAAACAGTTAATCATTTCTTCTTTGTTAAAAATTTCTGCAAAATCCTGCGTTATGTCCAAGTCCATTAGGTAGCAATCTTCCTTCCGGAGTTGCTCCAATAAATTTGGCATTTCTTTAAGTGACCAGTCGAGTTTAACGTCCGCCACTTCTACTTTGTATGGAATGCACACAGATCATGTTTCCTTTTAATAATTTCCAAATTTTCTCCGACTACTTCTCTTGTTCCAATGGCAAGCGGGTTGTTACTTAGTAAGAGGAAATGCATATAAGCTTTAACACCATGTTTTGCAGAAAACAATTCGCCAAACCCGACTACTTCTCTTGTTCCAATGGCAAGCGAGTTGTTACTTAGTAAGAGCAAAGGCTGCTTAGCTTTAACACCATGTTTTGCAGGAACCAATTCCAGATAGATGGTTTAACATTAAATATGAACTAAGGTGGAAAAATTTGTAAAACTACGATATCTTTAAAAGTTTTATTAGAATATTTATATAGGTTTAACAAAACGTATACACAAAATACAACTCGTTTTTTGTTCCTGTTGGGTGTATGTTTTAACACGTCAATTTTTATTTTTATCCTATAATCTAAGTCTTTTTCTTCTAACTCTTGTTCTAACCAGTAATTCGAAAGGTAAAAAACATTTATATTGTCTAGTTTTAATATATACCGGATTCTACCTCTATGCATAACTTCTTTAATTCCAGATATTACCAGTTCTGTACCTTCTGCAAATTCTTCTAGTCGATGACAATCCCTAAATTTCATGCTATCCGCAATTTCTTGCATTGTAACGACGTTAACCCTCTCCACTTGGGTAAATGGAACGTCTATATTTTTCCATGCGCCTGTGTAAAATTGCAAGTTTTCGATTTTGGCAAATGTGTTATCGTTAAAACTCGTATATCCATTTGTAGTAAAGGTAGCAAATGGTTTTTCGGTTGGCAAACATAATAATTCCATTCCATTGTTATATGGTAATGTGGCATAACGGTGTGCAACAAGAGCTTCTCTATTATTGTAAACGCATAAAAACGTATTTTTGTGGTAACACTTTAAGTAGTAGACGTCTCGTTGCCCTTCCTTATCCGCCAAAACTCCTACATAGGTATATTTATTTTTGTTGTTAACGGTAAACGCGGATACGCTGTACTCTCCAGAGGGCCCTAAGTTTTTCCACCTGGTGCAGAAATAATCTTCTAGTCTGTCCTCTAATTCTGTTCTTTCTCTAAAAATGTTTATATTCCATTTTAACCGTAGCTGTATTTTATAAATACTCTATCTTCCTTTTCTTTAATTCTGTTTCCTCCATTTCTAATTTCCGTTTCTTTACAGATAATACAGAAATATGGGAAATTGGTGTTATTTCTTTTAGCACAAAAGGCATCAGTTTACTATTTTTGTTTACCCTCTTTCTTAGAACTTTGGGTGTAATATTACATGTAGATGCCAGTTCGAGCTCCTGGATGTCGATATCTTCCGGGATAGTGCTAAGCAGTGTGGAAGACCGGGTAAAGAATGTATCTCCAGCATTAATATAGCATTTTTGAGAAATTCGAACATTTTTCTCCTAATTACTCGTATCTTCTACGATCTCTATATAATTAATAGGTAAGAAGTTAAAACTAAATGCAGAAAGACAATAATTTACAACTTTTTTCTTGCGTTGGGTTCCATTGGTAAATTTATCTGTTAATTTCCTTCTATTACTGTTCCCCCAGTATACATATTACAGTATATTGTTAAATACAAGACATCAACTGTTTTGCAGACTTTTTGTCAAACTTGTCCATATTTTAGCAAATGAGATAAAGTATAATGGTGCATTGTGGAAATAAAGTTTGCTTTCCTCCAGTAAGGTAAGACAGTCTTCTAAGCAATTGTATTCTCCTGTCTTGTTATCGGCTATGGAATAATTATATATGGTTGCTTCTAATCTTCTAATTCCATGTTCTCTGGCTAAAGTGTTGGAAAATGTGTCTTTTAATCTCTTATTTGGACAGTTCACGAAATCTATTATATGGTTATTTGACAAATAAATTTGTTATATATTTTAACCCTTGCGTTAAATGTAAGCCACGTAAGGCAATCAATTCCGACTGTATTATTATTATTTACAATTACGTTACAATTCTCCAGATGCATTTCATGTTTACGAAAGTTAAAGTTACTTGTTAAGTAGTTTGTCATTTCTTCTTTCTGGAACACCCCACAGAAGTCTTGAATAATATCGAGGTCTAGAAGATAATATAGTCTTCTTTTTGTAATTGTTTTAATAATTCGGGTAATTTTGTAGACTTTCGGTCAACTTTGTTCACATTTTTGCAATCGAAACAGAATATAACGGAGAGAATTTTGGAACTACAATTTACTATCTTGTAGCAGAGTTTGCAATATTCTAAAGGACTGTAGCCTTTTCCACGTAAATTTCCAATTGGGTAGTTTTATCGTGGCTTCTAATCTGGTAATACCATGCTTCTTGACCAATGCAGAAGAGAGAGTTTCCTTTAATCTTGCGTCTGAACAGTTGACGAAATCTATAATATGGTTTCCAATGCCCTTGTTAACTCCAGGACTGGTTATTTGACTAATAAATTTGTTGTATATTTTAACCCTTGCGGTAGATGTGAGCCAAGTCGCCGAAATTGCTTCGCCAAAAGTAATGAGGTTTTCTTACCTATATGGCGCACCACCACCTCCCTTAACCCATATCTTTAGGAAATAGAATCAAAACAACACTGGTAGGGATAAACAAAACAGTAACAAAACGCTATTTTTTAATCGTTTTTTGGTTACAATAATAGCATGTTGAGTATAATACAAACAAATACAAATATTATACACAAAATACAACTCTTTCCTTATTTCTATTAGGCGTATGTTTAGTTTTATCTTTTTTTTATCTTAATTCTATAACTTAGGTCCATTTCTGCAAATTCTCTTTCCATCCAGTAGTTTGAGCAATAGAAAATTTCCGAATTCTCAAACTTTAATATGTAACGAAGTCTCTCTCTGTGTTTAACTTCATTTATAGCTGTAATGACCATTTCTGTTTCTTCGACAATTTCTTCTAAGCGCTGGCAAAACCTTAATTTGATACGATCTTTTATCTTCTGCACAGTAATGTTTTTAATTTGGGCCATATCTTCTTGGGTAAAAGGAATATCCTTCCGTACCACCGTAGAAAACTTTAAATTTTCTATCTTAGCGAATGTGTTGCCTTGGTAAGACGTAATACCATTTGTAGTAAATGTTGCAAACGTTTCTTCTGTAGGCATATTATCTCCATACCATTATTATAAAGTATTGTAATATAACCATCTGCAATAAGAGCTGCTCTATTGTTGTAAATATATTTTTGTAGTAACCCTTTAAGAAGTAGACATTTTTATGGCATCCTTTTTCCGCTAACACACCAACATAAGTATATTCGTTTTTATTGTTTATGGTAAACGACGACACATAATACACATCTGCTGGGTCTAGGTTTGCCCAATGGCTATAAAAATAGTTTTCTAATCTCTCCCTCAATTGTGTTATCTTCTTGTCTTTCTCTAGTAGACTTCTATATTCTTCCTTTATTGCAATTGTCTTTTCGAGAAAATCCAGCTTTCGCCTCTCGGTATCTAGCTCATCCATTTCCTGTTTTCGATTCCTTGTCGATGTAATGTGATCTTGCGACAGAGGGTCGATTTCTTTAATCTTATAAGGAGAAAGTTTGTTTGTTTTATTAGTTCTCTTCCTTAGAATACGTGCAACCAAATTATCTGTAGCGATTAGTCCAGCGTCCTGTATGTCTATATCTTCCGGTATAGTAGAAAATGGGGTGCTGGACCTAGAAAAGTAAGTCACTCCAGCTTTAATGTAACACTTTTGTATAATTCGAATATTGTCTCCGTTTTCCTTTTCTTCTACAATTTCTATATGGTTAACAGGGAGGCAATTAAAGCTGCCTGCATAGAGAATGTAATTTATAACCTTCTTCCTTGCCTCGGATTATTTTGGTAAATTTATTTGTAATCCCGTCAACTTTCTTGTATTGCTGTTACCCCAATAAACAAATTGCAGCATATTGTTAAACACAACAGCTGTTCCAGTCGACATCCTGTATATCGTCGTAGTGACGTACCTAACATAATACCGTTTATTCGACTTCAATCTGATTAATAATAACAAAGTGCCCTTATAAAGTAAAGTAATGTGGTTTTCTTACCTATATGATTTAATTGTACGAAGGCATGCTGTTTAAAATTCAATAATATGTTTCTACTATCTTTTTCACTCCACCGTATATTGATCAATTTTACATTTATTACCATAATGCGAAATTAATATTATGTGCATGTAGTTATGGATCGTTGCAGTGGCTAGGTCCGTTGCCTATGGATCGGTAGGTGCGAGGTTCAAACACCCGCGGTGGCAGGATTTTTTTTCCTGTTTTAATAAATTGTACGAAGGTATGCTGTTTACGTCACATACACACACACACACACACACGCACCCTCACACACACACACACACCTTGGAGATAGATAACACAAAATACATGGCAGAAGATATACTACACGGAACATATGAGAGATGGCACATACGGCACATATAACGGATGGCACATGTGACAGTTGACGGATGGCGCAGGTGACGTCACAGAATACAAGATGGCCGACTTCCGCCCCTCTCTAGTGCCCTTATGGCATCTTTATGACTACATCCTGTATATAAACATGCTCTACCTATCACAATAGCGTTTATTCGACTTCAATCCGACCAATAATAACAGAGATATGGGCCAATGTTTTTAGGACCTGCGCAGAACGTTGAAATGCGTCTTCTACGCCTGTCTGTAACGGAAAACATGCGCAGTATACGGAAAAAGTAGCTTTGCTACCACCAGCCACCCACGGCTGTTTTGGCACCCCGGTGAATAACAGAGATATATGTTACTGCCCTTATGGCATCTTTGTACGTCCTGTATATCGAACGTGTCCAATGCGCATAGGAACAGTGGGCAATGCCGTAATGACATTGAGGGGTTGCTGACATCACTACCAGACAGAGATGAGCAGTTTGAATATGCGGGGCCCCCTTTTTTGTGGGGCTCCAGTTTCGGGGGAGAGGATGGTTCAAGGCGACGGGACTTCTACTTATATTTTTGATTCATGTGTTCGGAAACCGGCCGGAATTGTAGAATTTTAAGTGCATGTTAAACGATGTCCAACATATTACCAATATTCCAAGGTAGGTGAGTTTGTTATATGCTTGACCTATTTTTTTTAAATATAATTACCATATTAGTCTCATTAAAACCCTCAAATTGCAGTCCGCTTTTTTCTCTCCTAAATTTATCTGAGCAAATCGAACAACCAAAAAATGAAAAATATTGTATTTTTATCATAAAAAGTGAATGAAAAAATTCGAGCCACAACCGAGATTAATAATATAATTAATTAATTAATAATTTTCTTGATCTCACACTAAGTAAAATCATCAACAACATAAAAACAAAATGATGTACAAAACCAACTTAATCCTCGTAATAAAAGCTACTTCATTACTAATAGGCTTTTATTAATAGCCATTAATTAATTAAAAATTCACAATGATTATTGCATCATGCTGACATGTATAACTGGCCGTAACTAAAGCTACGACTGATGGTCTCCAAAGACTGGGTATATGTTCATCGCGTGGGACTTTTACTGCACAAGTTAATTTTCTTGTTTGCTGCATTAATCATTTTTGTGTATTCTAAGAATTATACTTATTTAGGGCATTGCTGCACTTCTTTCCTTATATATTTCAATGATAGCACATAACTCAACTGCTTCCTGTAGTATTAGGTTGTTATTCTGTATTAACTTTTCACGGAGTGTAACATTTGCCACCCCACAAATCAACACAGTTTTTGTAATTTCATTTTGTAACTCACATACTTTGCTTACTAGCACTTTTTAATTTCAGTTACACAATGATCAAAGGTTCGACTTGATGGTTGTTTACAAGAAAATAATTTATAGCGTTCGTAAGTTATACTTTCCTTTGGAAGGAAGTGGGCTTCAAATTTGTCAATCAGTTTTTGTAATTTGTGTTTCTTGTCTTCTTACTTGAATGTAGAGTACATTTTAAACTCCGCTTCTCCAATATAGCGTAGGAGTTGCGCACATTGGCTAGCCTCCTGCATTTTATTAATTTTACTGGCTATCAGATAATTCTCGAACCTGGATCACCATAGCTTTCAGTTTTCCGGAACGCTACTGTTTAACTTGTAATAATTTAATCTGAGCACAAATTCTTCGGTTTTAAAGCACCCATGTTTCTAATTCCTTGTTGAAAACCGGTTACTAATTAAATTCAATTGATCGCATATTTCACGCTATTTTCTCTCACTGCAAGAATCGCCTCCGCCAATGTTAGATATGTAACTTTTCATAAACACGGACGCTACTGTCGCTAGACCGTTGGTTCCCACTTCGAACATATAGGAATTTCGCAGAAGTTCTGACCAATAGGAATCTTGCTGGTTACCGCCGTCACCACGCATATAAATTCTAATGAATGCGAAAAACGCCGGCACTCTTGAACATACAGTCTTTGAACTGATAGATCGTCTCTGTCTCGCTCTACACATTAATTGTGGTTATTTCCATTACGTTTATCATCGTTAATAGCAAAATAACAGTATTAAAATTTAACGGTTTCTCAACAAGACTACATGGCGTCAAATAAAGTGATTTTAGTAAAAAAACATTGATGTGAATTTCGCAATTAGCCAGCTACTATAATATGGTGTAGTTAGTTGTCAATAAATGCATAAAATGGATGTGTTTTTAATGGTTTGAATGACAACCTACCCGATGAACTGATTGAAAACCTCAGTCACCCCAAACCGAGATCGTAAAGCATACGTACCTCGTGTTCATGGTCCTTTCGCCGTCTACATCTAGCAATGGCGGCCTGTGAAGATAAAGCCCACTGATCGAAGTAGAAGTTATTAGCACATACATTGATGGTCCTTCGTTAATATTCAATGATTTTCATTAGTGAAGTTGTTCATTGTGAACTTTCCTTGGTTTGTTACCCTGGGTTTAGTGTTGCAACCCTTTGATTTCGCCGTTTTCGCCGAAGTGCCCAAGGTGAATTGTGGAAACTCAAGTTATTTAATGTAAGGTAAATTTTTAAAATATTTTAGTTGTAAAAAGTCATTTTTATATTAGAGCAGCGACAGGCAAATTTTGTTGTTAATTTCATAGACAGCTCAGAGATCATTCGCAATTATTAGGAAATGAATTATATGAATTTTAGTAAGTATTCAAAATAGCAGGCTGACGTTCTATGTATACATTTCCCATCTACCTTTTTACCCATTTCAGTTGGTGAAGGTCAAATACCGGCCACAGTTTGACCTCTTAGTTTAAATTACAGGTTGTCGCAGGCGAGAACTTCAAGAGTCTCCGAAGGCAAATCTACTCTCGATAGCCCCTCCAACGTATTTAAAATAAAGAAAACAATCCCGCGTGTTTTATTATTTATATGATGATTGTATATATAAAATTATTTTCGGGTAAAAATGCTTACGCCTTGCCGATTTATGTACAAAGAAAATAAAAATGTTTCGTATAATGTATGCAAAAGAAAAATGTTTCTACTTGAAATTGTAGTTTTGAAAAAAATTTCGTTGTCGCTAAATGTACATATGATGTTTTGTACAATTATTTAATCACTTGAGAAACTTAGTATATACTTTGTTTTTTTTTTGTATAATAAGACACATTTAATTAAGGAATGAAAGAGTTTTCTCTGACTGTTTATAAACAACAAAACGATGGAATCTCTCAAAAAGCAAAGAAGTGTTTACAAAACACTCATCTCTGAACGATCACATTGGTATGTCGCTAATGAACACATAACAGATAAATTTCAATTTAAAAATAGGCTTGAAAGTTTAGAAAATCACTACTCAAAATTTTGTGAAACCCAGTCAGCGATAGAATCCCAAATAGATCAAATCGACGCAGAAATTGATGATAGAAATGCTCAGGAAGAAAAATATATTGAATCAAAATGTAAATTACAAATTTCCTGTTACTGTATCCACGCCAAGCACAAACCGTGTTGAAAATAATGCAATATCAAATTACCAAATATTGACATCCCTATTTTTTATGGCAACTGCTTACACTATAGAACATTCAGAGAATTATTTTATGCATTAATTTTAAAAAATACTCGTTTGTCTTCTAACAGAAAGATTATTTTACTTAAAATCTTATTTGAGAGATGAACCTCTAGCTCTCATTTCTCAACTAGAGGTAAACGAGTTAAATTTGTCTGTCGCTCTAAAATTGCTGGATGATAGATATGATAACCCTCGACAGATTGTGTCGTCACATATTCTGAAATTGTTTAATATACCCTCTGTGACTAAAATATGTACGGCTTCGCAATTACGACCATTCACGTCAGACTCAAAGTCAATCGTAAACTCGCTTCTAAACTTAAACCTGGACAGATCACAGTTGTTTGACGCGGTTATAGTTCAGTTGATTCTTAGTAAATTAGATTTTCAAACAGGAAAGCATGTGGAGGAGAGTGAGGAAACTCAAAATCTTTTTTCATGTGAAAAATTATTTCAATTATTAGATAAACGTTGTCATGTTCTCGATAATTTATTGGTTCAAGATAATCGCTCGAAACCGCTAAGACATTCGACTCGCGCATATCCCGTTGCATCTAGCACTCCCAAACAAAATCGCGTTGCTCTGCTGTCAAATCAAGAAGTTTTAAACCCTCCGGGAAGCCGTGGTTTAAATTTTAATTCTCGTAGATCACCGAATTTAAGCGAAATGGAAAGTTCGCTTAACACTAATAACATAATAAATACTAATAATTCGTCATTATCATTTTCGGCATCAGGAGTAGGGAACTCCACCCCGAACCACTCACTTTGTAGTTTTTGCAACGCCTCAACCCACAGAATTTATACATGCCCGGATTTCAGCTCACTGTCGGTACAAGATAGGCATAAATTCGTGAAATCTAAGAAACTGTGTTTTTCGTGCCTCGGTTCGAAGCATTTGCTCCCAGACTGTACTTCGTCCAAGTCATGTGCAGTATGTAATCACAAACATCACACATTGTTACATTTTTCATCACAATCATCTAGACAAAATGTCGCAATTCAGTCTCTTGATGGATCAAACCGTAGCAATAACAACTTCAATAATAATTCTCCCTACTCCAGAAATGCCCAACCTCCTTCATCCTTCCAAAATAGGAATAACTCTACGTCAAATGCTTCTCATAGTAACGATACAACTTTTCATCAATCACAACCTTCCCACTCTCAAAACAACCCCGCTCGTAATAATGTTACCATGCTTAATTTGAATGGTAGTCGTGTACTTCTCGCCACTGCCAAAGTAAAATTATTCCCAAGACATGGTTCCCCCATAATCGCTAGAGCACTGCTAGACCCTGGCAGTCAAACTTCTTTTATTTGCAAATCTCTTGTTCTACAATTAGGATATGACACTAACCCCTACCCCCTCGTAGTTTCAGGAATATTTGATAATAATGAAATGGTTCACTTCATGACTGATGTAACACTACACTCGCTGGTAGATAGAAACTTTAGTTGTGAAACTAATTGTGCAATTGTTGATACAATCACCCAGGATTTATCCCAAGTACGTATTAGTTCGGCGCAAGTGCCAATACCAGCCCACATTTTAAACAATTCGTTAGCTGACTATGATTTTAACATACCCTCTCCTGTTAATTTATTACTCGGAGCTGACATATACTATTCTCTTTTAAAGCCAGGTTTGTGCAGCCTTGAAAAGCAACTACCCTCATTAATTTCCACTCATCTCGGGTGGGTGATATCAGGAATTATACCCCCTCAATGTATAGAATCGGATAATAATTTATGACTATCTAAGTCACTCCTCGCATCTTCTCAAAACTGTTCCCCAGAAAACGATATAGAATCCCTATTAGTAAAATTTTGGACCCAAGAAGAAATTTCAGATGCACACCCAATGTCAGATGATGACCTAAGAGCAGAAAATATTTTTACTTCTTCCGTTTTCAATCTGCCAGATGGTAGATTTCAAGTAGATCTCCCCTTAATCAGCCCAGATTCTTATAAACGCTTAGGTGACTCTTTCATGACTGTGAAGCACTGTTTCCTCTCTCTAGAAAAAAGATTCTCAAAAAACCCCGCAATCAAAGACGAGTATAAACGATTACTGTTTGAATACGCAGAACTCGGACACGGTGAATTCGTCCCTCTTTCGTTACAAACCCCTAGTCACGACCATAAATATTTTGTTCCCCATTTGTGTGTAGTAAAAGAAAACACGGCCAGTACAAGAATTCGCATAGTTTTTGATTATTCGGCAAAATCCTCTACTCAAACCTCATTAAATGATATTTCCCTAAAGGGACCTAGAGTTCAACCCGAACTTTTAGATATTTTGATACGGTTTAGAAATTACAAATATGCCCTCACCGCGGATATTGAAAAAATGTAGACAGGTACAATTGAACCCCAAATTTCACCACCTTCAAAATGCCCTTTGGAGAGACTCTCCTTCTGATAATTTTGTATGCTTGCAAATGTCCACTGTGTCTTTCGGACAGACTAGTGCCCCTTTTCGGGCTTGTCGAGTTTTGAAAGAAATTGCTCTTCGAAACCCTCAGTTCCCTGAAGCGCAGAATGCCCTACTATATCAAACTTATGTAGACAATATTTTAAGCGGTGCTCACACGCTCCTGGAACTCAAAAATCTATATACCTCATTAAATAAAATCCTCTCTGAAGCTGGCTTTCATCTCCATAAATTCTGTTCGAATTTAAGTACTCTTCGTAAATCATACTTTCCTGACTCGACTTCAGAGAAGGATCTCAACCTCGACGGAAACCCCAGTAAAATTTTAGGAATTCACTGGAACCCTCAAAATTATTTATGGCAAATTTCTACCCCTACAGCAGGAATTGAAGCCTCTATTACGAAAAGACAAATTATGTCCATAGTATTTCAATGTTCGATCCCCTTGGCTTGATCAGCCCGATTGTTGTTCAAGGTAAACTCATTTTGCAAAAACTCTGGCAGTCAAAGACAGCCTGGGACGCCCCCGTCCTCAACCCCATTATTCTCAAAGATTGGAAACTATTCCTCTAAAGTGTATATAATCTTTCCCAATTGAAAATACCCCGATGTATTTTCTATGATAAAACCATAGTAAACTTAGAACTCCATGGTTTTTGTGACAGTAGCATGTTGGCATATGGAGTCTCCTTGTACGTTAGAGCATCATATGCAGACGGCGCAGCCTCTTCTCAACTAATTGTCTCGAAATCACGTGTAGCCCCGTTGAACAAGCCCCTCACGATTCCCAAACTAGAACTGTGTGGTATGGTATTGCTATCACAATTATACGCCCGTGTGAAAGGCATTTTACAGCCCCAATTAAAAATCTCAACTACTATTTTATGGACCGATTCACCAATCGCCCTCTCATGGATAAAAAGCTCGCCTACTAGATGGGCAGTTTTCGTATGCAATCGCGTAAGCCAAATTCATGAATTAACCCCCGGAGTCGCGTGGCGACATATCCGTTCTCATCTCAACCCCTGTGACTTGTTGTCACTAGGCGCTCCCTTCGAGTTCCCCAGTAAATTTTGGTTCTCTGGCCCTTCATTTCTTTATGACTCAAATAAAGGCACTCAATGTTATGACCCATTTGCTTCAGTAAGTACCCTACCTGAAGAACGAAAAAAGGCCTTAGCCGTATCACCCCCCTCCGGATCAATATTCCGCCTTAATTAGTAGATCTTCCTCATTCATAAAATTAACAAAATCAATGGCTTATGTTTTTAAATTTGTAAATGTTCTTAAAAACCGTATTAGCAGAAACGATTCCCTAACTAGCCATGATATCCATCAAGCTACTAATTATTTAATTAAGCACGTACAAAAACAATATTTTTCACATGTATTACTCGCCCTCCAAAACAATCGCCTCATCTCTGACAAAAAGCTTGCTTCACTAAGTCTATTTTTAGACCCGAACGGTATCATTCGAATAGGTGGTCGCTTGAATTATTCTGATCTTCCGTTTGAACAAAAACACCCCGTATTATTACCCTCTCGTAGTTACTTCACATCTCTTATTCTCAAACATGAACATCGCAGATTAGGTCATAGCGGTCCTCAAAATGTTCTAGCCAATATTCGATTACGCTTTTGGTCGATAGACGGTCTTAGAGAAATTAAACGCATTATACACAATTGTCATATGTGCCACCGTTTTAAAGTCATCACAACACAGCAAGTTATGTCCTCGCTCCCTAAAAGTCGGGTTTCCCCCTCCAGACCCTTTGAAATTGTCGGTATCGATTATGGTGGCCCCTTTCAAATAAAATCGTCACTTCTTAAAACAAAATGCTACCTTGCTTTATTTGTCTGTTTCTCCATTAAAGCGGTACATTTAGAATTAGTCTCTGACCTCTCAACTGATGCCTTCATTGCAGCACTAAAACGGTTTGTCTCCCGTAGAGGAACACCTTCCCTCATATACAGTGATAATGCCACGAATTTCGTAGGTGCCAATAATCTTCTCAAAGAACTAAAACAATTCCTCTTAAGCAAATTTTCCCCCATTTATGACTTCTTACTCTCTTCATCCATCGATTGGAAGTTTATTCCCCCAAGATCCCCTCATTGGGGTGGCCTATGGGAGGCAGGTATCAAAAGTGCCAAATCCCTATTATTCAAATTGTTAAAAAACTCATCGCACACTTTCGAAGAATACGCCACGATACTCACGCAAATAGAATCAATTTTAAATTCCCGACCCTTGTTTCCACTCTCTTCAGACCCAACTGATCTAACCCCTTTAACCCCCGGGCACTTCCTCATTGGAGCGCCTTTAGTGGCCTTACCAGAAAAAGACGTTTTCACCACCCCAGTTAATAGATTACAGTTTTGGCAACACTGCAGTCGCATTCAACAAATATTTTGGAAACGATGGTCCGCAGAATATTTAAATATATTGCAACAAATACCAAAATGGTCAAAACCCAGTTCAGACATACAAATGAACGATATGGTACTTGTGAAAGACGATGACGTTCCCCCATTACGATGGCACCTAGGTCGTATCTCGGACGTTTTTCTCGGAAAAGACGGCAAGATCATGTCAGACCTCGTAAAAACATCCACAGGCGAATTCACTCGTCCCATTGTAAAATTAATCCCCTTGCCCACAAATGAATTCCCCTTCTCTCTACCATAAAAAAGGGGGGCAAAACAGTTGTACATTTCCTCACAAACGTTAGTAGGATTTTCTTAAGCAAATTCTTGTAAAAAATGTAAATAATAAATTAGACTAGTTAACTATCTTTTCTTCTCTTTTTTTTCCTTTTCTTTTTTTTTTCTCTGTTCCACTTTTTTCTTCCCTCTAAAGTAGGTACGTGGCATACCATACTAGCAAACGTTTACGTTACCAGAGCATAGTTTTTCAATAATGATTTTTTTTCTCTTCATGATTTCTTTTCTTTTTTTTTAAGAAAGAATAACACTCCGCTTATAATCTTGATATTCTTGCAAATGAATTTGGTCACTCCTAGAGTATGTGTTCCTCTCTTTGGAATATTCTGGTCTTTCATACTCACATATTGTATGAAAACTGTTGAGATTTTATTTATCGTTGCCGCTGAAGTACCAGTTACAAAATAATAGCACTTAATTTTTATTGAATGCTCGCTCTCAATCGGTCGCGCATCCCGGCTCGGATTGCAGTATACCCTATGAATGAATGAAACCTCATAAATGACATTTTGGTCATGATAGCTCCCATTGATATCTTATCACCCTTGGATAACGCTCCGACACGTGTCGGCTAGTAAAGAATTGGTGACTCACCTCGCTCCTTTTTTCTCTCGCTTTCAATTACTCGTCGAACTAAACTCGCACTCTCTAATATCACTAGGATATCAACCCTTATGTGCAGATAAATGCATCTCGGTCTTAGAATAAAACGTGAACCTTTCGCGTTCTCACTTGTTACGTTAATCTAGCGACGGAAATTAGTAATCCAACCCAACAGTGTAGTTAGAAGTATTAGT
Source organism: Galeruca laticollis (assembly GCA_963921935.1). NCBI lineage: Eukaryota > Metazoa > Arthropoda > Insecta > Coleoptera > Chrysomelidae > Galeruca > Galeruca laticollis. The sequence goes on from OY998181.1 coordinate 126,166,330, forward strand.
GCTCTTGTTAGAAGTTCTACCCATGTTTTTTCCTATGTTCTCTTTCATTTCGTTTTGATGTTTAAAGACAAAATCACTTTACCCTTATTGCACATGTTTTCTTCTCTTCTCTGGAGTTCCCAGTATGTTTAAATTGTAATAATTTAAACTGAGCACAAATTCTTCGGTTTTAAAGCACCCATGCCTCTAATTCATTGTTGAAAACCGGTTCCTAATTAAATTCAATTGATCGCATATTTTACGCTATTTTCTCTCACTCCAAGAATCGCCTCCGCCTATGTTAGATATGTAACTTCTCATAAACCCGGACGCTACTGTCGCTAGACCGCTTTTTGAATTTGGTTTTCAAAAAGAATTTTTTAAAAAACAAACTACTTTATTAATACACAAATATACTTCTTAACAGTTGTAAGTCTAATATCATTCTAAATAAAATATGTACAAAATCTAAAAAGGAAAACATTTGCTGACATATTGAATTAAATATTTATATTACACATTATTGTTATTGAAATTATTATTGAATCATCAAATGCACGTTCCATAACTCCTCCATCCCCAGAAGGAACTCAAGGGTGTAGCCTGGGTGGAGCAACTTGAGCTTCATCATGTTCTGTTGTAGTTTCTTTTGGACTTCCATTTTTCTTGAATATATGAACAATCTTCTTTCTGTTTACGACAAGGCAATAAATAACAATTAATGATATTAACATGGAGTTTGCACCAATGGACCAATCGAATCGTTTTCTTAAGTGAACCTCTGGTAATGTTTCTTCTAATTCTTGCTGTTGAATCTTATGGATTTCATCGAGGTGGATTTTTTCTAATTCTAGTCTTCTTACAGGTGTTGTGTGAATTGTAATTTCTTCAATTTCTTTTAAAGCTATAGGGTGACCAATAAGTAGTCCCTTTTCATTACTGTAGGTGAACCTGGTAGTACTTATAGCGCACTGGGGTGGTACCTTGATTAAGTAAGTACCTTTTAGTGCGACAACGTCGTTTTCGTTACAAGTAAGCTGGACTTTCTGAGTTTCAGGAAAAACTCCAATATAGTGACCACTGTTGATTTCTTCTACGATTTGGCTGCTTATTTTGACAGGTACTTGTTGGCACTTTACTGTTGTGGGTTGGACTGATAGTAATGACGTAATACAGTCGACATCTTTTCCTATAGGAAGTAATTGCTTATGGAGGCACAGGAAATTGGGCTGTAAATCGAAGCACTCTTCTTCTTGGTACTGATAGTATTCGTTGCTCATGAGTAGGTAGGTAGAAGGAGGGATTATTATACTTTGGTTGATATTGGGTACAGCGTAAAGGTGATAAAGGTCGAAAGTGTTTTGATTAACTAAAGGAAAATCTAGTGAAAACATTAATTTATCATTTAAGTAATGTACTTTTGTTTCTACTACTCTGTAATATTTTAAAATTTCATTGTCTAGAAATAACATTTGTGAATTAGTATGGATCTTAGACATCTCTAAAATTATTTCTATTAAATCTACTAAATTAACTATACTATGATGAAGAATGTTTAAATTAGCAAAACTAATCGCATTTTCTATATCCGCTAAAAATGCAGACAAAGAATCTAAGTTTATTTTTATTTGATTAAAAATTACTTGAAATTCAATATAAAGGTCTTGATTAAATTCTGTTTCATTGAAAACCGCTGTAAGTAATTCAATCTTGCTTACTATGCGACTTTGCTTTTCCGTTATACTATCTAATGTCTTGTGTACATTTTGCATTAATTTTGAGTTCAATGAAATGTGACTATTAATTTCCTTTATTATTTGATTTTCGTTGTTTTCAAGTTGAACAATATTATTATAAATATCTTTTGCATCTTCTTGGTCCATATTACCAGTAATGCTTTTGATAAATGTTCCTAAAGGAGAAAATAATGCTCTTTTACTTTTTACTTGTGGAAAAATAGCGTTTAACTTATTATTGACGTAAATAACCTCGTATTCTAAATGTATATAAGTTTCTAGTATTTTAGTAATTATTATAGGGTGACTTTTCTCTAATAATCTTTTGAATTCATAAAATTTGTTAGTTACCGAGACTACTTGTTCTTTTATTGATTTTGTAGGAATATAGTGTAAGAAGGTGTGGGAGGCTGTTTTGATTTTTGCGGTACCTATTTTGAACGGAAGAACTCCGGGGTTCTTATTCAGATTCTGGATCTCTATTTTCTGGCTCATTATCAGAGGGAGGATTATTAACCTGTGAAAAATCGGTAGTTAATTTTCTGGGAGGTTTAAAAATCTGTTTATGATAAGTATTGTAAGGTGTAGTAACTGTAAGGTCTTGTGATTTAATAACATGTTCTGGCTTATATGGTGGTTTCGTTTTTGATTGTCTTTCGGTTTGTTTTTTGTAGGCAATTGTACCTGGTTGTATGTCTGGAGGTTCTTGTCTCTTTTCATTTAGTTTTTCAATAATTTTTGATTTATTTTCAGTCATTGTTTTGTTCAGATTTTTATAAATATCTATCATTGTCTGTTTGTGTTCGTTAAGTTTTAAATTAATCATTTCTGCATTACTATCAATTTCGATAGGATTTTCTAATTGAAGGTGTCCTAGTAATAGATCTATAGGTTTATATTTTGTAGCTGAGTGAATAGAGTTATTATAACCGAATACTGCATAGAATAATTTTTCAAATGGGTTTAATTTTGGGCGTGTGATTGAGAGTGTTCTCATATGTTCGAGTAAAGTGGAATGAAATCTTTCGACTATAGCGTTACTATTTGGGTTGAGGGGTAACGTATAATGCCAATTGATTTTGTAAAGTTTTGCGAAATCTTTTAAAATGTTTTGAAGAAATTCTGAACCGTTATCCGAGATGATATTTTCTGGAATTTTATAGGATGCTATGAATTGTACTAGGCCTTGATATATGTGTAGAGCTGTGATGCTTGGAATTATATAAGCTTGACCGTATTTTGAGAAACTATCGCATATCGTTAGTGCTATGGAATTTTCGAATTTGAAAGTGTCTATATGTATTGTTTCGAAAGGTTTTTTGGATGTTGGCGTTAGTTGGAGTTTGACAAGTGGAGGATGTCTTTCGTATTTTACTTGTTGACAAATGGGACAACTGTTTATGAAATTTTTCACATTTTCGTGTAACTTAGGCCAATAGAATTTAGTTTTGAGTTGATTTATAGTTTCTTGAATACCACGGTGATTGGTTATACCTTCGTGCTGTTCTTTTATTAGTTCCTGTTGTCTTTTGTCTCTAGTAACATCTACTAATAATTTATTTGTTTTTAAAAGTTTAAATGCAGAGTGTTTGAATACTTGAGGGATAAAATTACACATATTTTTGAATAAACTTTAATTTTCGTCGTTTTGAAAATAAAAAACATACTGTTTCTTTGGTACGCCATATTCTTTTAAGAAATTTATTATTTGAGATTGAAATGATTCTACTGTTATATATATTTTCCATCTAGTTCTTACGTGAGTTTCAAAAAGTTTTCTAATTTCTTGTCTAGGATTTCTGTCTACTTTAATTATAATAATTTGGTTGAGAAAGTTATTTAAAGGAGTTTCAGTGATGTGAATACCTAAAATAGGATTTTCTAAACTCGTATGTATTGTCGCGATGTCGTCATTGTTGTCGGTGGGATCAAATTCTGCGAGAACAGATTGAATGTCAAGGTCGGTTATCTCTGGGTTTCTGTTATCTTGAGGAACATTGTCTAGATCAGTTTTGTTGTTGGTGTTGGATTCCGAAGATAGTGGTTGTTGTGTTAATAATTCATCAAATTCTGTCATAAAGTCTATAATAGGTAATTTGGATGTGCTTGATTCAATAGGATGAATTTCAATTCTACTTAAAGCATCAGCATTGCTATTAGATGTGCCTTTTCGATATATAACTTGATAGTCAAATTCTTCTAATCGTAATCTCCATCGAACAAGACGAGAGTTTGGTTCTTTGAGGGACATAAGCCATTGAAGAGGTTTGTGATCTGTAACGATTTTGAATTTACGTCCAAAAAGATAAGGTCTGAAGTATTTCGTAGCATAAACAATGGCAAGCAATTCTTTTTCAATAGTTGAATAGTTGGATTCGGATTCATTAAGAGTTCTGGAGGCAAATGCAATAGGTTTGTCATGAGGAATTTGTCCTTGAGATAGGACGGCACCGATGGCGACGTTACTTGCATCGGTAGTAACTATGAAATCTTTCGTAAAGTCGGGATGAATAAGAATGGGATCATTGGTCAGTAAAGATTTACAATCTTCAAATGCTTTTATGTACAACGGATTATTGATATCGATACTAGCTCCTTTTTTTAGACAACGAGTGAATGGTTTTGTAATATGAGCGAAATTTCTGATGAACTTTCTGTAATAACCAACTAAACCGAGAAATGATTTAATCTCTTTGGTTGTTTTAGGAATAGGATAATTTAGAATAGCATTGACTTTATCGGGGTTTGGTTTAACACCGTCTGGAGTGATTACGTGACCTAAAAAGGATACTTCTTTTCTTAAAAATTCTGATTTATCTAATTGCACTTTAAAGTTACTGTCTCTTAATTTTTGGAATATTTTCTTTAAGTTGACTATATGTTCTTGGAGTGACGTTGAGAAAACAATTATGTCATCCATATATACAAAGCAAATTTTATTTTGGAGTTCTTTTAAGATATTGTCCATGACACGCTGAAATGTAGCTGGTCCATTTTTTAATCCGAATGGCATTCTTACATATTCAAAATGTCCACCTTCTACGTTAAAAGCAGTTTTCTGAATATCATCAGGATGCATTTCGATTTGATGAAAGCCACTTGCGAGATCTAGGGTTGAGAAGTATTGACAGCGACCTAGTCTGTCGAGGATATTATTTATTTGGGGAATAGGATATTTATCGTCAATTGTTTTTTCGTTTATTTTTCTGTAGTCCACCACTATTCGCCATTTCTGTTTTCCAGATGCGTCTGGTTTTTTACTTACGATCCAGATAGGACTACTCCACGGGGAATCGCTCGGTCTGATGATACCTTGTTCTAACATTTCATTAATTTGACGCTCTACTTCTGGTTTATGAATATATGGGTATCTATATGTTTTCGAATAAACTGGTATTTCATCTGTGGTTTTTATTCTATGCTTTACTTGATTAGTGAAAGTTAGTTTTGAATTACTTGTATGGAAAATGTCAGAAAATTCTTTACAAATTTTTTCTAATTGCAACTTTTCCTCAAAATTTAAATGACTTGTTCTAATGTTTTCAGTGATATCGAATGGTTCTAAATTTTGATTACTTTTAATAGACATATTAAAAATTTCTAAGTCGTTTGTAAATAGTTGAACTTTTATTGGGTTATACAAATAAACTTCTTGAACTTCATCAGTATCATTTATGATTTCTATGGGTGCATAACAATTAATTGCTTCGGAGATACCTTCTTTAATTTTACAGTTGAATACTTTTAATTGGGGAACAATAATCATGCCAGAATTTACTGAGACAGGAATTTTAGCAGATTCTATCGTGTGGGGTTCAATTTTTGCAAAAAATAATAATTTACCCTTTGCTTCGTAATGACTTAATGGTAATTTTGCTGTCGGTGTTTTCAGTAAAGAATTGTTTAAGTCGAGTTCTACACATAAATCTTTTAATGTTTCGTATCCGATTAAACCATCGAAGAAATGATGAAAATTGAATAAATAGAATTTTATTTTTTTATTACAGTTAAATTCGGGGAATGCCGGAATTTTAGCACATTGGTCTCGAGAAGTTGTTTGGAATATTGAGCTAATCGTGAACGGCTCGTTTTCGATAAAATCTTCAAAATATTTTTGGGCAATTTCTGGATTTAGGAATGATTTAGTAGCACCTGTATCAACTAATAATTTAAGAGGAGGATCTGATATTTTTACGTAAGGAAGGTCTTTACGGTCGTATAGAGAATGTAATTCTATGTTTGGTTTTCTGTTGGGCTTGGTTCTTGAAAATTTTCATTTGAGAATTCTATGTCATGAATATTGTTAGAATCTTCGTCATTATTTTCGTAGTTAAAATAGTCTGTATTAGTATTATCTAAATTTTGAGAATTATATGTGTCATAGTAATAGTCAGAATTTTGTTCCATATGATATAATTGTTCTGAGGTAAATGTTGGTCGAGATTGAGGCCTAAAGAAATTGTGATTTGTTGAGGGTTGATTGTGGGTTGGTCTCCTTGTGGCTGTAGATATACCACTCATTGGAACGGGTCTTGATTGATTTTGATATTGATTAGTTTGTTTCCAAACATTTGTTGGATGTTTTGGAGGACCGAAAACTTGTCGATTACTTGGGAATCGTTGTGGGACACTTGGGCGTGGCTGAATATTTACTGGACCTCTAGGAAAATTATTTTGTGTAGCCGCATTCGGCATAAATTGGGGCGGAACTTGATGAGCAGTTTGATAACTATGAGTGTTCATGACTGGATAATTATTTATGGGGAAATTCGGACGTAATTGAAAATGTTGATTGGTTCTGAAATTTGAATTATATTTTTGTACGGTTTTAGGTCTATGATTATGATCTGAATTTCTTTGTAAGTATCTAATATTATTTTCAGCAACTATAAATTGCCTAGCTTCAGCTATTGTTGATGGTCGCATTGCACGTATAGTAGAACCTAGGGGTTCTTTTAACCCAGCAAGGAAAATTTTTAAAGCGTGAACATTATAAAATTCTTTTTTCACTATGTTTATAGCATTTTCTCCGTGTGTATCTAAATAATTATGAAGAGCACTTAAATTACTCATTACTCTTGTATAAAAATGTAACGCGTCTTCTGTATTAGTTTGTCTTAATTGATCTAAATCGAATAAAAGGCCATTTTCGTCACGTTGATCTCCAAAATGAGATATAAGAGCAGATTTGACTGACTTCCAGTCTTTATTAATACATATACTATATACTTCCCTAGCATTACCAACTAATTTGGAATATATACCATAAATTATACTAATATTTTGTACACAGTTTTCGCTACCTGGCGTTCTATCCCAATAAGTATTAATAATAGTATTTGCAGTTTCTAGAAATGATGATAACTCTAATGAGTTACCGTCAAATCTTGGTACTATTTCTAACAATTTTGGTTCGAATTTTGGAGGAGGTAACGCCATATTATCGTCTAAAATATCTAATGAATCTGTTATCGATAAATTAATAAATGAATTTGAAAGATCTAATTCTATTTCGTTTTCAATACTAAAACTATATCTACACACTTTCGTTAATGTCCTCTATGGAGTTAGCGACAAGTGAGGAGAATGACATAGACAGGATAAATACAATAAAAGGAAATGAGCAACTTACAGTATTGTAGCTGTCTTCACCATAATTTGACTTCAGTTCTTCTTCTGGATTCTGGAGCACTTTTTTCAAGATTTCGTACGGAGCGACGAAATTCGTTACTGAACAAACGATTGGAACCGAAGGAATATTCACTGTGAAATTCCTTTCAGTATCCTACTGACTGCGCCACTTTTTGAATTTGGTTTTCAAAAAGAATTTTTTAAAAAACAAACTACTTTATTAATACACAAATATACTTCTTAACAGTTGTAAGTCTAATATCATTCTAAATAAAATATGTACAAAATCTAAAAAGGAAAACATTTGCTGACATATTGAATTAAATATTTATATTACACATTATTGTTATTGAAATTATTATTGAATCATCAAATGCACGTTCCATAACTACCGTTGGTCCCCGCTTCGAACATATAGGAGTTTCGCAGAAGTTCTGACCAATAGGATTCTTGCCGGTTACCGACGTCACCACGCATATAAATTCTAATGAATGCGAAAAACGCCGGCACTCTTGAACATACCGTATTTGAACTGATAGATAGTCTCTGTCTCGCTCTACACATTAATTGTGGTTATTTCCATTACTTTTATCATTACGTTTATCATCGTTAATAGCAAAAGAACAGTATTAAAATTTAACGTTTTCTCAACAAGACTACATGGCATCAAATAAAGTGATTTTAGTCAAAAAACATTGATGTGAATTTCGCAATTGGCCAGCTACTATAATATGGTGTAGTTAGTTGTCAATAAATGCATAAAATGGTCGTGTTTTTAATGGTATGAATGACAACCTACCCGATGAACTGATTGAAAACCTCAGTCACCCCAAACCGAGATCGTAAAGAATACGTACCTCGTGTTCAGCTACCATCCATGCTTTTTGGATATGTTGTCTTATTTTGAAATTATTACGTAATTCACTACAGCGCCATGTAATAAAAGCTACTTCATTACTACTATGCTTTTATTATCGTTAATTAATTATAAATTCACAATGGTTATTGTATCATGCTATAATTATAATCTAAACAACAATCGACCATTCTGACGGTTGACAGGTAATCTGGCCGCACTTAAAGATACGACTGTCGGTACGGTATTTGTATACCTCACAGTCCTCAGGATTTTAAAACTTCAATTCATGTCATTCTCCCAAAATCGCCATTCGTCTATCAGATTCTGAATTAGATACACAACTATGGAAAGAGCAAACTGCACTAAGGAAAAAGTATCCTGAAAAAGTGATAAATAAAATATTCAAAAGAAGAATTAACAAATATTATAATCAATCAACAAACAAAACAAATCCTAAACATGAAAATGTAAAACGCTTCTCTTAACCATATCTACGGGGACTGTCTCACAGAGTATAAAATTAAATATGAAATTAAAAAGAATCATAAAGGAGATAACACAGAATCAAAATATTTCATTAGTCTAAAATCATAAAAATAATTGTTTTACTTAGGACAAACATCACGATATTTCGAAAAAAAAATTGAGCAACGCTTATAATTCTATTTTATAGATTCCATGTATATGTCCATGACTAATTTAAATTGTGCAACAATATCAAATTTCGTAGGTTAACTGTCATGTGTTATGTCTCCGTGATAAAATTCAGTTTTATTTTGGTTTGTATAGGCTCATTTAATGAAAAAATTATGTTTCCTTGAGTATTGTTAAAATTTCAAAATGTGGACTCCGTCTTTCGCAGTTGAAATAATTTCAATTTTTACTTTTCCGCCCAACCTATCTAATAGGCGAGAAAAGTATTGGTTTACCCCAAAAAAAGTTGGAATTTTGGATTTTTCGAGTTATTTTTAATTTTTTCTAGCAAGAACAACACGAAAAAACGGTTTTTAGAAAAAAATCCTGTGTGTATGTCGTCGTCGGCCACACTTCGTAACATGGTTTTGTTAGCCCGCTACAGCGTCCGGAGTGCAACAAGTCACCAATTTTATGATTGACTGTTGTTCAGGTCATCTCACAGATGAGCCCTATTGATTTTCAGCTCACCAGATCCAGCACAACAGGTGCTATGGTACTAGAAGTACGACATTTTTGTATTTTTTGTAGAAATCTAAGTTTGTTATCATGATACAGCCTCCGGGGTGCAATAAGGCACCAATTTTATGATTGAATATTGTTCAGGACATCTCACATATGTACCCTATTGATTTTCAGCTTACCAGATCCAGTACAACGGGTGCTATGGTACTAGAAGTACGACATTTTGTAATTTTTAGAGAAATCTAAGTTTGTTAGCACGATACAGCCTCCGGAGTGCAACAAGTCACCAATTTTATGAATGAATATTGTTCAGGACATCTCACAAATGAACTCTATAGATTTTCAGCTCACCAGAGCTAGTACTACGGGTGCTATGGTACTTGAAGTACGACAGTTTGTTAGCACGATAGAGGCTCTGGAGTGTATACAAATGACCAATTTTGTGCTTGAACTTTGTTCAGGGTGTCATATAGATGACTCTTATTGATTTTCAGCTCACTGTAGCTAGTACAACGGGTGATATGGCACTGGAAGTGACACAATTTTGGTCATTTTTGGAGAAATTTCGGGTTGTTAGCACGAGACAGCCTCCAGGACAAGTGATCAATATGATAATTGGATATTTTTCTGTGTGTGTCACAGATAAACTATTGATTTTCAGTTCACTAGAGAGCAAGTACAACGAGTCCTATAAATTCAGATATACTACATGTATGGTCTTTTGTAATTTCTGATCTTTAAAATGATTTTGTTGCTCCAGTGTCTAATAACAGTTTCAAAGATGGATTTGAGATTCCAAGTTTTCCCTCCGTCTGAATAATTTAATTTTGATCGTCGTCGCTCAATGATTTTGATGTATTTTATTTCCTTCATATCCTTTAATTGAAGTTTTCTTTTTGAATAACTCTTCTGAAATGTAATTATGGTTTTGACTCAAATTTGTAGTTATTTTAAGGTTTTAGTGATTATTTTGATTTATTTGTTTTATTCGGTTGCCAGGTAATCGCAATCGTAATCAATACTATGCTAGAATATAGAAATATAGTCAATTCTAAGTTATTCTAGAGGGTGAGTTCTTGATTAGGAAAATTCATCTTAAAATTTTAATTTCCTTGTCTCAATTTTGGTTTTTCTGGAAATATTCCTAAGTATTAAAAATATTTGTCCTTCACAAAATTGTTTAATAATCTTGAAGGTGAGAGAGAAGTGCATTTTGGTATTATTGTTACAAATTCTGATTCTAGTTTAGATAGTATTGGTAATAAAATAATTCAAACTTTTTATTAAAATCTATGGGAATTGATAAAAATATTCTATTTCGGTTTTCCGTACTGTACATGGTATATCTGAAATAAAAGTTTAAAATATTGTCATGTTTCAATTCCAAGGTCCATTACTATTTGTTTAGTTTCATACAGCTTTATAGTAGGTGCGGCTGGCTCGGCATTACTTTAGAAAAGAATCGATTTTCAGTAGTAATACCACAAGTGATTGAATTTTCGCGATAAGTCTGTCGATTCATTTTTGAACGAAACTGAATTGTTTCGAGAAAACAGCACGAATCCGCAGGACGAGTGGTGTTTTCTCGAATCAATTCAGTTGAGATCATAAATGAAAGACAGACTTATGAGATAAATTCAATCACGAGTGGAATTTTATTAGACTATTTCACAAACAGAGTGAAAGATAAAAAATCTGAAATTCGGCAGGATTAGAGGAAATTGGCAAAAAAGTTGACCTGAGAAATCAATAAATTTCAATGAACAGAAAACATTGACATCGAACGAAATACTACACTACCAACAATAACCATAACATACTGAAATATTTTTCAATTATAATTATTATAAATGGTAGAGTTATTATATACAATGTTTTGAGCTTGATTATTTGAACACGCGCTTGTACTTGCAATATTTGTTACATCTTGATTGCTATAATTTCCGACATTTGCTATAAGTTTTTCGTGATGTTGTTTACTAAGTTGGATGTTGCTTCATCTAATAGGTATTTTCGTTCATCGCAAAATCTGGTAAATTGCTTCCAAATGTACTCCTTCGATTTCCTCGTATTTTTCGGTACATTTTCATCGATTTTTTCGTTGATTCATTCGATAGAATTCATCCCAAATCTACTCATTTTTGAATGCGTGCACAGCGTAATCACTTATATTTGACGTTTAACTGTCACATGCACTGTAAACAAATCTGAAAACACCGAACTTGATAGGCCAATCAGAGTCAAGAGTCAAGTTTGGTATTATCGGTAAGCCGAACTTGACTAGAGCTTCTGATTGGTTCATTTCGTAGATGAGTGAAATAGACCGAAAAAGCTATGACGTCATAAATATAGCCGCTGACAGTTACTGAGGGAAAACAAATATTTATTTACGTTCATTCTACGTTTGTAATATGCTTAAACATGGCTATAGTTAATTTGTCTAGCATTGCAAAGCAGTTTTGTAATAAAATTAAAGTGTTAAGGAAATGTGGAGACAGTTTAAACAATGGATATGTCGTAGAAATAGAGTATATGATGGAAATTTAGGAGCGAAGCAATAAGGCATGATTACTTGATAGTCACTGCAGTGTCACTTTACAAATGAAAAAACGAATACACTTTTAAAATATTACAATGGTCACGACAAGACATAAGTTAAATAATTGATTTGTTTTCCCTCAGTAACTGTCAGCGGCCATGTTCTGACGTCACACTTTTTCGGTCTATAGTCACCAACATTTATCGCTGAATCTGAAAGTGCAATTGCTTGCAATTGCAATTACAGGGTTTTCTTCATTTGTATGACAGCTTATGTCTTCGTCATTATCTTCATTATTGTTATTATCATTATCTGTTCCAAGTATCAGAGATACGTTAACGTCGGAAGATTCTGAAAGTACTATATTAAATTTGTCCATATAATTTAATAAATTTTTAGAACACTTGAGTTCTCGTGGTTCAGTTTCATTATTATTTATTGCCTTGGCATAAAATAGCACCTAACGCATAATTGCTTGTGTCTCTGGTAAGATTTAAGGTTTTTATAGAATCTGAATATTGGAGATTGGCTCATTTATCAAAAGATTTTTAGACATTCTACATAATTTGGGCCATTTATATTGATAATTACATCCTTCTTCAACCCAAGAGTTATCGGTTTCATTCCTGAGAGTCCGAGAAATCATTTGAATTCTTGTATTGGAAATTTTTGTAATGCCAATATTTTATCCGGTTTCGGTGTTACACCTTCTGGCGAGACAATTTGACGTGACAAATCTGGCGTAACAAATATGCTACTTCTTTTCGCAAAAACTTTCATTTGTCAATTTGAAATTTAAAACTAAAATCTTCAATCTGTTGAATACTTCTCTTAAATAGGGGAGGTGTTTTTGTACATTGGTAATGAACACAATTATGTCAATGTACACAAACATTTCTCGTTTTGTATATCTCTTAAAATATGTACATGATTCTTTGAAAGGTTGCAGGAGCCCCTGTCAAACCCATAGGTATGCGCATGTATTCGTAGTGTCCACTTTGTATATTACAAGATGTTTTGCAATGTCCTCAGCCATCTCTCGATATGATGGAAACCAGAGGAATGTTGTAAAATATTGCTAACATCCAAGCTTATCTAATAATGGATAACTATGTCCAATTGTAATAGAATTAAGTTTCCGTTAATCGACAACGAGTCAAAACTTTGGCTTTTGAGATTCATCTAACTTTTTTGGGGCTAGCCAAATGTTACCAGGCCACGGATAATTGGAATGCCTAATAATATTTCTATTTAACATTTTTTTATTTGTTTCCGAATTCCCATTCTATGAATCTCGGGATATCTGTACGATTTTGAGCAGATAGGTTTTTCACTAGAAGTCCAAATATGATGTTTTATTTTACTAATGAAGAAAAGCTGATTTCCTACGACTATTTACGACCATTATTAAAATTTGGGTTGAGAGTTTGTTCGAATTCATCGAAGTCACAACATTAATACAAGGGCCAAGGGTACTCAAATATTGGATTTTGAAGGATTCTGTTAAACATTCCAGGATTTATAAGTTTCAAATTGGTGTATATTATACAATTCGAAGTAATTCATTTTAATTTGACTGCAAGGATCCATACACGTATTATTATTCAGACCAATAGTCCTAATAAACAAAACAAAATTATATGAAAACGCAATATTTTAAATAATATAATTAAGCATTTTGGGGATTGGATTGAAGGTGCAGTAATTTTGTTGCTTGCTATCAAAGGCAAATTTCTTGAAATATTTTTCGGCTAAACCAGGTGTTACAAAGGATCTCGTGCTACTGATGTGGATTAAAACTCTTAGGCTAAGACACTTTTAAAATTACTTCATTGAAAAATTCAATAATGTTTCGTTCAGTTCCGAGCCTGTAAAAATATCGGATTCATCATTATATAGTAAAATCAAAATCGTCTATATTATGGAGTTCTTCCGAGTTAAAATTTTTGGTTGATTTGAATTGTATTGAAACCTATTTTGATAATTTTGGGGTCTAGATGCTTTTCTTGTATACATATTCATGGGGGTTGAATTTGGAAATTCAGATCTGGTTCAAAAATGTTTTGGACGACTATGAGAAGCTGATTCACGATTTTGTGTGTTTGCTACTAGACTTCGATTAGTTTACTGATAAGTGTGCATTGAATTTAACTCAGGAGATGCTGACAACATATCACATAAAACATACTAGTAACTATAAAATGAATAAATCATGATTAAACAAAATTTTCATTGCAATTTATTATTTTGTAAAAGAATAATCTATGATACATGGAACGTCAGCAACAGTTTTAAATGCAACACTTTTTCAATTTGCAGATTTCTCTTGTAAACTCATTGATAGAAGTTGTTTTTGCAAAATAATATTGATGAAAAATAAACGTACACTAACAAAAACAAACCAAAGAAAATTCACGTTGCATGTTCAAATTATTCTCCATTGACTAGTAAACAATTATTTATTTAACCTGGTAATAAATACGTCTTTGACGTTTTGTAGCATGTTCTGCATTTACTGCCAGATTTGGACTTCCAGGTCAAGGGTATTATTAGGTTAGTGTAGACTTTATGTTTTTAATAACTTCATAAAAAGTCTAATAGGATAAGATCGGGTTATCTAGTAGGCCATTCCACTGCTTACCTTCTGCCGATCAATCTATTTGGAAATGTTCTGTCTAAGAACTGCGCCATCGTGTTGAAACCAGTTCTGCAGTCTAAATTGTTGGTAATTTAGGGGAAAGCTGCGTGAAATCAGGATTACTGTATTTTGCAGAGAACCCGGATACAATTCTCCTGTTATATTTTCATCAAAAATATATAGACCAATAATTGCACATCTCACAACATTAGCCCATACATTGATTTTCATCATAACAATATCGTGTGTTTTGCAGGTTAATATGGCCCTTTCAAATATACGTCATCCGAAAATAAAACGTTATCAACGGTATTCATGTTTAACCAAATAATGGACGAAACGTGCTTTGGTATTTTGTTTTGTTAAAATATTTTATACTAAAAACTTTCCAATATCCAAATCCCTAGATAATCCCCGCACAGTACAGTGTGGATCGAATACTGTGGACAATATTGTTGAATATTTACATTAAGTGATATAGGTAGTGTAACCTGTTCTATTCTCTAAATTTTCTTCCTATTCTGCTTACCGAATGTCAAGAACATACCTATTGTCGAGTCCTCATCCTGTCGCCAACACCAATCATCATTAAAATTTCAATACTCTCACTCCAGTTAAGGGCATTTTAGCAAAACAGTTTGTTTCATACGGGTATATGATAAATTAGATTCACAATACGAAATATACATGGGGATTTATGACAATATTTAACGTCAAATCAAAAAACAAATGGCGAGAAATATTTTCATGTTTAGTCCAGCTGCCAGAATTACTTAAGAAAGTGATACACACAGCTCTGCAAGGGAAATCTGTAAATTTGAAAAAGATGAATATAAAAAAACTGTTGCTGAGGTCATCTGGTTATTCTGCCTGTATCTTAGATTATTGTTTCAAACAATAGTAAATCAACTTGTCTCGGAATTTCATCTTACTAACTAATAATGAATTTATGCGTTACTTTATGGAAGGACTGTATAAAACTTCTAATGACTATGGGGTAAATTTATAAGTAGGAATGCACTGGTAGCTATAAATATATTAAATATGTTAAGGTGAACCTTCCAATACCATTTTTTAATCGTTTATTGTATTGCAGCATATGAATGCAAATTTGCTTATCCTGCATTGCAGAAACGCATAAACTACCGCCAATTTTCACTAGATGGAGTCCCTTTACGTGAATATTTTAATCAGATATTTTTTTCAGATCCAGGAGAAAAATATACAGATTATGTAGCAACTCGGTGGTATCGTGCGCCAGAATTATTAGTAGGTGATACTCAATATGGTCCACCCGTAGATGTTTGGGCTGTAGGTAAGTATTTTTGTCATAGTAACTTTGATAAATCAAGAAAGACACTAATATAATAAAAAGTACTCTGTATCCCTAAAAAACAATGTGTTTTTTAGTTTTTAAATGTTTTAAAACAATAACATTCCGACAGCAGTTATAAATCAAAAATTTTATATGAACAGTGTATAGAAGGTGGAAGTAGTTGACTCTTTAGACATTAATAGATATACGAGTATAAATAGGTACCATTGTAACGTCAATCACAATATTTGTTCATGTACAAATTCCTGAATTCAAAGTGGACAAAGTAGCGTTGTTTCACTCTCTACAACTTCGCGCTATTCCAATTTCAGAAGTAAAGTAAAAATAATAATTTGATGTATTAGTGATAATTTATGTGACTACAAATAATGACTAAGGTTTATGTAACCAGGTTTGTTCCAACCTACGATAAATCACCGTTTTGAAACCGTTCTGGAATTTTTAGGAATCGTCTTATACGCAGGCGTAAACTTTGCACCATCCTAGAACTGATGTAAGTTGGAATGGTTTTAGGCCTGCTTTATTACCGTTCAGCGATCGCGTTGTTTGTGCAATACCTGTGGTAATACTGTGACCTCGCTTTTTAAAATATATTGTGGTACTTAATGTACTTTATTGGTGGTATTATGCATTATTCTCTGATTAATTTGTTAAATTAAACTATCACAATCTAGTTAGCTGAAAATGAAACTAAAATCTTATTTGTTTTAAAAAAAGAGGGTACATTTTAGAAATAAACGAATTCATGGTATTGAAAAAAAGTTGAGTTGCCAACAAACACGTCAAACAAAAACAATTACTGATAAAATACTAACAGCGCATGTCAGTACTCACAGTTCTTTATTTTGGCCGAGTATCGAAATTACCGTTCCGTGACGGCTCTAGAACTATCACAAGTTGGTTGGAACGCAAAAAGAACCGTAATATTACGGTAACGATTAGCTTGGAACGGCATTGACTATATCGCACTGCGAGAATACAAGGGGTACAACTCAAAAACAGTAACATTCGAGAAATCGCAGTCAAAGTTTTCTGCTATTTCTCTGGAATGGCTTAACTACCCATCTCCCTTATTTTTTTACATTTTGTTGCAATACTATTAAGCTTTAGTTATTGTAAGTTTCTGGACGATTATTTAAAAATCTCACCTAAAAAACCAACACTAATTAGTAATTATTTCGAGTTGTGCCTCTTGTACTTATTAAACCTTTACTCTCCTTTTAACTTGAGCCTTTTGTTATATTTAATTATTAAGCTTTGAATAATTACCTTATGAATATGGTGATCAGTCATTGCTTTTTAAAACCTGAAAATCGAATCGGGGAGTTTTATTCATAAAAAAACGTCTCTTTTATTTAGAAAAAAATTTATTATAAAAATATTTTGGCACAAAAATTGACTTAAATCTATGTTTATCTCCATAATAGAATAACGATCACAGCATTTTCAGTCTATTTTTTACTAACAAGTGTATGTTTTCAAGGTTATAAATTAATTAAACTCCAACATATTACCCATGAGGGAGGTAGCATCAATTGGAATATAACATAAAATTGATTGTTTTATAAAACACAACTAAACATAAAATAAAAATCTCACTAATGATAAAGCGAAAATTAGCATAACTATTTTTACTAGTTCATTAAACCAAAAATCAAACACAAAAATTCACAGGAATCTGGTAAAGTTAAAATATAATAGATTTTATAAGCTATTATAAAAATTAAAATACGCTTGGGGCATCAAATTTTTTTCAAATAGTTTTAACAACTCTTTCTTCTTTTTTTCTGAAATCTCACGTTTTTTATTGTAAGCTGGAGTCAATGCTGGCAGTGTCTTGGAGTCACCACTATGCCTCGATGCTCTATCTAAATTTTTAAACTGAATCGTCCCAAAAGATTCGTCCTGGTAAGAGATTTTGTACTGGAAAGAATCGAGGCTATTTTTTGTAAGTTTGATGACTTTGATATCTGGAAAATGGATAGAGTATCCCTCAGTATTGATGGTAAAATTTTTCCCCAGGAAGTTGGTGATGTGTTGAAAATATAAAAATCTTTGTGACACAACTCAATCACATTAATGAATGGAGGACTTTTTTTGCATCCCTTATTATTTGACCATACTGTGTAGGAACGTAGATGGGGCCTCTCAACAGTGATTTTTTTACTTGTTTCTCAATAAGTGAATGTATTGCGTCTCCTTCATTTTGGGTATGACCCTTTATTAAAAATTTATGAGTTATGCTTTTCAAATTGGGAATTTCACGGAGCGCGTAATTGTACAGGCCTATTATATATTTGTTTTTATTCTGACCTGGACAATTATCAGAGTAAAAAATTACCTCAAATTCAGTTGTTGTCCTTTGTTTCGATTTCTCGCGGAGGAACTTTAAGAGGTATGTCGCCAGCTCATTCGCTCCTCTACTGGCCTCACCTTCATGCCAGAGGTAGCTGTATGTATTCATGGTGTCTATCTCACACACAGTAAAGTTATACGTAGAAACTTTGCTTAGGTAATCAAAAACTGATATATCTCCTCTAGGAACTGGAAGAACAGCTTGGAGGTCTTAAACAGCTACAACAAGCTCTTCATATGCCTTTTTTTGTCATTGTCTTTTTCAGCTCTAGATAAATTCTTCTCCTTTAGATGTTGATGGTACCGCTCATCTTGTGTCCTCTGTTCTGTAGTTCTGTTCTTATATGCTTCGCAATCTTCACACTGGTCCTTCTTGGGATGGAACATTGAAATGCTGAAATCCGTGTTAAAAATGTGCCGAAACATGGAGTATTTGACAGACTTTGTGCCGTTGTCATCAGATCGTTTTTTGTAGTCTCTATATAAATCCATGATAGTTTTACTACTATCAATAAATTCTCTTGTCGTTTGCTGGCGAAGATAGTGGCTCTCAATACGAGGGATGCTTTGAATAAATTCAACAACTTGTTGTTTCATAGCCGGATCCATTTTCTTAGGATTAATACCCACTTTTCCCCTCAAATCAGGCTGAAGCTCACCAGTTTCTCCCGTCTTGGCAATCGTTGTCCTTAACATCTTATCGGAAATTCCCAAGGTCGCAGTAAAAAAGGTTTTACAAACCCTAACTCCACTGGGCCAAGATTAAGTAGTGAAATAATATGCGTGGTTCTTTGCCCTACCTTTTCCGTACCTATATTTTGGACTGACTTCTTTTATGCTTTTTGCCAAAAAGTATCGCTGTTTATCAATATCGCCTATAGCCCAAAATTTTTTGAAAATAATTTGGCGTTCGGCTTCAGTAAATTTGGTGCTACATTGAAGTCGGCAGTTTCCGCTACATGGGCATCTCATGGCTCTTGCCGGAATGATATCGTTCTTGCGTGAAATGTATTCTTGGCCTAAATTTCTCTTTTGTTTCCTTACATGGATTTTCCACTTTGATGGTTGAGGAATCACTTTTCTTGGTTTTCGGCTTGGCAGCTCTTGTTCATCTGTGTTCTCATCGGAAGAATCAGAATAGTCGACCAGAGGTTTATTCTTCAAATTAGGAATTGTGACCGATTGTCCGAAAAGCTGAAGAGCGCCTTTTCGTCATTCTGTGAAAGGAAATGCAATGAAGTACAACAAAAAATAGCATATGTTAATTTTGTGAAATAATTAGGTCTTTCTTACTTAACACAGATTCTTCATCGCCGTCATCATCATCATCATCGCTATCAGGGTTGTATTCAGGATCAGCGCCAGTATCATCGCTGTTGTTAATGTACTCTAAAATATCCAGTGATGGTTCATGTTGGCCGTTTACAAAGTCATCTATATTAGAAGGTTCACCGAAATTGTTATTCAGTTGACTAAACTCTTTATGGAAAATAGCAATGTCCAAGTCTTCGAAATTTGTGGATCTAAAAAAGCTACCAGTCTCAATATGGGTGGGAAGAGGTTCCCAAATTTCTCCATCCCTGTAGGAATAATTATGACTCTTCTCTGGTACTAGCCTCATAATGCGTTCGGTTCTCTCGGACATCTCAAAATGGCTAAAAAAACAAAATTAAACTACATCATAATTGGAAAATATAAAAAATAACAATTAAAAATGAATTTATTTAATTAGAAGATAGATTGTAGCTAGCAAAATACAATGGGCATCTAATCAATTTTTTGATGGGCTGACTTGATTCAGATGTTCATTGAAAATAGCCAAAATTGGTATAGAAAGTCAAAAAATACAAAGGACACAATTCAAATTTAGCACTTACCTTTTGTGTTACAATGGGCCTATTTCAAAATTTGACTGTTGTATTGCGACACTTCACCCTTGAAGTCGGAGAGCACACTGATCAATCTGCTGCCTGCCCCTTGTATTCCCCCACTCACCAACAAGCCATGGGTGTTACCAGAGACACTTCTAACCCTCTAGCGGGAACTAGTGGGACTAAAAAAGAGCCCCTAGTATCCACGTGTTCATCTCATTTTAGTGAATCACACCATAGGATTAACTAAAAAATGGCTGTTTTTGACTTGCGCCCCTTGTATTCTCGCAGTGCGATATACACTTGAGCAGTCTCGTTCTAGAATGGTTCTTCGCGAGGTTGGAACAAACCTACCGTAACTTAAATCCTTACTCTCTGGCTCTTGTTGAGGAGTTAGGTTAGGTTTGTAGTGAGTCGGTCAGTAAGGCCCTCCTCTACGACTCGTAAGAGTCTATTGTGGCTTTGTTGAGGAGTAGTCATTCTAGGAAAAACTGCAACCCTAGTGCGTGTAGAAAATGTCGCGATCCACACCATACATCAATTCGTTTTGAGAAATCTAAGAGGGCAGAAGGAAATACCGAGTCAATAGTTTCAGTAGACGGTGGCATGGCTACTTACTGAAGGTAGTTGACATATGATTAGCAACCTGCTTGCGACGACCATAGAGCTGTTGCATGACACGACGTGTCAACTTACCAAGTATCTACGGACAGGAAAATATTGGAGTCGACCTTCGATAGTTTCCTTACGGAAGAATGCACTGAAGGTACTCCTGACAATCTTAAGCTGTCAACCTCAATTTACAAGTACGTATAGGCTTTCCAAAACGTTGACGATCCCTTGAAGGCTTTAGATGGTACCTATGTGAAAGCTGAGCTGAAAAACAATTGGGAGCAACGAGCTGATGAATCTATAGCTGCATACGAAAGGGCAATGGAAATTAGCAAATCTTCCCTGAATGAGACGCTCAAGTGAAATATCACCCTCGAGACTACGAAAAAGGATTCTATCACAATAAGTAGTATCGCCGACAACATGTTTCAACAGCTTAGCACTATCAACTCCAACTCAGAACCATCTAACTCAGCCGCAGCCAAGCCCTCGCCAGCGCGCTATGTCCCCTCTTCTGCTCCTACTCCTGCCTCTAGATCAACACCATCAACGAAACGCTATTTCTTCTGCGGAGGGAATGTACATCAGAGGTTTAAGTGTCCAGCGAATAATGCCTTTTGTCAACATTGCTCGAAGATAGGCCAGATGCACTAATTGACACGGACAGTTCGGTGAGTTTGATCCACTCTATAATTGCATGTTTGATGAAGTGTGAAGTTGCGTCAAAGATCGAGCAAACAAACTAACAATTTCGCATCGCTCAGCCATGTCTCATTTGTCAAGGGTGTGTGCTTCGCTACCATTACAATGGACGATCACGTATACAAACCACTACCTCTACTCGTCCTAAACAATATCTGTTATCTCTGCCATGATCTACTAAGAGACCACTCAATACTCGAGTTTAAGTTTGGCGGCCCGAAAGAATCCTTGGAAATATGCAACGTACTAGAAGCTTCTGTGCCACCAGCATCTGTTTTCACAAATCTCATGCACGATATCAAGCCGATCGTAGTCAAAAGTAGACGCTATAGCAAGGTAGACGAAGAGTCAATCACGCAAGAAGTGGACAAGCTAATTGAAGACGGGATAATAGAACCGAACATCTCACCCCGGAGAGCGCAAGTCTTAGTAGCGGGTGGAGGGGGTCATAAGTAATAAATACACAGCGCTAGACGCCTAGCCTCTGCCTCATATTGAAAAAGTCGTAAGTGACATCTCGACATACAAAATATACAGTCAAATTGATTTGAAATCGGCTTATCACCAAATCCCAATCCTCTCAGCAGAGAATTTATACATTTCTTTAGAAGCTTCCGGCAAATTATATCAATTTACCGGAATACCTATTGGCGTTACCAATAGTGGAGCTGCGGTTCAGCGCGCACTCAAATTTGTCATATCTACAGAAAAACTGCATGGCACATTTACATATCTAGATAACGCCACGGTTTGTGGGAAGACACATGCCGAGCACTATCACAATTTGAAAACGTTCTTGGATGCTGCGAAAAGTACGGCCTAATTTTAATGAACAAAATGGCGCCTTTAAAAAAAACTAAAATCGGCCTGTTCGGATATATGGTTGAAAATACTATAATAAAACCGTTCAGCGAACGGCTTAAATCCCTACACTAGAGTTACCCGCACCTATAAAGACTGGTTATTCGCTCATTACGCCAAATGGGTCGAAAGATTTAAAAAAAAATCCTCTTACTAATATGTAACCAGTTTCCCAATTTCACAAAACGCTCAGCGATGTTTCGAACAGCTCAAAGATGATATCAAAAGAGCTACCCTCATGGCAATCGGTGCTAATGAGATCTTCACGGAAGAAATACGGAAAATAAAATACTACAACATTGTCAAATCTTGTGCCCGAAATTTTAGGACTTTCTTTGATTTTTGGTCAATAAGTCCTAAACGGTACACTACCGAAAAATAGCATTAAATTCTGCGTTAACTGAGGATAACTCAATAATTTATTCAAAGTGGTTTGTTCGAAAACCACGGTCAGAAAACAACGTTTTATCACAACTTTGTCAAAAACAGAAATGTTGTACATTATATGGAGTCTGCAGTTGATCAAGTATGAAAAGCCTTGGATACATATGGCTGTATTTGTGCTTTCTAAGTTTCAGAAAATAATATAATGATAGTCAGACTTTGTTTATAATTTGATAAAGAATGAAATTATTGATATTCATTTGTATTGAGAAATGTCAATTATGAGTTTTGATTACACTATTTCCCTCGTCTTAATTTCCACCAATCACAAACGCGCAATTTTGAATTATAAATGGTTTCTCGTAAGTAATATCATAAGGGCATCTAATTTTTTCGAAAAAACACGTTGCTAAGTAATATTTTAACAGGATGCATGTGTGCTGGTGGCAACAAACATCCGAGTCGAAGACGAGGATTTTTGCACCTGACGAACGCATTTTGTTAAAAAGATATTACTTCGCATTGTGTTCTTTTCGATTCTTTTCACAGGAAAAATTAGATGCCCGAATGGTATTTGACAAGACTATTTCACGAGTAACAGATTATTGTGCATACACATAGCTTACAAAACATACTACCTTACATGCATACATAATAAATATGTAGGTATTAATTTGAAAACTTGAACTGCTGACAGGTGCTGTCATACAGTTTTTCCATCGAGAAACCATTTGTAATTCAAAATTGCGCGTTTGTGATAGGTGGAAATTAAGACGAGGGAAATAGTCGATGGAAAAAATGTATGACAGCACCTGTCAGCAGTTTTTTCGAGTTTACCCGCGGCAAAACTTGACAGCTGCTGTCATCAAAAATTACAATACCTTTGATAACAAGTAATTATTATTATATTTTTAAGTTTGTAGTATTTTGTGAATAAATAAATTACCTGATGTTTTTCAGTTTTCAAATTAATACCTACATATTTATTATGTATGCATGTAAGGTAGTATTTTTTGTAAGTTATGTGTATGCAGAATAATCTGTTACTCGTGACATAGTCTTGTCAAATACCATTCGGGCATCTTATTTTTCCTTTGAAAAAAATCGAACAAACACAATGCAAAGTAATATTTTAACAAAAAGCATTCGTGCAGGTGCAAACATCCTTGTCTTCGACTCTGATTTTTGTTGCCACCGGCACTCATGCTTCTTGTTAAAATATTACTTAGCAACCTGTTGTTTCGGAAAAATTAGATGCCCTTCTGATATTAATAATGAAAAAAAACATGTAAAAATAAGAATTGTTTCTTCAATTCAAATATTGGTAAGAATGAAATAAAAAAATAGTTCATTTGCCTACAAACAATTTATAAACAAATGACGTGGAAGAATTCACGTTATTTGATGCCATTGTTAGATGCAAAAACAAGAATACCATACTAAAAATTCAAAGTTTAATTTTTTGCCAACTTTAAAAAATGATAACAAACAAAATAAACAACTTTTAATTTTTTTTGTAACCTTTTTAGAATGAAATTGACTGTCTCGACCCTTACTTCGTGGAATATGCTCATATTAGTGTTTTTAAATGAAACTCAAGGTCTCTAGTTAATTCCACAATATAATACAAGTTATTGAAAATTCTAAAAAATTGACAATTGTTTCGATAAATCAATATCATCGTCAGAATGACAGAAGTTACATTTCATTTTATGCCTACCTGATGTTTAGTAGTTATATTTTTGGCTAGACCAAGAAGTAACCTAACTTGTGATTGGCTTAATATATGTTTATAGAAAAAGAAGAAGATGTGATATTACAAATATTGAAGCTTAGATATTATTAGCCCTATGGTGATATCCTGGATATCATTTTTCCAATTAAGATCAGTATAACTGTGCAATGATATAGAAAACCAGGAAAACTATATCTGCTGATCTTTACAATTATCACTTAAGAAGACAGTTTATTAGTGGAGAATTCCCTAGATTTAACTGTTCATTGACAACTTCATATTGTGGGTTTCTTAAATGTCTTCTAATTTCCAGTTCTTCAAGGAAATCCAGTTCTTGTTTCTTTTCACAAATATGCAGCACTTCTAGTTCTGTGTTAGGTGTCAATGAATGATTGGTGTCAAGTAGATGTTTTGCGTAGTGGGATTTATCTGGTTGTTTTAATCTGTAAGCTCGTAAGTGCTCACTGTATCGTATTTCAAAATTCCTAAGGGTCTGACCCAAATAGACAGCATTACATTCTGGACATTTGAGTTTATATATACCTGACTTCTTTAATAGTGGTATTTTTGTTTTTACATTTAACAATTTTGTACTAACGTTACTTTCTGTTTTAAAAGAAATTGTTGCATTCGTTGCTGAAGATATTATCTTTGAAATATTATTAGAAATATTTCCTGCATATGTGATGGTTTTATAAGTTTTAATTTCATCAGCTTGTTTAGGATATATTAGTTGTAATGCCACTTTTTTCTCTTTTTTACTAATTAGTTTATTTATCATATCTAATGGATAACCGTTAGATGTTGCTAGAGAGATTAATACAATTAGACAAATAGCAACATCTAACGGTTATCCATTAGATATGATAAATAAACTAATTAGTAAAAAAGAGAAAAAAGTGGCATTACAACTAATATATCCTAAACAAGCTGATGAAATTAAAACTTATAAAACCATCACATATGCAGGAAATATTTCTAATAATATTTCAAAGATAATATCTTCAGCAACGAATGCAACAATTTTTTTTTTAAAACAGAAAGTAACGTTAGTACAAAATTGTTAAATGTAAAAACAAAAATACCACTATTAAAGAAGTCAGGTATATATAAACTCAAATGTCCAGAATGTAATGCTGTCTATTTGGGTCAGACCCTTAGGAATTTTGAAATACGATACAGTGAGCACTTACGAGCTTACAGATTAAAACAACCAGATAAATCCCACTACGCAAAACATCTACTTGACACCAATCATTCATTGACACCTAACACAGAACTAGAAGTGCTGCATATTTGTGAAAAGAAACAAGAACTGGATTTCCTTGAAGAACTGGAAATTAGAAGACATTTAAGAAACCCACAATATGAAGTTGTCAATGAACAGTTAAATCTAGGGAATTCTCCACTAATAAACTGTCTTCTTAAGTGATAATTGTAAAGATCAGCAGATATAGTTTTCCTGGTTTTCTATATCATTGCACAGTTATACTGATCTTAATTGGAAAAATGATATCTAGGATATCACCATAGGGCTAATAATATCTAAGCTTCAATATTTGTAATATCACATCTTCTTCTTTTTCTATAAACATATATTAAGCCAATCACAAGTTAGGTTACTTCTTGGTCTAGCCAAAAATATAACTACTAAACATCAGGTAGGCATAAAATGAAATGTAACTTCTGTCATTCTGACGATGATATTGATTTATCGAAACAATTGTCAATTTTTTAGAATTTTCAATAACTTGTATTATATTGTGGAATTAACTAGAGACCTTGAGTTTCATTTAAAAACACTAATTTTTAGAATGAGGCCATTTATTTGCCGTAGAGCTCGCGCGGAGCTATATTTTCAGATAAATTGAATTTATAAATATGGAGATAGAGTTCCGGGAGACGGGACTTTTCAATTGAAAATTTCCCCTTCTTCAAGAATATTTTTCGTAATCTTCTTACCAATTCATAATTTCTAAATTATTAGCATAAAACTAAATGCTTTTTTTTCTTCTCAATTTTTTGTGTGCTGTAAAATAATTTTAATGCATGTTTCTAGACATCATTTCCAATCAAATAACCTATCGCTCGTATTTTTAAGAGCTTTATCAAGAATTGACACAGATGTAAACTTGGGAACTACACTAAATGTCACACAGTTCAACGAATTATTTATATTCATTCACTTTTTTCATCCCAATCATGAGGAATTCGTAATCCGCAAATTTGGTAACCCAGATAAATTCAATTCCCACATTTAAAAGCTATCGGTACAAATATTGAATAGAACAGGACCTTAAATCACAAAACTTTTTCGCCATCTTGAGGACGTCTTCTCGAATCATTGAACTTCGCCAAAAAATATGTTTACAAAAATCCTCAGATACCAATCATTCTGAGTAATACCCATATGTAGTAGTGTTATATCAGAAAGTCTTTCTCGACAAGCTTTTGAATCAGTTATTCTCTGAACAGGATAACTTATGAAATTAACTGTCTCGACCCTTACTTCGTGGAATCTGCTCATATTAGTGTTTTAAATGAAACTCACGGTTTCTAGTTAATTCCACAATATAATAAAAGTTATTGAAAATTCTAAAAAATTGACAATTGTTTCGATAAATCAATATCATCGTCAGAATGACAGAAGTTACATTTTATTTGGTGCCTACCTGATGTTTAGTAGTTATTTTTGGTTTAGATATGTAGATGACATATTAGCTTGTTTTATGGGTAGTGAACGACAATTAGATGTATTTTTCAACCACATCAATAATTTACACCCAAAAATTAAATTTACATTAGAAATTGAAGAAAATAGCTCAATCAATTTTCTTGATTTAAAAATTCAAAGAGTTAATAATGTACTTGATTATTCAATTTACCGAAAACCAACACAGACTGATGTGACAATTCCATTCAATTCCAATCACCCTATGTCACACAGACTGGCGGCATATAGTTCAATGATACATAGAGCTTTTTCAGTTCCTATGAACAAATATAATTTTGATAGAGAGATTAATACAATTAGACAAATAGCAAGATCCAACGGTTATCCATTAAATATGAAAAATAAGCTAATTAGTAAAAAAGAGGAAAAGTGGCATTACAACTAATATTTCCTGAACAAGCTGATGAAATAAAAACTTATAAAACCATTACATATGCAGGAAGTATTTCTAATAATATTTCAAAGATAATATCTTCAGCAACGAATACAACAATTTCTTTTAAAACAGAAAGTAACGTTAGTACAAAATTGTTAAATGTAAAAACAAAAATACCACTATTAAAGAAGTCAGGTATATATAAACTCAAATGTCCAGAATGTAATGCTGTCTATTTGGGTCAGACCCTCAGTAATTTTGAAATCCGGTACAGCGTACAGGTTAAAACAACCAGATAAATCCCACTACGCAAAACATCTACTTGACACCAATCATTCATTGACACCTAACACAAAACTAGAAGTGCTGCATATTTGTGAAAAGAAACAAGAACTGGATTTCCTTGAAGAATTGGAAATTAGAAGACATTTAAGAAACCCACAATATGAAGTTGTCAATGAACAGTTAAATCTAGGGAGTTCTCCACTAATAAACTGTCTTCTTAAGTGATAATTGTAAAGATCAGCAGATATAGTTTTCCTGGTTTTCTATATCATTGCACAGTTATACTGATCTTAATTGGAAAAATGATATCCAGGATATCACCATAGGGCTAATAATATCTAAGCTTCAATATTTGTAATATCACATCTTCTTGCTTCTATAAACATATATTAAGTCAATCACAAGTTAGGTCACTTCTTGGTCTAGCCAAAAATAACTACTAAACATCAGGTAGGCACCAAATAAAATGTAACTTCTGTCATTCTGACGATGATATTGATTTATCGAAACAATTGTAATTTTTTTAGAATTTTCAATAACTTTTATTATATTGTGGAATTAACTAGAAACCGTGAGTTTCATTTAAAACACTAATAGGATAACTTATGTCTGATCTACATCATTAGATCGTTCTCATTGAATTTTAATGTAGAATTATATGTAATTAAGAGTTGAGTACAGGGAACAAGGGATAGAAGACAGGATGGAGGAGTTGAAATTAGTGATGAAAATTTGTCTGAGACAGGGAGTAATTTCAATCGTATTTGGGAGAGGAACAAATTAGAAATAATGGAAAAAAAACAAGAGAACACCAATGGTGCAGCAGAATTGTAGACAAGAAGTATATATGTTGGATAATTTGCAACAGATCAGGTTGATGAATAAAACAAATAGTAAGGAACTCAGGAATAGGGATGAAATAATGAATGAAAGATTTGAGGAAATTAGAAAAAGCGCGAATGGAAATATACAAGGTGGTAAGTAAAATATGCAGAGTATGGAACAAGGTATAAAAGAGAGAGAATATGCATAATATGGAGATTAGAATTGTGAATAATATGAAAGAAAATGTGAATAAAATGGAAGAACGTATGAAAATGAGTATTGTACAAACAAAAGAGGTTATTAAGCGACAGGATCAATATTTAAGATTTAAGAGAATGCGGGAGAGATTAAAACAGAAATTGAACACAGTATCACATTTGACTAAATAAATGGATAGATTTTTGAAAGGTCAACAGTAGAGTGTATGAGGAAATACATCTAAAGGTGACGTGGAAAAAGAATTTGAAAATGTAGGCGTGGTGATGAAAGCGCAGAATACAGGAGTGTGTTAAACAAAAAGAAGAAATAAATATACTAGAAAATAATAGTCAAGAAAGATTAGGAAGAGTAAATAAAATAAAATGACAGAAGAGATAGAATTCAGGACAGAAAATAAAATAAGACAACTAGAGGAATATTAAGAAAGAGAATTGGAGAATCGGTACTAAGGAAAGGGCAAAAAATACATGTAGAAAACGAAGGGAGAATCGAGTAATAAGGGAAAAGCACAAAAAGAAGTTCAGAAAAGGAAGGGAGAATCAAGTAATAAGGAAAGAGAAGAAAAAGAAGTTTAGGTGTAGAATAGCAGGTGTTCAGATAATTTCCCAATCCGATCATTTGACGAGCTCCAACAGGAAGTGTACAGTTAAGCAACAAGTCTTAATCGACTTCCACACTCATAAATTGGTGTTTTTACCCCAGAAGAAGGTATGATGATGTTAACTGTGAGTAGCCCAGGCGAAGTCTAGATAATATGACTTGCCCTTTACGTTTTTTCAAATGGTGAGCAGTTTGTTTAAATTGTTATCTTAGTTGTGTTATTTAAAAAAAATTGTTATCAAGTTGCCAGCCTATCTGCCATTTACTAATAATTTTCTGTTTAATGTATTTTTTAAGATCTTCCAAGCTTTGTATGCAGGCAAGTTCTTCTGCATGCATTACCCTTTTTGCAGCCTATCATTACCTGTTATCCCAATGTGACTAGGAATCCAGATAAAAATTATAAAATTATATTGATTTGTTGTTGTTGAAGATTGTATAAAGTGCTTTGCATGTAGCTGGTTAATGTATCTGTTTTCCTACTCCTTGAGCGATTTTGGAACCGTCGGTATATATTTCAACAGGATTATTGTGTTTTATTTCATTGATAAACATATTAACTGGGGAACTGGTTCTATCACACTTTTGACAATTTTGGTGAAAAACTGGATTTTTAAATAGGAAATATGTTGGAGAAATTGCTGAACCGGCATGTCATGTAGTAATCCTAGTACCGTCCGTTTTACCAGGATAAGAAAGGGGATAGTATTAGTATGCCTAGATTGAAAAGAATCCGTTTTCTCCTCACTAAAAATCTTAATTACAAGTATTACAAGTGGATTATAGGGTGTGGAGTATTCTTTGCAGGGGTAATTTGCCATTAGAAATTGTCTTCTGTATTTAAGGGGAGGAATACCTGCCTCGCAACATAAAGAGGAGTAAGGACTTGTTCTAAATGCTCCCAAAGCCATAATCTATTTTAGACATTATAAACGATCTGTATATACTCAATAAGACGATAACATCAGAACTCCAGTTAATACTTGATAGACTTCTTAAAATATTTAACTTTGTTTTACATTTTGTTGCGATATATTCAATGTGTTCTTTCCATAACAATTTTCGATCAAAAACAAGCCTTATGAATTTAATAGACGAAGTCATTTCAATAGGATATCCGTAAAGACTGATATTTGGTTCTGGATGATGCTTTCTTAACCTACAAAAGTGAACACACTGAGTTTTGTTTGTGGATATTCTGAAGTATATGGCTAGGTCATCTACACATATAAACTGAACCTCTACCGGAATTCCCGAAGACTTTTGTCAGACATTAACTCGAGTTTCACAGCTTCGTGTAGGACCTACACTAACAAATTTCTCGCTACAATCAGAAATATTGTGTTTCACAAGTACAACTTTCTATAGACTCATAAATCTTCAGTACGTGAGACACATATTTATCGTAAAGATAACAATTTTCAACCAGGCAAGCACTAACATAGAAAATGCAACATCTACAAAAATATGAATAAATCTAACGATGAAAATGTGTGAAATAAATCTCAACTCGGGATTTTATTCAATGGAAATTTGATTAACATTGTGTTCTATGCTTCCGACTTTCATCAGTAGCTTACGTGTAGAAACTAAACTCTCCCATCTCTCATTACAATTAGAAATATTGATTGTTTCGCAACTGCCACTGCTTATATACACACAATCCTTCAGTAATATAACGAGGATTTTGTTCACTGCTTTCACTATCTGTATCTATAATTGATTTAAACATGTCTTTCTTTTATACAATTCTACAAATATTCGTTAAAATGATGGCTAATAAAGCATGAGATGGGAAAATCAATTTGACTTATTTCACGAATACTATTAATCATTATTACATTGAATATAACTAAATAAGACTGTTTCAGCTCCCCTCATTCATCTTTTGATATACTCAAACTTATTAGATTATATTAAAATTTAAATCTTTTGTTTTCTATAATCTCATTTCAATCAATGTAAGTTTCTTACTAATTTCATTGATATACCTTAGTCTAAATATTTACATTCCTAGTAAGGCAGCCTACGAGTAAACATCGATTATCGGTCGTCTAAATAATCCATTTAATAATTACGAGTTTTTATTCCTTTTTACGGTGTTGTGTAAAAGTTGATGACTATATAATGTGAAATTCTACGTTTTATGTGAATGAACTTACAAAAATACATTTATAAACAGATAACTTCATAAACTGAAGAACCTAGTTTTCACCAGTGGCGGACCATTAACACAGGTAACTGTTATTTCCTATCATTCCCAACAGTCCATCTAAGACTCTTGTCCTTGTACTCTGTAGAGGTTTTGGTATCCAGGACCTCTTACAAAAATGGATCAAACTGAAACACAACCTCCACCATCCTCATCTATAACACTAAATCCTCCCACTATTACAATATCTTATGTAGCCGCAGCTCAAACAAAACCCCCCCGCCAACTTTTCCTAAAAGAGAACAGGCAATTTTTATGCATACCATCCCCGATACAGCTCTTTTTGAATACATAAAAGCTATTGGTGAAATCGTCAATCCAAAAAATGTTAGCTTCTCTTCTAAAATATCGAACAACCGTGTGTGCATTTATTTACGTTCCACATATATCGTCGATAAATTACTCAAAACACACGATAGCATATCTGTGAAATCAACTATTATCCCTATACGAAGACTTATTACATCAGCCAAACGAATCCTCATATCCAACGTATCTCCTACTATACCACATTCTTTCATTGAAAAATCACTCGAAAACATAGGCCTTTAATTAGCCTCCCCTGTCTCTTTTTTGAAATGTGTTGTACCAGATGACAGCTATGCACACATTATGAGTTTCCGAAGAATGACTTTTGTTTTACCAGATTCAGATAATTTTTCTTTACAAACGTCTCTCTTAATGACACGTGATAATACTCCTTATAGAATTTTCATCTCCACTGACAAACTGGAATGTTTTCTGTGCAAACAACCCGGCCATACCGCCGAAGCTTGTACTAACCCTCCCGGTAATCCTATCCAAAATCCATCACTGTAAACAAACGATTCACTCCCAATGTTTTCCCCAGTAATCGCATCTGAAATTTCAACTCCTATTGATGATCAAACTAATACAAAATCAACGAACCAAGGACAACTCCCCAATCTCGACTGTTTAACTCATGGTAAAAAAAGAGTTCTATCCTCGGCCAGCAACACGGAAACTCCTCCTCAACTTTTTCCCTCTTCAACGCCCACAGAAAACCAAATGCCTCCCCCATCATTTACATTATCCCAAAATATACCTAAGCCTACTTTAAAAAAACCAAAAACATCTCTCAAAGAAGATTCCAAACTGACAACCAGTATCAATACTGCTTTACACGATCTCTTTAAAAATAAACCGACTGATCTCATTCTCACTCAAACCCAACTGACTGCCTTCCTAGAAAATTCATTTGGCAACTCAGACCCATTCAACGAAGCTCTTTCATTTACTACAAATATTCAAGGACTTCTAAACAATTTTTCTCTCCTACGTTCCAAAACCAAAGAACGATCCCTTAAAAATCGAATCTCGAGAATTCAAAACAAAATAAAACATCAACTTAATGCTATGATACATCCGATGATAAAAGCAGCTGTACATCTGAAAATCTAACTGATGATGAGCTAAATAAACATCAGTACCAACACGACCAACAATCAATATAAGTACACACAATTACTCGCAAAGCATTTTTTTCTCTTTTAAATATCATTAACCTCCAAGATAATACAATAGAATTGTGACGGTTTCTTTCCACGTCTGGAGAGCATCCAACAACTTATATTCGAGCAAAACATCCAAATACTATGCCTCCAAGAAACAAACTCAAAAGTCTCTAAACTCTCCCAATTAAAAAACTTTGAAGGCTATTACTACATACGTGAAAACTGCAATAGAGCTAGCGGTGGTACATATATATTCACCTCTTACGAACTATTCTCATCGCTATTGCCTCTTATCACCGATCTTGGAGCTATAGCAGTAAATATTTGGTGACCAAATAAACTAACTGTCTGTAGCATATATATTCCATCTAACTATTCGCTTACAGAAGTGGAATTAGTAAACCTCATCTTCCAACTCTCACATCCATACATACTAGTAGGCGACCATAATGCTCACAATAACCTATGGGGATCTAATTCAACATCTGACAGAGGAAGAACCATCGAGAATGTAATAAATTGCTCTAGCTTATGTCTACTAAACACAGGATCCAATACTCATCTCAATATTTCCTCTGGGTCTTTCTCTGCTATCGACCTAAGCCTCTGCGACCCTAAGTTGGCCCCTTTACTAACTTGGCACGTTGAAGACGATATGTATGACAGCGATCATTTTCCTATAGTCATATCTTCCGATGAACCTCCCAACCAACAAATTTCAACAAGAAGATATTGGCAACTAAACAGCGTTAATTGGGACTAGGCTATATGCCTCAAACAGATACTGCATTATCCTCCCTTATTTTATCTGAAAATATGGATAATAACATACGGCTCTTCACAAAATGCATTATATCTGCTGCTGAGACCCACATAGGTAAAACTAAACATCCCTACGGGCACAAAACTGTTCCCTGGTGGAATTCTTCCTGTAAAAGTGCTGTAGAACAGCAAAAATTGGCATTAAAACTGTATCGACAGAACAGAACACCCAAGAATTTGATTAAGCTCAAGAGAGTCAGAGCAAAAACAAAATATATTATAAAGCAGAGTAAAAAATCCTCCTAGAAAAGCTACATTTCATCCATAAATGAAAGTACTCCTCCAAATCAGATTTGGAAAAAAATTGTGTATTAAAGGGAAAAAACCAATAGTAAAATACCAAATCTCATAAATAATGGAAATATAATAAATAACAACCAAGAAATAGCTGAAATTATGGCCAAACATTACGAAGCGAAATTCCGTAGTAAAATTTCCCCGATCCCTGCAAAAAGAATGTCACCAGGCCCTTCTCTAATCAAACTTGACGTTGATTCCCTCAATATACCCTTCTCTCCACAAGAACTTACTACTGCATAAAAATCCTGCAAAAAAATGCAGCTGGGCCTGATGACCTGCCCTACATTTTTCTCAAAAATCTCGATACCTTAGGACAACTAAAACTTCTGGAACTATTTAACATAATCTGGTCCTCCAAAAAATGTCCATCCCAATGGCGATTATCCATTATAATACCTATTAAAAAACCTGACCTACCTCACCTAAGTTCTATAGACCCATCTCACTAACATGCACTATGTGTAAAATTATGGAAAAAATTATTAACAAGCGACTTATTTGGTACCTAGATAAATACAAGATTATATCGAAAGAACAATCTGGATTCCGACGAAATCGATCAACTCGAGATAATTTGGTTATGCTTCAAACAAATATTGCTACAGCGTTAAACAAAAAACAAGAAATCATACTTGCCTCATTTGATATAGAAAGTGCATTTGACAACATAAATAGGCAGACAATACTCGATAAATTAATGCTTTACAATATCAATGGAAACATGTTTAAATTCATTGAAAACTTCTTATCTCTTAGGTTCTTTAGAGTAAGTCTTAACGGTATTTTCTCAACAACGTACACCCAAACAGATGGAGTACCTCAAGGCTCTGTGCTAAGCCCCACCTCATTTAACCTTGTAACAAATAACCTCTGCTCCTACTTCACTGCTCCCATTAAACATGCCTTGTACGCCGACGACCTAGTGATTTATTGTCACGGGCAATCAATGATCACTACTTCTTCCCTCATTCAAACTGCAGTAAATACTCTACGAAACAAAACAAGCTAACTGGGATTAAGATTATCCCCGACAAAATCCAAAATCATCAGATTTAGTAAACATTCATTACCCCCAGTACCCAACATTACAATCAACAACATCCCCCTCCCAGTAGTCAACCATTGCAAAATCCTAGGTGTGGTATTCGATACCCGTCTTTCATGGAAACAACACATCCTCGAAATAAAAAAGGAGGGGTGTAGAAGACTAAACCTCATTAAAACGCTTTCTAATTATCACTGGGGGGCTGATGAAAACTCTCTTTTAAAAGTGTACACAGCACTAGTTCGACCGAAGCTTGATTACGGCTGCCTCATATACAAATCTGTGTCTAAATCACAAATCAATCTACTGAATTCTGTGCAAAATACAGCCCTCCGCCTATACCTTGGAGCGTTCCGCTCCAGCCCGTCAGAAAGCCTTTATTGCGAAGCAAATGAACTACCTTTGTGGATAAGGCGCCAACAACTACTACTAAATTACGCTGTTTCTGTATCTTCCGATCCATCTAACCCCGTATACAACCTAATAATACCAACCAATCACAACATACCCAATATGTCACCAACTCCTACAATAAAAACCATACCGATGATTATAGAATCAATGCCTATTAAAGTCGATATCTCACAAACAACTCCAATACCCCTCTCTTTAATCCCCCCTTGGACAAAACACATTCCACAAATCAACACATCCCTTACCAAATTAAAAAAAAAACGAAACTCCCAACGCTTTAATTGAAAAAGCATTTCTAGAGATAATAAGCAGAAATCAACACAATTTGATAATGTACACTGATGGATCAAAAAATGAGACAGGAGTGGGATGTGCGGTTACAACTTCAGAATCCCCTATAAGTGCTATTCAAAAGTCCCCTCCCCCCCTCGTATCTTTTGAACCGCTACACTTACAATAATAAAATTTGGAGGATGGAAATAACGAATGGTAACAGGTGACGTAATAGTAATAGATGACGTCACAGTGCCACTCTGGCCAATAATTTTAAATAGGACCTTATGGCAAGTGATATCTCGTTTGATAGGCATTGACATTGGCTACATAGCCATATTAATTTTGTTTGGGATTAAACTAATTTTGACGGATAAATTAAATGAATACCAAAATTATTATTTCACATTTAAATATTGAAGATTATTCAGTCCGCCTCTGGTTAGTTGTCAAAAAAATTGACGTTTTTAATTTAATAGTATTTGTTGCTTTGCAAAGTTTTTCTAAATAGCTTAAATATTTAATTTTATTATTGTTTAACGGGACGTTTAAGAGTTTACATAGGCAAAATGGTACGTACTCAAGCCGACAAAGTAGTAGCTATCTTAATAATTGGTGAATATAGAAAGAATCTCCATGAAGCGGAACGTTTATTTAATAAGAGATACCCAGATTGCCATATCTCTAGACCTTATTTGAGGGAGCTTCTTCACAAGTTTGAAGCAACAGGTAGTGTTCAAGATGCCAAAGGATCTGGTCGACCAACTCCTCTTAAACTAAAGTTGCGTCTATCTGTGAAGTAAGTAAAAGTACAGTACACAGAGTTTTGGGTACAAATAAATTTCATCCATACAAGTTAAAAATGGTGCACCACCTTTCGGATGACGACCCCGACAGAAGACTCGAATTCGGTGAATGTATGACAAATAAAATTAGTCAAAACCCACATTACACAAAAACAATTTGTTTTAGTGACGAAAGTACTTTTTGCCTCAATGGAAATGTGAATACACAAAATGGAGTGATACAAATCCTCACACCTTTCGTGAACAACATACCCAATTTCCAGAAAAAGTCAATGTTTTGGCAGGTATCTTGGGAAACCACATAGTTGGTCCTGTTTTCCTAAATTCTAATTTAAGCGGTGAAGTGTATCTGGAGATATTACAAAATGCAATTGAGCCGTTCATTCTTGAAATTCTGGAAGATATTCAAGATGAATTCGGCCATCTGGAAATAACATTTCAACAAGATGGTGCTCCTGCACATTATTATGGTGCAGTAAGACGTTACCTGGATGAAGAATATCGAGGTAGATGGATCGGCCGGCGAGGTCCTATAGAATGGCCACCTCGGTCACCAGATCTGACACCATTAGATTTTTTTCTATGGGAGTACCTGAAATCCAAGGTTTATACTACGGCACCAGATAGCATTGGCGTTTTGAAAGAAAGAATTACTGAAGAATGCAATGCTATTTCAGCTGACACATTCGAACGAGTACGACAAGAGTTTACTAATAGGATGTATTACTGTCAGGAAGTAGACGGAGCACATTTCGAACACTTGCTATAAGAATCCATTGTTGATATTTGATTAGTTAAATTTAAAAAAAGAATTTCAATAATTTTGGTATTTATTTAATTTATCCGTCAAAATCAATTTAAACCCAAACTAAATTAATATGGCTATGTAGCCAATGTCACTGCCTTTCAAACGAGATATCACTTGCCATAAGGTCCTTTTTAAAATTATTGGCCAGAGTGGCACTGTGACGTCATCTATTACTATTACGTCACCTGTTACCATTCGTAGAGAAGTTCACAACACTTTATTTTCTCCCACCAAATTTTATTAATGTAAGTGTAACTGTTCAAAAGATACGAGGGGGGGAGGGGACTTTTGAATAGTACTGTATATTCATCCACGATATCCTCAATCTGTAGTGTACACACCGGAGAATTATTCAGTATCCTACAAGCATTCTAGCACATATCCTTACCTCATAAGAACGTATGTATATGCACTGATTCTCTTGCATCAATTAACTCCATTAAACATATTTTCACCGAACATTCTCTTGTACAAAATATACACGACATCTACCAATTAATCACTTCCCAAAACATAACAGTTACCATCAAATGGATACCATCCCATATTGGTATTGAGGGCAATGAACTGGCCGATCAGCTAGCTAAAAACACCACAACACCGATAACACTATACAAACGGCAAAAGATCTTAAGCAATTCATCAAACATAAATTCAGAAGCCTGTGGCAACAACACTGAGACTACATCAATTCAAGCCTACACAATATTCGCCCTTCAATAAATCATCCATACCTCACCGAACCTTCTAAACTTTCGAGACAAAACTTAGAAGTGATGAGAAGGCTACGAATTAGACACACCAAACTTACCCACGGTCACCTGATGTCCCGTAGCAACTCTCCATATTGTCAAAAATGTCAATGTAACATCACAATCAAACACATTCTCACTGAATGTCAACAATAGGTACCTAACAGAAAGACAGCAGCTCCACCTTAATTCCAACATAGAAGAATTATTCAGTAACCCTAACGAAGCAATTACAGTACTGCAGTTCCTAAAAAATGTAAAACTTTACCACAAAATTCAACACAATGTACTATATATTTCTATATTAACATCAGTATATACTCTTACTATTAATTAACTGTACCTGTGTGAGTGGCCATTGTAGCCGAGCACGTAAATTAAAGAAAAAAAATATTTACATGAATTTTGGCACATAATATCATCTATTTCTCACCCCTATCCAATTTAAACTCTAAAACGTATATACATCTAACCTATTTAATTTGACTACTGATGATAGTGGAAAACAGTCTCGATATTAAATATCCCCCTTATTAAACCAGTATCTGGATGTGCAAGCTTTATAGCTATTTTGATCATTTTCATTTACCACTACGTATGGTTCATCCAATGGTAATAATAATTAAGCAAACATATTATCTTTCATTTAGGCAACTTGTAGTGATTTAATTAAAACTAAATCTCCTTTCTGTAAAGTCATTTTTCTTTTTTCCTTCTTGTTTGCTCTTTTAATGTATTATTGTTCTGCTTATTTTTGTAATTTTTTATTCACTTTGTCAAGAATTTACAACATATGCATGTCTCGGTTCAATATCCATTTTCTCTCTGGTAGCTGACCTGTCTTTAAATAGATAGGACATTCTCCTATAATACCATGAGGTGTGTGATTAAGGAATTTATCCACTTGCTTTAAATTGTATTCCCACTGATCATGTTGCTGATGACATAATATTCTTACATATTTTATTATTTCCTTAATATATCGTTCTGCAGAATTTGTTGATGGCTTTCGTACACTAATAAAATTTTATTTTATTTCAAGCTCTCGGCATAACCTTCCCAATTTTTCACTTTCAAAGTACGTCGCATGATCTAGTATGATAGTCTCAGGTTTCCCGAATTCTTCTATAAACTGTTTCAAACATTCTATCACTATCTTAGCATTGGTTCTTTTGCACGGATACATTTTAACATATTTTATGAACACATCAACCATAACGAAAATGTGTTGGTTTTGTTGTGTGCTATATACCAAATTACTAATGAAGTCTATGGCAATAATCTGTTAAGGTTGATCTGCATTATGGTTTTAGCTATATTAGTAGTATGAAAATTTTCCTCTTTTATAATTTGACATACTTCACAATACTTTGTCACCAGTTTTGCTATACTCAAATCTTTCTTCGTATAGAAATTTTCCCGAAGCAACATCCACAGCTTACGTGCCCCCAAATGCCCAAATTCATCATGTAACTCTTGTAATACTTCTTTGGCAAAATCCTTGAGTACTTCCCCTCATCTTGTAAAACATTGATCCCAATTTTGAATTTTCTTTGATTTTGCTATATTTGTGTTTCTCTACTCAGTGTATCTGCTATGATGTTTGTTTTTCCTGTCTAATCTCAAAGTCATACTCCTGTAGTAATAAAATCCAACGATGCACTCGGTTATTCGCATAACGATTCTTTAAAATAGCAGTCAAAGCACTATGGTCACTTTCTATGAAACATTTTCCACCTAATAATTAAAATCGAAATTTGGTTACGCAGAAAATTACACTAGTCATTTCCAATTCAGTGGCTGAGTATTTACGCTCTAACAATTTTGTCACTCTCGAAATAAAATTAATTGGAACTTCTATGCCAACTTGTACTT
This sequence comes from Galeruca laticollis, assembly GCA_963921935.1. Taxonomy (NCBI): domain Eukaryota; kingdom Metazoa; phylum Arthropoda; class Insecta; order Coleoptera; family Chrysomelidae; genus Galeruca; species Galeruca laticollis. Next base: position 126,206,547 of record OY998181.1, read on the forward strand.
GAATTAATACCCCAGCTAATATTTCATGAGATGCATATGTTCTTACTATAAATGGTTGGTCATATTGTGGATGATACACCTTCAAATTTTGTGTAAATATTCTTTTTAATTCTTGAAAAGCTTTTTCCTTTTCTTCTGTTCATTGTCATCTTACATTCTTCTTAAGCAACTCGATGAGTGGAATTTCTTTCTGGCTTAAGCCAGGTATGAGTCTCTTAAAATAGTTCAATGTTCCTAAGAAACCACTTAGTTTTTAAATTGGTTGGAGTCTTAAATTCCATGATAGCTTCAATTCTTTCAGAGCCCATACTTATTCCTGTAGTATTTAGCGCATATCCCAATTATTTTATTCTTGTTTATAAAATTGACACTTTTCAATATTTAATTTCAATCCAGCCTTTTCCAATTCACCCAAAACTATATTTAAGTGTTGCTTATGTATATTATGTATAGTTTATTTTTACAATTACCGATTCGCTACAATGGTACTGTATCATATAACTTTCTGTTGTTCGCCCCTACTAATGAAATTTTTGGCGTTTTTATAATCACAACATGATCTTCCTTTATATTTTGCACTATATGGTGATTAACTAATGTTACTTCTGATCCGGTATCTATAAGCATCTTACATAACCTCTCTTGAAATATACCCGCTACAAAAATTAATTTAATACTTTCTATCTTTTCTAAGTTACTATCGTCAGCTATAAATTCTCTTGGATGTTCATATTTGAAAAAATAGATGATATTATGACCGTAGGAGCGATTTAGGCAAAACCCCTATCATCACTTGGATTCAGCGCAACTTCAGATTGATTATTCTGAATCACCGTATTTACTTGTCTTCTGTCCTCAATATCTCTACCTCCTCTTTCATATTCCCTGTCTCTACCTTCTCTGTAATTGTTTTGTCCCTGATTCCTTATTTCTCCATCATAATCCCTGTTACCTCTATTTTGTTGCCAATACATGTTTCTATTCTCTTGATTATTAAAATTCCGTCTCTCGTCTCCAAAGTTCCTTCTGTTATAGTTTCTAAAATTCCTTCTATCACAATAACCAAAGTTCGGTCGGTTGTTACCATCTCTATTTTCCAACCCTCTATTTCCATTTTGGTCTCTGTCACTTCTCCTATTTCTATCATCATAGCTTCTATTCTGATAATGACTATTTTCTTGTCCTACATTCTCTCTTTGATACCTATTGTTCACCGCTGTAAATGCACTCCTTTCCAATCTTTGTAGATAATTTGACAAGCCTTCCATATTCTTAATATTATGTAGTGCAATTGTTTCGGACACTTCTGGATTATAATGACGACATATGTCCTCTTCTTTGATGGCTGGTTCTAGATATTGCGCATTGTTAAACAGTTGCATAGCATAAGTATTGAAATTACGATTTTTGCTATAATTGAATTTTCCAAAATATAATTTTTCGCTAAAAGTCGCTTGTTGAATCTCTCCCCAGAAATAATTCAAAAACTGCCCCTCATTTTCTATCATGCTATCATGCTATGAATCTGATTTTCCTTGTTACAAAACCAGAGTGATGGGTGACCAGTCAATACATTTCTAAATATTAATTTTACTTCTTCAAAATCACATATATGTTTGACTTTATTTTTGACTATGTTAATAAATACTCTAGGGTGTAAATTATTAATAATTACTAGTTCTAATTGGTGTATAATTCCTCCTGGTCCCATACTTCCGGTACCTCTTCTCAAATGACCCTCCAGTCTCATCACATCCTCCAAATTTGTTTGTAGTTTTCTGTTTATTTCCTCTATTTTCCTTCGTAATTGTTCTTCCCCTACGTCTAATTTTCTCTGACATATATCTTTCTGTTGACTCACTTCCTCAGAAAACCTTTCAATTTCTTTTCCAACATCCTCCTTGAAATTTTTCAAATCTACTGCATATATTTGTCCATGTATTTTTACCTGTTCAAACTGTCTACAAATCTCAACTGTTTGTTTCTCAACTCCCTTCCTGACTTCTCCTGGTGAATTCTCTGCTATATGTCTCTCTACATGACTTAATTTGTCTTCTACATTTTTCTCTATTTCTGACCTAATTTGAACACCACTCTCTTGTATTTCAACTCTCATAATTTTAGCCTGCTCCTCCATGTCCACGAAAACTTATTTGTGCAAAAATTTAAACTTAAATCTCTAGTAGCAAATTATGTTAATGAAATGAAAAGTATTTAAAATAAATTCAAGCCACACAGCCGGCAACACCGAAAATGATGTATATGGCAGCCATCAGGTACTATAAATGTGTAAAAACAATGCTGGAGGGCACGAGCAGCGCGTAAGTTATCGCAAGGTAAAAAAGTACAAAAATCGGCCGGGAGGGCCTCCGGATGATATTTTGCTAAACGATAGGAGTGGTCCATACCTTTCAATTGCGATAAGTTCTAGCCAATATCCTCGTGGCCTCCGTATATCGGAAGTCACGAGCCGCGGAGGTCACGGCAGACGCAATTTTAACATGGTCGGAGGCCACAACTGCCTATAACTAAATATATATATATATACATATATATATATATATATATATATATATATATATATATATATATATATATATATATAGCAAAAGACGTTACAGAGAATGAGTGGTAACCGTAGACATGCATGTTTCTGGCTCATTAGCCGTCATCAGCACGGTATAACCAAGAAAGGGTGTACAACTTGGGAGCAACGATGTTAATGGAAACATGAAGGAAACAAAAACAACGGATTTCAACAAGATAACCAAACGCACATTTGTGCCTTCAAGTGGAAGATCCCGAGTTTTCAGGTCAAAAACCAACAGAGACACGAAGGCGTCTATAGCTCTCCTGTCTGAACCTTCCGACCCTGGAAATGGACAAATAACCAATGAAAAGATCTTTTCCAGGGTGGGAAGGTTCAGACAGAAGAGCTATAGACTTTTCGTCGAAAAACCCTTAATAAATAAGTTTCCCATATGGTGCATACTTTGGGGATGACATTGTATATATATTGTTGATTTTATTTTTATTTATATAAATTGTTGTCATTTTACTATTTAATCATAACTATTTTAATTCATAATTACATGTGTTGTTGAGCGCCAGTCAAAAAAAATCATTTATGTAATATATCTTTATATATATTATATATTTTAACTCTATCTCAGGGTATTGAGTTCCTTCATATTTTTTATTTTATCTAGCTAAAATTGAAGTCGATGTATCTCAATTTTACTACATATATTGAAATATTAATAGATTGTTTTTTTAACACATATTTTTCATATTTACAAAAGAATTTTTGAATTCTAGTTCAAATTCTTAGTAAAGGAAACCAAATATGCCAAATTTTTATCATATAATCAAAATTATTTAGTTGTTTATATTTCTTATCAAATCATTCATAAATTTACAAATAAATCAAAATTTCTTACCGTTTTTCCTTTCTATTTTTTTATCTTACACAGGGACTGCTTTTCTTTATATTCATCAACAAAGATCTTTGTTTGAAGTATAATTTTTATCCTAAATTCACCTTATAACGAAATATATTAATAACACACTTTACATAACATTCAATGTCTTGAAAAATGAAGAATTTTCAATGTTATATATAAATTCAAAATTAACTGGACCTCTTTAAATTATTTTCTCCTTCGTTTGAAATCTTCTTAATATGGTTTATATTTGTATAATAGTTTTAAATTTTTATTCATGCTATTATGTAAGAAATTTCCATTATTCCATTATTATTCCATTTCCATTTATATATATATATATATATATATATATATATATATATATATATTAAACTGAAAATTATCTATCAAGATAAATTAAAACAGAGATATCACTCTGTGAATCTTAGTAATAGATGACGATAAACCCAATAAATTGCATAATAGTCCATAAGATAACAATTTAAATATGAGTATAAATATGTGAAGAAACACTTACAAACAAGATACAACTAATATTGCATATAAAAAATTGCTATTTAAGTTTGCAATTATTTTTTCTTCAAATTATATTTCATGACAGAAAACACAGACGTAACAAATAAATTACGTAAACATTAATTTGGTACATAACAATGATTATCACGGTATAATATTACATGAATTTCAAAATAAAATTCCATAATTGTAATTTTATATATTATAGACACTTTTCAGAAACCCTGTATGTTATGTAAATTATTGATTATTTTGGTATAAACTTCAAGGTCAAAATGTCATCGTAAAATGACGTTCGGTTAATAGTTCGAACGGTGTAATTTCGGAGTGACATTAGGAATGCATAAGAACAAAGTGAACTTATCTACAATAACATAGAAAACAGATATTTGGATTTGAAAACAATGATGTTTATTTATAAACAATTGAAAAATAAAACAAAAATGAAAAACAACTAAAAGTTGTTGATTGAGAGCTTGAGGAGACGCGGTGTAGATTCAATAATGAGAGGACGCATTAAAATTTCTCTCCTCTAAATTTTTATAAATCTCAAACATTTTGATATATTTTAAGTTTAAAGAATTAATCATAGTATTTAAAAACAATGATGCTATAAAATAACAGAAACTTTCTATCGAATACATAATAAAAAGTGATAAAATTAGTGAAACGCCGAGAATTGGTAAGATGAACAATTTACCTTTATTAATCTGCTTTTCGTTTGCTCATTCACGTATCTTCTGTGAATAAATTGTTGCTCCTGGCGAAATAAATCACGTCACATCATTTTAATATCAAGATTTCGCATATATGATCATAGGCGATCGTATTTCTTCCAAATGTTTCATCCCAGAGACAAGAAGATGCCAAGCATAGACTTTTCTTTTCGTGTGTAACATATTTGTCCTATAAAACATCGTTCATAATTTTCATTTGTTAGGTTATATTGTGTAAAAATTTATTCGTTGGTAAAATTATTAGATATAGATATTCAATCTCCACTAGATCGGGATAGAACATTGAACTTACATTAAAGGAAATAATAAAGGAAATAATACTCACCAAATCATTACGATAAATCATCAGTTTGCCTCACAAACACACTTGGTTTTCATTCTTTATTTAATAACTGAATTATCATTACCATAGAATAACTCAACGTCACGTCAACATTAACAAATTATTAGAGTAGAGATTGAATGGTTTGTGGAAGCTTTCAAAAACATATAGAGATAAGTTATACTAAGCGAAATTTATTTGATATGTTTCATATTTAATAGTATTCATAAAAAAATAAAAAAAAACGTACTTACGCAAAGGTTTAATTAATATGATTATACAATTATGATTCAGAAAATGTTCATTATTCAAACAACTATTCACAATTAAAATCTATTTATCTATGTTTTTCCTTTCTTTTCTTTGATATCTTACCTTTCAGTTTCTTGTTACTACCGATCGCCAAGTGCCGAATCTCATCCCTGAGGTATAGTATCATAAAGTTACATAACTCATAATTTTGTTACTAAATAAAATTTTGAATTGGAAATTAGCGGTTAGCTAAACCAATTCTGGCGCCCACAATCATTAAAAAAAAATATATATTTAAAGTCAAATCAATTATAAATAAATACTCATAAATATAAGATCCATAATAAAGTAGCATCCCAATATAGGATCATTAATAAATAAGTAAATGTTATTACTCCAATATTTAAATACATGATAATATATATGTTTTATAATAATTTTTCCATTGTTATATTCTCTGAATATATTCAATTCTATCAATATTTCAATGTTTCAACGTTTCAACAATCTTAGATGGGTTTAAATCCCTTTTTCTTTTTCGAAAAATCAATTAATTCCTATCCTTCAAAAATATGTCGTCACTAGACTCTGTTTTTCTTTTATATCTGTCACATTATTTCTGACACGATATCACAATGAATGAAAATTATTCTCCATTTTATTCTTTTAGCTTCCTGTAGCTGCGAATATCTTTATTATAACTATATTAAATAAAAATTCTATCTAATTATGTTTTTTTTAACTTTACTATTAAATAATATTATAAAAATTCCCCTAAATTTCATATTCATCCATTTTCTGTAAATTTCATTTTCAGGAAATAATGAATATAAAATTTACCAAATCTTTTGTTTCAATTTCCATTTCATAATTAACTTTCTTTATCTATTTTATTGTCTGTCTTTTATTCTATCCATAATATTTATGTAACTGCGATACATGGAATATACCTTTTATTTTATCCGATTGTAGATCTTTTAAAATATAACTATTTTTCAGTTCCTCATTATAAACTTCATATGGGCCTTCAAATGGTAGCATTAATTTTGCACATATGTTCTTTTTCCAATCTGATTTCCTTAATGCTTTTACTAACACTAAGTCTCCTGTTTTAAAAATAATTTTATTCATTCATTCATTCAAATATTTTTCTGCTTTTCTTTGAATTTGTTTATTCACTTGTTCTAAAGCGTCTTCATCGTTCTTTTTACATTCATATTTCCATGGCCTTTCTGGTTTTATTTTTGTCATAATATAAATTGGTGAATATTCAGTGTTAATATGCGGTATATTATTCAAAAAACCTTAAACTTCATTCAAATTATTCTCCCAATTTTGATGATCATTAAATGTGATTATTCTTAAATATTTTATGATTTCTTTTATATATCTTTCTGATGGATTTGCCGCTGGATGTCTTATACTGGTAAAACTTATTTTTATGTTATTTTTCTTGCAATATTTTTCAAATTTCGTGTTTCTGAAATATGTTGCATTATCCTGTATATTTTGTCGTAAATCTTCCACTCTTTGTTCAATTCTTCCTTGAAATTCTTGTATTCTCTCTTCCATCTGTTCTTGATTTTTGTCCACTTTTTCGTGCAGTTTTTCATACGCTTCTTTTTGGATTTTAACCATTTCACGAATTTCTTTTCTCTCTTGTATAAACTTACTATCCATCTCATCTAATTTTCTTGTATTTTCTTCAAGTTTTTCTTCTAATCCTTTATTCATTTGTTGCAAATAGTGCATCATTTGTTGGATCATAATATTTCCACTATTTTGTGATTGATCACCTTCTTCCCCTACAATTCTTCTTTCACTTTGATTTCTTTCTTCCTCTTGTTCTCTTTGTATCTCAGTACCAATGTCCATTTTTGTTCCTGATCTCAATTTCATAAATATTATATCCCTTTTATTTATAATTATTTTCAAAATTTGAGTGATATTCAACGTGTTAATTCTTTTTTATAAAAATAACTACCTAGCTATCTAGCCCCACGTTGGTTGCGACATTTTGTTATGATTTTATTTTTATTTATATAAATTGTTGTCATTTTACTATTTAATCATAACTATTTTAATTCATAATTACATCTGTTGTTGAGCGCCAGCCATAAAAAAATCATTTATGTCATATATCTTTATATATATATATATATATATATATATATTTCAACTCTATCTCAGGGTATTGAGTTCCTTTATTCCATTATTATTCCATTTCCATTTATATATGTGTTTTATAATAATTTTTCCATTGTTATATTCTCTGAATATATTCAATTCTATCAATATTTCAATGTTTCAACATTTCAACAATCTTAAATGGGTTTAAAGCCCTTTTTCTTTTTCGAAAAATCAATTAATTCCTATCCTTCAAAAATATGTCAAGTCACTAGACTCTCTTTTCAACAAACCCCGTTTCCTAACTTCCTAACTTAATTCTAAAGGCTTGTTTTCATGCATTCTGTTTTTCTTTTATATCTGTCACATTATTTCTGACACGATATCACAATGAATGAAAATTATTCTCTATTTTATTCTTTTAGCTTCCTGTAGCTACGAATATCTTTTTTATAACTATATTAAATAAAAATTCTATCTAATTATGTTTTTTTTTGAACTTTACTATTAAATAATATTATATATATATATATATATATATATATATATATATATATATATAAACTACTTCAGAAAATACGTGACGATGATCCTGATTGCAGAGAATTTTTTGAATTTTTGAAATACGTATAGATGCCAACGGAATGAATCATCTGATGTTTTCTAAAAATATTCTTTTCTCTGATGAGGCAACGTTTACCCGAAATGGTCATCAAGCAAAATCCACACTGGCTGAGGGAAGGTCACACTCAGTGACCTACTAATAACAACGAATAAGGCAAGAGATGCTGTAAAACATTGTCGAAAAATTTCAACGCCCTCTATTTTTTTGTCAAGAAAAGGCGGTGCTCAGTTTAGTCATATTACTTAGGCTATAATTACTATAAATACTGTTATTTATATCAAACTTTATTTCGTCTAGGGCGTAATTGATTACCTGGTAGTACAAAAAGTAATCAATTGTTTGTTACCAACGTCCAAAAATCAAAGAGTGCTATATTGCTGAATAAAGAGTTGAAAACACTTTTAAACGTGATATGTCACATTACCGATTTTCTTTTGAAATTTGATTAGGGGTAGTTATTATCCCTTGGGGGTTGAAGGGGTAGGTGTATAACTTTATTCAGAAAATATAGGTTCATATACAAAAATTGATCTAATCCAGGATTTTTCATTTGCGTTTATAATTACATAGAAAATGAATTGTTGGTGAAATCCAATCAAAGATCGTTGTTGGGGTATTTATCATAGTTTTAAAATACTTTGATGTCAGTTAAATTGTATTGATTGGGAAATAACGGACTTAATTCGCCATTTTTCATAATTATACTTCACTGAGTTACTATTTTACTACTGGTTTTAGCAGCCCTTGTATGACGGCTGATACGTTTAGAGCCGGATGTTATAATAATTGCCATGGTCTAAATTTTACTGGTAGAACTTTATAGTTTTGAACTATCATATGCAATCGTAATTCTTGTTATATGTTTGGTGTAACGTCTGGCACACGTACCAATGAACTTTACTTTCGGTAGTTTTATTTCATTTACACTTGTTATGGCGTCAATATCATCTACTCGAATTCGTATCAACTATTGTTTCATATTGATTAGATTTTTTTAAATATTTGAATTATCCAGAAAGTAATCTCAATGGTATACATACATTAAATCCTCCGCTCGCTCCAGCCAATTTTCTTGTATTTTTAGGGAATCACCCAGCCTTTTGGAACAAAAGAGATTCGTTTTTGTTGAGTGATAAATAGTTTTTCATGTTAGAATCCCATTTAATTAGTAACGTAGTTCACGAAATAAAACAGCGATTGCATTATTTCTGAATGTTAACTTCACTTTGTCGGCAATAGTTTTCACTCAATGAACAAGTAACTACTGGATGGTGGCATAGAAATTTTGTATTGGGCTTCGAATTTCGTCATTGAAATTGAGCATTCCAGGTATGTATGGCTGATAAGTATGGAATTCATATTTCTCAATAGTTGTGTCATCAGAGAACTTCAATTATACTAATTCTTTGACACATGGTTTTAAAAAAATCATGTTTCCTGGTGTGATGAATACCAATGTTCTGCTCGATTTTTGACAATTCTTCCATACTTATCGGTATATGGGAAATCCTAAAACCATTATTCCGCTTTTCTAATATGGCGAGTAACTGAAATTTTTTCCTCTTGAAAATTCAAAATTCCACCACTTTTATCCATAATTTTTACCGTGATATTGTTGGTCTTAACGCTTAAAGGATAATATAAATATTCTGAGGTGACTATACTAAGTTATACACGATTGGCACGGTAGTGTAAGCAGATGGATAGTGTGTGGTGGATGTCCATTTATATAGGATCATATTATACATCTCAACAGCTCTAACTAACATATCACTAGTCACAATAATAACTAAAACTGTTAATATCATATGGTCAAAATATTAACTAAACAACAATTTATAAAATTAGAGATTGTTATCAATATTTTTTAGGATGTGTATTAGCAGAATTAATTAAAGGTGAAGCACTTTGGCCGGGAAAATCAGATGTTGACCAACTCTTCTTAATAAGATGTACAGTAGGAGAGTTGTTACAACGGCATTTGCAAGTTTTTAAGAAAAATGACTTCTTCAGCGGCACCATACTGCCTACTCCAATACAAATAACACCTTTAGAAGTACGATTACCAATGGTGGATGCCACTACCTTAGACTTTCTTCAAGTAAGCTGATAGTTAATGTTTAGAACCATTATTTTCGTTTCCTATTTCCTTCATAATATTTCAATAACATTTTATAATTTTTTATATCAAGCATACTTGATGCCATAAATATTATTTAGTAGATATTTGTTAGAAGTTACATATTCCTTCATTCATTATACTCGCTAGCTACCTAGACCAAAAACTTTCGATTCATTCAATTACTAAGGTAATTAAGCCAATCAAGGTATGCGATGAATATTTGACATACTTGTAAATGCACATGAGCTATGTGGTTTTCTCCGACCTCATTAAGAATATATTTTCCTTAAAGTTTGTACATGTGAATAAAATTAGGAACTGATTGCTAGTTTGAAATTATCTTAGTGTCTCAAGCTCATTCATTATAAAAACTTGCATTGTCTAATTAGTGCTTTTTACGAGTAGAAACAAAAAAACTTGAACAATAAAAAAGAGGACAAAACAAAAATAAGATTGAAAATCGTATTGCTTTGAATAAGCCACAACTCGGCTTATTATTGATCAAATTTCACTAAGCTGATTTGAATTTATGTTTTCCAAGTAGTTAAGTGTATTCGAAATTAGCAATCTACTATAAGTTATCTGTGTTCGTGTCCACCAATGCCTTTCTAACACTGGAAGTTGTCGAAGAAAATCAGTAATTAAATATCCTAAAGAAAACGCTAGAAAAATCCTTACTACATATTTTCTATGAATCCGTAACATATTTTTGGTAGATACATTCCCCTAAATTTATATAACCAACACAAACCAGAAATTTTACAAAAAAATTTCATTATAGCGGAAATAATGGAATACCCTATATTTTAGGCCATTTTAAGATCCATTAGAATGAGCTGATTCCAAGATGGTATGATACTTGGAGCCTAGCGGGCAGAATAAGATATGCCCTTTTATTTTATTTATTTCTAATAATTAATATAAGAATTTGAAAGTAATCTAGTAACTAATTGAATATGACTTTATCTTAAATGTTCGAACTGTAGCCCTTGCTGTATTTGACAGTAACCAAAACGATGTACAAATTCTTGTTGAACCTTGTTTATGGTTTCTTGAGAAATATTGCTTAATTCTAATCGAATTATCTCTTTCAATTCTTCAATATTTGGCGGTTTCGTTTTATTAACAACATTCTTCTGATGGGCCCACATAAAATAAACCAAAGGATTGAAGTCTAGCGATCTCATTGGCCATTCAATATGTTCACGTCCACTAATCTACATGTTCGGAAAAAAATCGTTTTAATACTTTCGATTATTATCTACTGCATAATGCGGAGGCGCACCGTCCTGTTGAAATCAAAAGCTTCCATCCAAACCACCAGGATTAATCTTCTGGGGAATAAATAAATTGAAGTAGATACGAGAAACCGAAGGTATGTTGGCCCGTTCAAATTACCTTCGAAAAGTAGGGTCCCATGATTATATTTTTTACAATGCCTCCCATACGTTTACCTTCTGTGGATATTGTGTATGATGCTCACGCATCCAGTTGGGGTTTTCTTTTGTCCAGTATCTATAATTATGACGGTTAACCTCGCCATTTAATGTGAAAGTAGCATCATCAGAAAAAATAATGCTTTGTACCAAGAGAGGGTCTCCGCGGTAGTTATTCATAATTGCTTCGCAAAATTCTAGTCTTCTATCCGGATCATCCTTCGTTTAATTCCTGTACAAGTGTAATTCTATAGGGATCCAATTTTTCAAGTTTTATTAATTTGTGTGCCGTTGCATCGAGATAACGACTAACCTTGGGAACAGAAGTATGCGCATCTTCTTCAAAAGTAAGTAGTACATATAATGTGGTATAATTTACAGATTTTCGTGCATTTTCAACAGTACCAGTTTCTCGAACTTTTTTAAAATCTTACTTACTGTTGACTGCATTATGGGTCTTTCTGAATATTTATCATTGAATAAATTACACATTTCCATCGGAGTTCGCGATCTGTCTCCATACCCAATCATCATAAGTATTTAAATTATTTGCTTTACCTTTCTAATTCAAATTAATTATAAGCAATAATACAGAATATTTATACAACAATTAATTTACTACTTAACTGTTACTGAATGTGAATAAAAATAATGACATTTCACTAGAAATTAGTAGGCTACTTTTTTGCAATTGATAAGAAATAATTACGCGTATCACCTTAATATGTATCACCCTGTTTAATGAAATTTGGTTGTAAAATGTTGAACATTAAAGTTAAAAATCGACGTATTTCAGATTTTTTATGAAGACTCTCCATTTTAGAAATATCGAATTTATTCTATACTTTACGGAGATTTACTTTGTGTTTGTTTATTTATCATACTTTGTTCAATATTCCAATTCCTCCACAAGATACTAACATGAAGTTTTAATGGTTTTACGTTAAATGAAACTAAGAACTGTTTGTTCAATTGAGTTTTTTTTGAAAATTTTAATAAGCAAATATAACAATGTTCTATCAATATTCTGTCATATTACAGTTCCTAATCTAGATTAGAGAAGAGAAATTGAAAAGTTCTTTGGTCTGTAGATTATTGCCAAGAAATATTTTATTAGCATATAGTTTATTCAATCCCCATATGTAAATATTCATAAGTGGACCTAGAATGGTTACCAGCCGGAAATAGTTGTGTTTTTACTGTAAAGCCATGGCCACACTATGCTGTTTAGCGGCTGGTAATATTGCCAGCAAGCAGTATTGTCTGATCCAGAACCAGCGGCTTGTGAATAGTGTTTACTAGCCGCAATTAAAAGTTGAACATGTTTAACTTTTAGCGCTGCCTACTCTTCGCTGGCAGTCACGTGATCTCCTCGCTAGCGCCAGCCAGCCAATGTGAACCCTAGTAGTTCACAAGCGGCAGGTGAATTGAGACGTGTCTAGTTGGATTTATGCAGTGTTATTTAGTTTCGTTATACTGTATTTTCTACAAATTTCTGTGATTAACAGCAAGTCGGGCAAAGACATAACATTTCTAGATTTATTCCGAAATTATCCTTGCCTGTGGGACGCTTCGTCTGCAGACTACATTAACAGACATGCCAAAGAAGCAGCTTGTAATGAGTTATTCCAAAGACTTGAAGAACAAGGACTAAAATCAGGTTTGGCCCCATTAAATAGAAAAATAAAAAATCTACGTGATACATATAGAAATGAAGTTTATGAAATAAAAAAGTCAAAGAAGAGTGGTTGTGACTCATCGAATCTGGTAAGTTTAACATTACAGTAACACATATTTTTGTATTAAAAATAAAACTCAAAACTTTCCTGTATTCTTAAAAACTTAAATTATGTATCATTGGTACCTGGTACCCTATACTTTAATCTTAAACGAGTCTAATTGATTACTGGTAATCGAAGAATTTTAAAGGTAGAGACCATTATTGTTATAAAAAGACTGTTTCTATAAATCAAGTGTTATTTGGTAAAATGGTGCAACATACGAATACTGTCACTTATCAACAACCAAGATAGTTGAAAACTCCTGGGTAAACCACTCTCGTAGCTCATTTCCTTCTTGTTTGTAGTTGTTGGAGGTATACAGTTTTTGTAATGGAGACATAGTGTTTGAGTCTTGGCGCCATCCACCAGGATTAATAAATCCATCAAGTCCTCTTCATCAACTGATCCCAGGGTCAAATAGGTACGTCTGAAAAGATGTCATTCTTAACCTGTTGTGCAGTGCACATCTTGCTTTTACAAGAATTTCCACTGTATCCACGTTTAACGGAATAGGTCTGCTGAATATGCGAAAACGGCTGGCCAAGATAACAATGGCATTTTCAACAACACGTGGAGCTCGAGATACTCTGTAGTTGAGCATTTTCTCTTCCAAAGAGAGACCTCTGTGAGAATATGGTTTCAACACGTAAGACCAAATGCATCATCGGCAACCCAAAGTCCTCCTATAGGCCAGTTTAATAGATTACAGCAATTTTTAAGTCGAATTGTTGTTAATGGTACTATCATTAGATCTGCCACCACATCCAATAATCAATATATCTGAAGCAGTATTCGGCATCCTCCATTGCGAACAGAACCATACTGTATGTCCCCTTGAAAAATAGTGAAGTGCTGTTTGGGGTTCGTTGAATCCTGATATATTTTCCGTCCAATGCCCGCAATAGTCACGAAAGTTACACTTACATGCAAACGCCTTTTGAATCTGTTTCCATTCAACTACTCTATACGGTACCTGAAATAGAGCATAGGAAAGTATTAATTGTGATTTTCTTAAATATATATTGTAAATCTAAAAAATCTCACAATGCTTAAAATAGTATATTAAGTACCTGTTCTAAATTAACCCTTTTACTTTGGGTTAATTAGAGGGAATGTAGGTTATCTGGTTTGGCGAAGGACCACTACGGCCGTTTGTCACTGAAGTAACGATGAACCGTAGAATGAAATTAAACACTTATGTCACGTTACGATTTATATTGTCATGAAGTTATAATTTATTTCTTTTGCGTCGACAATTAAGACTTCACTTATTATTTACGCGATAACTGAAAGTATTTTGCACATACTTCGATGATTTATGAAATGATTAAAGCTTAAGGACTCAAACGCCGGGTGATTTTATGAAATCAGGTACCTTGTTGTACCACGTTGTATGATGACAGAGGGTGTCTGAGAAGTGTCTTTTTTGGTGGGTGAGAAAGTTTGAGATTTTAAATGGAAAAATTCCTAGAACAATAATCGTCTATATTTTGTATATGGTAGTGCTGAAATGGAATTTTGTCGATGTGTGGGAAGTTAGATGTTTTAGAAATATGATATATTTCTTCAAGTGGTGTGATCATTGAAATGGAAGTTTGTGGATGTGTGCGAAATTAAATGTTTAAGAATTATGATATATTTCTCCAAGGTATGTGCAAGATATATGAATTATGTTATACAGGGGATGTTAAAATAAAATCACAGGAGAATTTGGTATTCAAATCAAATTCGAACATATTGGGGGCGCGGGAAGAATGGAAGAAAGGTGAGAGATGGCTGCTCTGATGCAAGATTGTGAATGAAAGTGAATAATTTTGAGAGTAACTATGTAAATAGGTGTATAGGGGTTGTAAAGTAACCTAATGTTAGTGTCAGAGTGTTGTAAGGACTCTAATGTCATGAATGTAACGAGTGAATAAGATTTGAGGTTAGAGTATTGTAAGGACTCTAACGTCATGAGTGTAATGAATGAATAAGATTTGAGGTTAGAGTGTTGTAAGGACTCTAATGTCATGAATGTAACGAATGAATAAGATTTGAGGTTAGAGTGTTGTAAGGACTCTAACGTCATGAGTGTAATGAATGAATAAGATTTGAGGTTAGAGTGTTGTAAGGACTCTAACGTCATGAATGTAACGAATGAACAAGAGGCCTAGGTGTATGCTAGTTCTTGTTTGGTAAGGGCACGAATGTAAGCAATGTACTCTAGAAATGGACTAGAGTTGTAAACGATAAGAATATAAGCAATGTACTCTAAAAATGGACTAGAGTTGTAAACGATAAGAATGTAAGATATATACTCTAGAAATGGACTAGAGTTGTAACCGATAAGAGTGTAAGCAATATACTCTAGAAATGGACTAGAGTTACGATAAGAGTGTAAGCAATATACTCTAGAAATGGACTAGAGTTGTAAACGATAAGAATATAATAATACCTTTGTCCAGGTATTCACATGAAAGAATAATACCTTTGTCCAGGTATTCACATAAAAGAATAATACCTTTGTCCAGGTATTCACAGAAAAGAATAATACCTTTGTCCAGGTATTCACATAAAAGAATAATACCTTTGTCCAGGCATTCACAGAAAAGAATAATACCTTTGTCCAGGTATTCACATGAAAGAATAATACCTTTGTCCAGGTATTCACATGAAAGAATAATACCTTTGTCCAGGTATTCACATAAAAGAATAATACCTTTGTCCAGGTATTCACATGAAAGAATAATACCTTTGTCCAGGTATTCACATAAAAGAATAATACCTTTGTCCAGGTATTCACAGAAAAGAATAAGTAAATGAAGTGAAGAACGAGAATGTTTACGTCGATTCTAGTTCGACAAGTGTGGTACCAGTTTGTTTTACGAGTAACGGTCCAGGAACCTCGGAATTCAAAGTGTTTTATGAGATAATGAGAGAAACGAAAGAGAATGTGTAAGTCGATTCTATTTCGACAAGTGTGGTACCAGTTTGTTTTACGAGTAACGGTCCAGGAACCTCGGACTTCCCAGTGTTTAATGAGATAATGAGAGAAATGTAAGAGAATGTTTAAGTCGATTCTATTTCGACAAGTGTGGTACCAGTTTGTTTTACGAGTAACGGTCCAGGAACCTCGGGCATATGTAAACAAAAAGGGGGACCAAGTTGTGAAGGGGTGTGAAATTCCATGAGAGAGCATGGAAAGCTCATGTGGGTATTTTTCCGGGTTTTTATTGTATCAGAATGAATGGTGCTGGGTAAGAAAGGGAACGTTTTTCTTCGGAGAACGTGGAAACTCCAGTGTAGCTTGCGCTACTCCCTTTCTACGCGGGGGAATGACTTGTATAGTGAGGGTGATTGTAAGAGAGTATGCTCATGAGACTAGAGCAAGTACGAGTGCGTGCAACAACAAGTGAGTGCGAGTAAGTACGAATGAATGTGAATGCAAGTGTAAATACGAGTATTGTACGAATAAGTGTAAAAGTATTATGAATGTGAGCTTTGAGTGCCAATATGAGTATGCGTATAAGTATGATTAAGGTGCAATTGTATGCTAGTGCAAGTAATAATGTAAGTGTGAGTCAGCATAAAAGTAAATGTAAGGTAGTGACCACGAGTGTTTAAGTATGATGAGAGAGTTTTTTTTAAACTCTTTTGAGATTGTTTTTGTATATGTTTTTATGATTATAGATGTTTGTGTTAAGGGGACCCGACTCTTTTGCGGGTAAGAATGAGTTTTTAAAATGTTTTAATTAATGTAAAGGAGAGTTATTTCTGTTCTCGTCAAGTAAAGGAGGGTAAGATATGTATATAATGTTTTTTTCAAGTTGTTTTAAATTCAAAGTGTCGTCAATGTAATTTTTTAAGTGATATATGAGTAAGGGAAGTGACGTTTTCTTCTAAACGTCACCCAAATGTTTATGTTGTCCAAGTATCTTTTTAATACCTTTATCCAGGTATTCACATTAAAGAATAATACCTTTGTCCAGGTATTCACATAAAAGAATAATACCTTTGTCCAGGTATTCACATAAAAGAATAATACCTTTGTCCAGGTATTCACATTAAAGAAATTTTTTTCAATAATACCTTTATCCAGGTATTCACATTAAAGTATGTTTCATGTCAAAGTGTCAAAGTTTTTGTTCGTCCAGGGTTTTAAATGTTTAATTTTTTATGTTTTTCAATGTCCAAGCATATGTCTTAGTTTTTCATAAAGTTTTATGTTCTAAACGAGAAAGAGTTGAAGTCGTGAGTGAGTGCTATTCTGCACTGAAAGGGCGTTGAGTACGAAAGTGAATCGTTTATTCGAGTGTAAGTGATGGTTTGAGAATGACTTATGAGCAAGAATGTTTTGTGAATTAAGAATGTTTTTGAGGGTAAGTTGTGATTTGAAAGTGGTGTGGTCACACCAAAGAATGAGTATAATGAGTATGAGAGAGGTTATCCGTCAGGTATTGTGAATGAGTCTTGTCCAGAACAGTACGTTTCTTGACGATAATATTCTGGAGATTGTTGCATTGGTGGTGAGTGGTTAGGGTTTATGTTCAAAGGTCTCAATGATGTGTTTTGTTTGTGGGTGTGAGGGAAGTGAAGTAAAGTGTGGTGCTTGTTTCTGCAAATGGCACAAACACCGGTAGACGAGCAATGGGCGAATGTGTGTCTGAAACCCAGACATGCTGTGCACATTTTGTTATTTATTATATATTTTTTGCGGTCAAGTGTAGAGAGTGTTCTGAAGTGTGGGCAAGAATAAATTTTATGACCTGTTTTGTTACAGAATGAGCATGTTGAAATGTTGATGGGGTTAGAGCTACGAGTTGTACCACAACATAGCTGAGTAAAGGTGTCCCTTTCAAGTGAGTTGGGTAACGAGTGATTAGCGAGTGAATGTTGAGTTGAAGGTTGTGTTGCGAGAGAGTGTAGGTTGCATGGTTCATTTAATATGGAATGAAAAGAATAGGCCATGGCGACGGTCGGAGTATCATTTCTCTCGACAGGTCTTGTGTCAAGGTTTTGTCTAGGGGGATAATTGTCTAAATGGAGTAACGTGTGATGTCTTTTTTGACATATGGAACATGATTTAACGGATTTACAGTTAGTAACTGTGTGTGTGGAACCTAGGCACCTGAAGCACAATTTGTTTTCTTTAATGTATTTGTTCCGATCAGGAACGGAAAGCATCCCGAATTGGGGGCATGTATAAATTTTATGGCCTGTTTCCTTGCAAAATGAGCATGTTGGAGGTGGGTTTTGTTCGCGAAGCGAATGTTGATTTGAAAGTAAAGTTACTCTGTTGGGTGGTGTGGTCACATTAGAAGACTGGTTACGATGATGGGATGTATCGGGTTTGGAATCTTGGGTTAACAAGTTTTCCAAGACTGTACATTTTTTTTCCAAGAAATCAAAAAAGGTATCACTAGCAATTAAATTTTTATCAGTCTCTTTTTCTTCAAGAGATCTTTTTGTATTATAATCTAATTTTGTTTTTAATATGTGAACGATTAGTGCATCAAATAACTCTTCCTTATTGATATTTAGATTTAGTAATGACTTTACGATAGATCTAGCTTCGGACGTGAATGTTCTTAATTGTTGGGCAGTACATTTTGAAATGTTATTACAGGCTGTCAAACGGTTAAAATGGGCAGTAACAATCTGCCGTGTATTATTATATTTAGAATTTAGTAAATCCAACGCTACATCAAAATTGGTTTCATTTACCGGTAATTGAGAAATTAAATTGAGCGGGTCACCTTTCAAGTATGATTTCAAATAGTAGAATTTTTCAGTCTTGGATGTAAGCCGGGTGTTATTCACTATTAGTGCGTTAAAAAGGTCTAAAAAGGCAGTGTATTTAGTGCTATCTCCTGAGAAAATCGGTATTTCTATGGAAGGTAATCTAATATGAGTTTCATTCTGAGACTGTACAGATAATTGGTTAGGTTGATTGATTTTAGGGTTTAATTTTTCGTAAGCATTTTGTAGCTTGCAGTGTAATGAGTAATATTTTTCATCAATCTGACTTCTCTCATCGAATTCTACTTCAGTATCTACGGCTATGGTTTCAATTTGGTCTTGAATCTCAGAGTATTTAGAGTAATATTTTTCTAAGTTGACTATTCGGGATTTGAAAGCATACTTGTCTGACTCGTCCAGATTGTTATGGAACCAGTTGTAAATACGAGTAATTGCTGCTTTGCAACTTGCACGTTGCGTCTTTAATGAATCCATTTTGTAAATGATGTATTAATTATTTGACATAAATAGTTAACATGAAATGTAAATCAATGAGTCATTTACTGTTACGATGCAATTATTTAAATGGTACTGTGGATTATAACTGATTCTCTTGCACATCAATATAGCATACTGTTATCATAGTTCGACATCATTGTTAATATAGAATTATTTGAACGACATTGTAAGTATAATATGAATGTTTATGTCACATAAGAAATATCAAATAATTTTTCAAATAATGTAAATGTATAATTATAAACGACCCTGTATGATATGAATGTCTATGTTACATAAGAAATATGAAATAATTTTTCAAATAATGTAAATGGATAATTATAAAAGTATTTGAGTGCAGACTTTCGCCTCCCACTGTATGTTACATATATTAAGCTGGATATACAAAAACTTTTACTCATTCATAAATACCTTCTTAACTGGTTTGTTTTTGTCCCGTACCGGCAACTGGACTTCATCTCCAACTCTCGGATATTTTTACCCAGGCAGGTCTGCTGGCCTCTAATACTGATGGTGGGACGTGTTGATTCCTATTTTCTGGACTGCAATAATTTCTGTTTCAATCCGGTCTCGACAGGACCATGTTCTAAATTAACCCTTTTACTTTGGGTTAATTAGAGGGAATGTAGGTTATCTGGTTTGGCGAAGGACCACTACGGCCGTTTGTCACTGAAGTAACGATGAACCGTAGAATGAAATTAAACACTTATCTCACGTTACGATTTATATTGTCATGAAGTTATAATTTATTTCTTTTGCGTCGACAATTAAGACTTCACTTATTATTTACGCGATAACTGAAAGTATTTTGCACATACTTCGATGATTTATGAAATGATTAAAGCTTAAGGACTCAAACGCCGGGTGATTTTATGAAATCAGGTACCTTGTTGTACCACGTTGTATGATGACAGAGGGTGTCTGAGAAGTGTGTCTTTTTTGGTGGGTGAGAAAGTTTGAGATTTTAAATGGAAAAATTCCTAGAACAATAATCGTCTATATTTTGTATATGGTAGTGCTGAAATGGAATTTTGTCGATGTGTGGGAAGTTAGATGTTTTAGAAATATGATATATTTCTTCAAGTGGTGTGATCATTGAAATGGAAGTTTGTGGATGTGTGCGAAATTAAATGTTTAAGAATTATGATATATTTCTCCAAGGTCTGTGCAAGATATATGAATTATGTTATACAGGGGATGTTGAAATAAAATCACAGGAGAATTTGGTATTCAAATCAAATTCGAACAGTACCAAGTGTCAAAACGGTTACTTTAGTCACGAGTTTTACTAGGCACGAGTGAAGCGAAGCGGAACGAGTTCCTTGTGAAACGAGTGACTAAAGACGTTTTTAACACGAGGTGCTTACTATACTTTTTCTTCGCCCGCGGGAAGGAAAACATTATATTATATTTGAATTATATTCATTACATGACGGACGATGGCTGACAGCTGACTGACAAATCAAATGACGCAGAATAACAAAATTATTACGGAACATTAAATTTAACATACAAGCGTTACTACGTTGAACGCGTGTAAGGAAATGATATAGTTTGCCTCCAAATGGGATGTAACAAGAGACAACCAGTGCTACCAACAGTCAAATCAGTGAACTGTGGAACAATGTCACCATTTTAGTAATGGACTCTGCTGTAGGGCCAACAATTGGTTTAATAAGAAGATGTAAAATTTTCGAATAGAGGAAGAGGGAGAAAGAGTGTGAGACAGAGAGAGGGGGAACGCTCTCATTTTTGTAATTTGAGCGTGTAGAGAACATCACCTCAATATGACTGACACAAAGGAAGAAAAGAGAAAGAAAACAGTACAATAACTGTATTAATATGTAGTAATAATAATATAATATAGTAATTAAGTAAATTTTTAATAATTATACAATTTGAATGTATCTACTAACACCAATACACTCAAAATTAAGTTTTTATTATTATTGTTATTTATATAATTTGAATGTATCTACCAACACCAATACATTCAAAATTAAGTTTTTATTATTATTATTATCAAGTCAAAGGAATAAGGGTGGTGCTGTTAGGAGCAACATGGTTGTTTAACACCACTTGATGAGCAAAATTAGTATCTAAGGACAACAAAAATGAGTAGATCTCACTCAAGTGATCAATATCAGTTTTCTTGTTTATTACATTATTGTTTTGTGAAATGAAAGCCATTTCCAAGAATGATCTTTTCGTTCTGTTAGACTCAGTCGCCAACACTTTCACAGCCTCATAATTCATCTGATGATCAAGAGAATTTACATGAAAAGTTAACGCGCACCTCTCTGGGTGTAATCTAGAGTCACTCTTATGTGAAACTATACGGTTAGATAGAGATCTTAAAGTCTGTCCGATATACTGTTTATCACAATCTCTACAGGGAATACTATACACCACGTTAGTAAGTGAGGTCAAAGGGTTCTTATCTTTTACTCTAGTGTAAATCGATTTGATTGAAAGAACAGTTTTATTGGCAATTTTAAAATCACCACATGAACGGAGCAGTCTGGCAAGTCTCGGAGTTATGTTCCTAATATATGGCAAAGTAGCGAAAACCGGTCGAGAAGGGGACACATCAGTTCCAACATCCGTCTGGGCTAAGTTAGGATGGTCATCTTCAAGCAACAAGTCCACCGCATTAGATGTGCTGAATAATATTTTATTCAATAAAGGTCTTGGATAAGAGTTATCCAAGAAAAGGTTGAGTAAAATATTAAGATTTTTATTATGAAAAAAATTATTTGAAATTCTGAGTACTCCCTGCTTCATTTGTTTAACCAAATTCACTTTCATGGAATGTTTGTGGTAGGAGTGATAATTAAGATATCTACCAGAGTTGCATGGCTTCCTGTACCAATCTATAATAATTGTATTGTTGTTACGTATAAATTTTGTATCTAAGAAAGGTACGGAATTCTCGAAGTCTTCCATTTCGATTGTGAATTGGATATTCGGATCAAAGCTATTAAATGTATCCAGAAGTTCATCAAGGCCTTCTCGAGGAAGTGCCAAAATAATGTCATC
Source organism: Galeruca laticollis (assembly GCA_963921935.1). Taxonomy (NCBI): domain Eukaryota; kingdom Metazoa; phylum Arthropoda; class Insecta; order Coleoptera; family Chrysomelidae; genus Galeruca; species Galeruca laticollis. The sequence goes on from OY998181.1 coordinate 126,229,190, forward strand.
GACATACTTTTTTATAAAAAAAGGAGTGAAAGAAAGAACAGGAATGACTGTATCCAGAACATCGTCCATGACATATGCTGCTAAGATAGAAGAAATTGAAGCTCCCATTGGAGTATCAAAGATTTGTTTGTAAATTTTGTTATTAAAAGTGAAATAAGTACTATCGAACAGAGAAACTATTAATTCAAGAAAAGCTTCCTTCGGGATGGAGCAATAGACACCGATACGATCCCAACTCTTATCGATTGCTCTCAGCATATGTACTTACGCCATGTTGTAATCGCATAAATATGGTGCTCGAAATTTTATTAATGTAATAACTATGTCCATCTGTAAATAATTCCTATATTTCTATATATGTATATAACTATTTTCTTTCCACAGCAATTTGTATCATATATATGTATGATTTATATATAAATTCTTTTATGTGTTAGAACCATTCACTTGTCTGCATCGTCAACAAACTATGTTGGTACATGTATAGATGCTTCTTTCGTGTAAGAATTGTTCGTTTTATGCTAAAGCGCATGACTAGTTTTTTCACGCACGCGCACTGAAGAAATTATCAAAATAAATAAGTAGGTATAATATATCCATAGGCGTCTCAAATTATTATTATCAAATATAAAATATTGAATTTAAAATTAAATCTATTTAAAAATAAAGTGTTTTCTTTTTATTTAAACAAATACAACATTATAAAAAGCCAGGACTCAAAGAGAAAAAGGGTTTCATGCTCCCGAATTAATAAATATATAATAAATATAACAACTATATAAAAAAACAATAACTGAGCTAGCCAAACTAAACAAAAATTCTAAATAATAAACATCTACATTTAAATTTCATAATAAAAGTAAGTAAATAATACAGTGTATGTTAATAATTGTCACCCAAAACGTGGGGCGGTTTATTAAAAATATAGGAAACATTTGTAAATTTTAAACTCAATTAAAAATGGCAAAACGAATGACGTTGAGAGCAGACAGTGGATCAGAAGAGGAAAGGGAAGAACGAAGTCATGGTATGGGAGATTACCAAGCGGTATATCTGGAACAAGGACAACAATTAGAAGGAGATGTACAGGAAGAAAGTATGACAGGAGATGGGGAAGCTGTAGGACAAGAAGATAGGACACAGGAGATGCAAAATAGAAGAAGTAGAGATGATCAGATGGACATGATGCAATTTTTGATCAGAATGAAGGATGAATTAAGAGGAGATATGAACAAAATGGAGCAAAATTTAAATGGAAAAATAGACACCGTGAATGGAAACATGGACACAATGAGGGGAGATATGAACAAAATGGAGGACAATTTGAATGGGAATATAAATAGAATAGAGGGGAGCTTAAACGGGAAGATGGATAAAATTAATGGAAATATGAATAAATTGGAAAAGAAGATAGAAGAGGTGAAAACCGAAAGTATCCAAGAATTCAGATAACTTAGGGAAGAAAATGAAGAATGTAGGCAGCAGATAAATAAGGTGAAAGAAGATATGGTGGAGCAAAACAAACATATACGGATTGAAATTCAAGAAAACGGTATGAAAATTAGAGAGCAGATAGAAAATCAAGTAGTAGAACAAATTCAAGAAATAGAGAGAGGTATAGAAGAAAAATTACCGGGAACGATCCAAGCGGAAGTTATAAAACAAACAGAAGATATAACGAAAGAAATGGAGTATATTAAATTCAGGGAACAAACAATCGAAGAAATTATGCAAAATTATCAGCAAAACGCGGAACATAAATTTAAGGAATTAGATGTAAAGTTTCAAAAACAAACAGGAACATGTGAGGAGAGGAACGAGCACATTGGACAAATATTTCATAAAGAACTGGAAGAAATGAACAGAAAATTACAGGAAAGCATGGAAGAAATTGAATTTAACGTTAGGAGAAATGGAGGTGGAGTAATCTATACGGGAAACATGGATATCGGAGTAAAGTTTGATGGGAATATAAATACCATTCATCCGAAGGTGTTTATTAAAATAATTAAAAGCAAACTCAAAGGAATGAGAGATATGATTGAGAAGAAGATTTGTATTAGAGGGATGTTATCTGGACATGCCCTATTATGGTTCTGTAATAAGGAAGAGAGCATACATAATCTGGAAGAATTTGAGAACCAATTCATGAATTATTTTTGGGGTGAAATTCATCAAGCTAATTTTAGGGAAAGATTGTATTTTGGGAAATTCGATTACAATCGGAATAAAAATTAAAATGCATATGCTATGCAACTCTATAACATGGCACAATATTTGGAACCTGTTATGAAGGAGGAGGAATTAGTTTTATATGTCGGGAGACATTTCAATTCCGAAGTCTCAGAAACGATAGCCTTACATAACATAAAAACAATGGACAATTTATCTAGGTATTTGCAGAGAGTTGAAAGAAGTGTCCAAAATGGAAATGGTTTTCTTAGATATCAAAATGGAAATGGAAATAATAGAAATGATGCACGAACAGAGAATGGAAATGGAAATATCAGAAATGATACCCGAAGGGATAATGGAAATATAAGAAGAGATTATAAAGAAAATAATGGAAATAGAAGTTATGGAAACAGGAACTTTGATGATAGACGATACCAAGGAAATGGGGAACAAAATAGAAATCGAGAGAGGAATAATGGAAACAGATATCCGGAGAACTATAGGAACCATAACAATTTCGAGAGAAGAAATCAATATAGTAATAATAATAACAATATAGGAAGAAATTGGCAAAATGGCAGAGAAAACCAAAACAATCCAGAACAAAACAGAAATAGGGAGGATGATAATAGGAGACAGGTAAACATGGTTAGACAGGAGATACAGGTAGAAGAGTGTATTCCTGGACAGGATAACAGCGAATTTTGCTTAAACCGTCCTTACGTGCATAATATCATCTATTCTTCGCGATATGAACATCCTCGAGAATTTATTATAGATTATGAAAATAATAGTAAAAAAGTAGAAAAACCTAAGTCAATATTTATCCAGGGTAGATTACAAAATATTATTTGTAGAATTTTAATAGATACGGGTTCAGAGGTAACATTAATTAACAGGATATAGTAGACAATTTAAATAAAGATGATATTATGATGATAAATACAAAGAAACTATCATTAGTAGGGGCGAATGATAAAAATTTATATTATACAAATAGTACCATAATTACAGATTTTTATTTGGGAAATATAGCTTATAAAATACAATTATTAGTAGTCAAGAATTTAAAATATGATGTAATTTTGGGAAATGATGAATTGAGCAATCACAAGATGATTATTGATTATAAACAGGGGTACATGGTATGTGAAGGTAATATAATAACTTTTGACAAAAAGGAAGAACAAGAGGTAGAGGAAAGACAATGTCAAATAAATGAAATAGAAATTGTGGAAGATCTACAAGAACAATTTTGTCCCATACAATATAGAAAGGAGATTGATGAGTTATTAACAAAATATGGAAGACTCTTCAACAAAGAAGTATGCATAGCAGCAAAGTATATACATAAGTTGGAAATGAACAAGGATATTAGTAATTTCAAAATAAAAACCTATCCCATTCCTTATAAGCTAAAAAATGAAGTATACCAGGAGTTAGAAAAGATGATACAAGATGGTATTATTGAAATATCCAACTCTCCATATATAAGTGCGATAACATGTGTCCGAAAAAAGTCAGGTGAGATTAGATTATGTCTGGATGCCAGAAATATCAACTCATATACTAAAAAACAATATGAGAGTCCTTTAAATGTAGAGGGGATATTTGGTAGGATTACAAGAGCTAACATATTCACGAAACTGGATTTGAAGCATAGTTTCTGGTTGATTCCATTAGATAAAAGAAGTCGTCCATATACAGCATTTATGATTGATGGTGTAGTATACCAATTTTGTGTTGTTCCATTTGGTTTACAGAGTTCGTGTGCAGCATTGGTAAGAACACTTCACACTGTTCTGAACCAATATGAACATTTTACATTGCACTATATCGATGATATATTAATATATTCATAAAATGAAGAACAACATCACGAACATTTGAAGACTATATTGGCAGAATTGGAAAGAGCAGGATTAAAATTGAACATGGAAAAATGTCAATTTTACCAAAAAGAAGTGCAGTATTTGGGATATATTTTAAATTCTACTGGAGTGAGAATGAACCCTGAACGAATTAGAACCATAAGGGAATATAAAACACCGACTAATCTGAAAACTCTTCGAGGATTTTTGGGAATTCTCAACTACTTCAAACGACTAATACCAGACCTCAGTAATAAGGAAATTCCATTAATTGAATTACTCAAGAAGGAAACAAAATGGAAATGGGATGCTAGAAGAGAACAAGCTTTCCAAGAACTCAAGGAAATATTTTTACAAAATTTGCAGGTTTATCATCCTTAATATGACAAGCCATTTATTTTAAGAACAGATGCATCCATAGATAGATTAGCAGGAGTTTTATTGCAAGAACAAGAGGAAGGAGAAGTACCAATCAGTTTTATTTCCCGAGTAACGAAAAACTATGAAAGAAAATACTCAGTTACTGAATTGGAGATGGCAAGCATAGTATTTTGCATAACTAAATTACGTTTTTATCTATTAGGAGCAAAATTTTACTTGGAAACAGACCATTCAGCTTTAACAGCAATGTTTAAAAATCGTTATGCAAACAATAGGATACATCGATGGATACTTCTATTACAGGAATATGAATTTGAAATAAAATTTATACCTGGGAAAACTAATATAGTAGCGGATGCTCTTAGCCGTGAAACAGAAATGAAGAAGAAGGATCAACAATTCCAAATTGGCATAAATAGGTTGCAAAAAACTGAAGGTTTGTTTACTTTGGAAAAAATAATGGAGGATCAGAGAAATTTACAAGAATCTTGTAAAAGAGGAGCATTTCAAAACGAGGGAATTTGGTATAAGAAGATGGAAGATAGGGAAATTTATTTAATAACACCTGAATATGCTAAGGAATTTCTCAAACAATTACATGAGGAGTATGGACATATAGGATCTCGAAAACTATGGATGTTGTTTAGAGAAAATTACACTGCAAAGAAGGACATATCATTGGTTAAAGAAATCTGTAAAATTTGTCAGTTGGCGAAGGAAAGGAACTATCATCATATTAGTGGACCAAAACCTATAATAGCACTCAAGCCTTTACATATAGTAGCTATTGATTTCATATCACAATTAATACCTAGCAAGCAAGGCAATAAACATATTTTAGTTATGGTAGATATATTTTCAAAATTTGTAAGAACTTTTCCTTGTCAACGTACCAATGCAAACACAGTAATATCTTGTCTGAAAAATTTTATAGAAGAAATAGGAACTCCGGAAAACTTAATATTGGATCATGCTACTTACTTTGTGAGTGAAAAAGTCAAACGCTTGTGTAGAAATTATAATATTAAAATGAATTCCATAAGTATAAGAAGACCTTCATCTAATCCAGCTGAGAGGTATATCAAAGAAGTTGCTAAGTATTTAAGGATTTTATGTAATAATAGACACAATTTATGGGAAGAAAATCTAAATCAAGTCGAGAAATTTTTAAACCAATTACCTAATGGAGTTACTGAAGAATGTCCACAATTTATTTTGAAAGGAATACCTCCAGAACGTGAATGGATAATACAGAGAGAATGGGATATGTCTCAAGTTTTGAAAAAGTAAGCAAGAATTTGGAGAGAAGTGCTATAAGATTTATTAAAAGAAAAGGAGACAAAAATAATAAGAAGGTTAGATTTGAAAAGGGAGATTTAGTCCTAGTAAGATCTTTGAGAACACCAAAGAAAGGTGAAAATCAATGTAAAAAGTTATTATCACCATTTGAAGGGCCATATGTAGTCGACAATAGTGATGCTCAAAATAGTTATCGCTTATTCTATCCAGGTACACAATTAGAAAGGGGAGTGTTCAATGTAGAACATGTATATAGATATTATGAATAGATGATGTTATGTTACGAAAAATACTTGAAAAAAGGAAATAATAGTCATAAGGATAGTTTTTTAGAATTTAATATTAAGTAGTGTACAAAGATAATTAGATAGTAGACAGAGTTTTGTTTTCCATTTGGCAGCTGGTGATCCAATTAAATTCATCATGTTTGTTTCTTCAGAACCTGAAAAATAAATATAATATAATATAAAGAAAAATTTATTAGGTGAAACTCATAATGAAAACCGTTTTAAAAAATTTGAATATGGCAAATCAATATATATATAACAAATAAAGAAAACAATTTATAAGAAATACTGGCTTTAAATAGAAGGAAAATATGAAATATAGGATAGAGGGGATAAAATAAGAATAACTCAAGTATCAAATAGAAGTTCACAATTTTTAAATGAGGAAATAAGATGCAAGTAATAAAGGATAGGAAAGGATAATAATGAATGATATGGATTAAAAATATAGGAGGTAATGTTTAATGTCAATTAGAATCTTATAGATTACTTAAAAATACAGGAAGGAATAAGGAAATTGATATTGATATATATATATATATATATGAATTTAAGAAATAATTAATTATATTGAATTATGAATATTGAAAAGAAATATGATATGAGGAGTATATAGAAGTATAATGTAATTACAAAGAAATAAGTTGATATATAAGTGGATGTTAGTAAGAAATGATAATAGAGAAGTATTATATGAAGTAATAATAAAAATATAAATTGACATTGATCTTAATCAAGTGTATTTTAAGGAAAGAATTAGGAGACAGTTATTGAAAGAAATAGGTTTTGTAGTAGGAAATATTTGAACAAATATTTGAGAAACAAAGTTAAAGAAATTAAAATTATGCCATAAAATTGTTAAATTTTTTTGAATAAAATAAAATCAATCATTTATAATAAGAAAATTGAAATTTAAATAAATATCCAGGGTATGGATATCATTTAAATTTAAATTTGAGGGGAATTGAACCAGATATCATAGATAGTAAGAGAATTAGTTCTATAAAAATATGTTGCTAGTATGAAAATATATGAAAATAATATAATTTAAGAAAACAAGTAAAAAGGAAACACTTTTCTTAATTTAAACAACATATCAAGTAAAGATATATTAAATAATTGTCTATAACAATATAATAGATAAAGAAATTACCTCAATAATAACATAAAATATAGAGATTGCCTAACCAATGTAATGATGTAAATAAAGTTGCCTAAGACGAAGATTATTTTCCATAACATAATCAGCTGTTCATCTGAAATGAAAACAAATATTGTTATAGTTAATTCATTATAATCATTAATTTAAGAATAAAAACAAATACAAATATTGAATAGAATATAATTCAATAGATTTTCATAGCTAAACAAATAATGACATATATACAAATGATATATGGTAAATAAAATAAACGTTGAATCAATAAATAATAATTTGTTAAAGTTTATTATAAATAATATAATGCAAAGAGTGTAGACAAATAACATAAAAGAATTTATATTTATAAATAATATGAGTGTAACAGTGATAGACTGTCAATAACAATATTGGATGTTGTACCATTTAAATGTATCTATGTATAACCAACTTTAATTTATATGTATGATAAAAAAAACTCATAGGAACTCTATAAATGAACTAATAATGTAAAAGAGTGTATGTATGAAACTTTTCTAATAAGTGAAAGAAGTTTCAATTAATTTTATTGCAAAGGACAATATTTTATTGGTTATAAAATATGACAGAACAAATTGTGAATCAACAAATAAACTTTGAAATAGTGACCTAAAGAAAAACAAAAGACTGTTTTGTTGAAAAAAGTGGAGAATCGAGGGGACGCTTGAGGAATTGGGAAGCTGGTGTCAAGAAGCGAGGAGTGTGTGTGAGAATATTCCAGAAATTTCAAGAAATTCCCAGTTTAACACAATTAAAACTATAAAGTACTATAAAAAACAATCTTATTAATACTCACAGTTAATTATATCAAGTTTTTCGGCAAGAATCTTCGAAATTTCTCATCATTTTTGGGTTTTGGAGCTTCAGAGGAGTATTCCTGGGGTCCAGAGACATTCATCCCAATTCAAGAACAACAGGTCAGTGTGTTTAAAATATTATTGGCCAATAATCAGAGTAAAAACTCAAAATACTCAAATAAGTACTTGATTTCATAAATTGATAAACATTTGCGAATATGATCGATCTGAAAAAGAAAGAGAACAGACTTTATATAGATAATTAATTGCATAAATCGTTAATATTAATAAAAAGGCCGAATTTAAACAAGTTAAAATATGTACTTACGCCATGTTGTAATCGCATAAATATGGTGCTCGAAATTTTATTAATGTAATAACTATGTCCATCTGTAAATAATTCCTATATTTCTATATATGTATATAACTATTTTCTTTCCACAGCAATTTGTATCATATATATGTATGATTTATATATAAATTCTTTTATGTGTTAGAACCATTCACTTGTCTGCATCGTCAACAAACTATGTTGGTACATGTATAGATGCTTCTTTCGTGTAAGAATTGTTCGTTTTATGCTAAAGCGCATGACTAGTTTTTTCACGCACGCGCACTGAAGAAATTATCAAAATAAATAAGTAGGTATAATATATCCATAGGCGTCTCAAATTATTATTATCAAATATAAAATATTGAATTTAAAATTAAATCTATCTAAAAATAAAGTGTTTTCTTTTTATTTAAACAAATACAACATTATAAAAAGCCAGGACTCAAATAGAAAAAGGGTTTCATGCTCCCGAATTAATAAATATATAATAAATATAACAACTATATAAAAAAACAATAACTGAGCTAGCCAAACTAAACAAAAATTCTAAATAATAAACATCTACATTTAAATTTCATAATAAAAGTAAGTTAATAATACAGTGTATGTTAATAATATATATATATATATATATATATATATATATATATATATATATATATATATATATATTATATAGAGAGAGAGAGAGAACGACCTTCTTTTACTCAATAAGTCATTCTCTAATTGGGCCTGATGAGTGCCTGGTCGAAATCTATAGCCTTTTCCATCTTTAATTTATTTACCGTCGTTTAAGTGTATTTTTAATCGTAAGACGACTTGTAATAACATATTGTTATAACAACACGTAATAGTTGCTCCTATTTTTTAGGACAACCTTACGGATATGGCATTGCAAAATGAGGACTACAACTCAACACCTGAGGACACCGCAGACGTCCTGTCAGACAAAACGCAAGCAAACATATCTGTCATGAGTAACACTGAGCCATTCAGAAAAAAAGAAGTAGTAAGCGCCTGCAGCATCGGGTAATAAAGTAGCAAAAAGATTTCCCGTAAAAGTGCTACCCCCCTCTCATGACTTGAAGAATTTTAAAACAACTACTGGTAGTAAAAACTTCAAACAAGTTTCATCGCCTTACAAAGTAAAATTGGCACCCTCATCCCAACAGAACGCTTACCCTCTTTGGATACTGAGCAAGGACAGTCTTCCATGCAGCGCTCGCTGTCACCATACAGCAGGAGCTCTTGTTCGACCCCGGGTAATCTACACTCTCAGATGTCACCATACAGTCACAGCAGCTCTGACCAAACACCATGTGTACCCTACCAAGACGATACTGGAGGTTTGGACATTTTATCCCAAGCCATGGTTGGAATGTGGTGACCCGCCAGGCCCGTTTATTTAAATGACTTCATTTTTAGCAAGCTTATTTTTGAGACTATACTGAAGCACTTGGTCGAAATGTGTACTTAATATGCTAGAGTAAACATTATAACACGAATATTTCATTAAATGTGTTATTAATACTTCCTGATTGTCTACCAGTTATATAATTTTCACTTTGATTTACATTGAAAAAAATATTTAACTGTTATCAACAATGTGAACAAAATTAATAAACTACATTATGTTTAGAGTAAAGTTTTGCCTATTCTTCTTTTGGGAAACAATCACTTGTTGGCTTTTCTGTAAAAAAATACCAATTACTTAATATTTGATACTACAAATACAAATAGGGGTAAATAATGTATTGTACTTGAATAAACTGCTGTAAAACCTCGAAAATTCCGCTCTACAGTTCGGGAGTTCGGGAACGAACACTGAAATTGAGTTATGAGGAACTCTAAATGGTTAGGCCAAAGACTTCAAACTGTCTTCAGTTGCTAGATACCATAAAGTAATTTCTAGTTTTGTTTTTCTCGGAATCGGAATTTGGTGCCTTTTTCCTGAATAAACGGTGTCTCCAGTTCCAATAACTCATTAAATGTATGAACTGACATTCTTAAAATGTTCGCATAAGATGTTGAATCTTCCAATTTCAGTTCCATTTCTACCGTTTCAACATCTGTTCAGACAACTCTCTGACTAAGGGGCTATCCGCTTAATAATGTGAATGCTTCAGATCCACCGGCCGATGGCGATATTTACCAGCGGCTAGTTAGTAGCGGCCGATAAACAGCCTAGTGTGACCGCGACTTAAGAAAAAATATCTGACCGTGAATACTGACTAACAATAATCAAGCATTGTACTACGTGAATAAAATTCAAAAAAATAATTTCAAATCTTAATACAAAATTAACTTTTCATTTTGTATTAAGATTTGAAATTTGAAATAATGTTCTCCATTTATGGTATACATGTTTTAGAGATGTCTAGATAAAGATCCAGTAAAAAGATGGACTTGTGAGAAACTACTGGATCACGACTATTTTGATAATGTAAAGATTACGGATAAAGCGGATATAAGACATGCTGATCGACTAGGAGATAAGTCAAGGGTAAGTCGACACTTTATATTGAACAAAATGGAATCGAAAACTGAGAAAAATTGTAAACAGTATCTACCATTTCACAATTTCACGTGACGCTCGATGCTCAGATTTGACGCTCAAACCGGTGGCACATGACTAAATGTGCAGTTTTAGCGTCGCTTTAGGAAGTTCGTTTTAAACCAACTTTCAGAGTCGATTTTCAGCTTGAACTATTGTTGCCAGGTGAAAAATATTTATATTCTCAACCCTCTTACCAAAACCGTGCTAACTGTGGTTTAAAAATCCCCAACATATTAAATTAAATGTAACAAAACTTGTACAAATAAACTTTTTATTATAAAATGCATAAAAATATATAAAATCAAAATACAATTTTTCCAATGCACATAACTTCAAAATAAAAACAGTCATCTATATCTCATCACAAATAAACAGAACATCACTTGGTACCTTACTTAATGAAAAGTAAGCAAATTTGCTAGGTTTTCACTTTCCATCAATAAAATTAGTTACAATCTAGTAAATTTGCGTACTTTTCGCAATTTATTTGTTTGGAAAGATACAAAAGTGACTACCTAAATTGAATTATAAATTAAAATGCCATTAGTTGTACATATGTTATAAATTACAATCTCCAATTCGCAATCTCAAAAACCATAACAGCACATGCGCAAGTGTTCCAACTGTTCCCCTCTGTTTAAAATCACTTATAATTTCGTCACTACGTTAAAAAATCTCCAATTTGAGGAAAAATAGCCACATTTGGCAACACTTCCTTGAACTGTGTTATTCCATAGACAAATGGAATAAGTATTACTTTCTGAATGGTTTATTAATTTGTTAAAAAAGATTATATAAATATTGAGTAAAATGAATGAAGAATTAGAATCAATAATTTATATTTAATCCTTTGACTTGTGCTAATAATGTATATACCGATTATACTATTCAGTATATTTCTGATGATATTTTCCATTTCGATCGTAATTTAACATTTTTACACTTGTTTATCAATATAATTTTTACAGGATACTTTTTCATTTACGTAGGGCGTACTCAATTAAATTTAGGTTGTATATATGTATTTTTATTGCTATACTCGGTTGCGAAGTGACAATAACTTTCGAAACAGAAATTTATAAAAAATGATTCACAAACGTAAGACAATTAATATTAGGCGTGATCAATTAATTAGAGCTGGGAGGACTTCAAACTTACGATTTGGAAAACAGAAGGACCATCTAATTCCCAGACAAATCAACTTGAAAATCTGGATAAATGATATCTCAAAACGTCGTGTTAGGTATTCGAAATCTCAGTATCCAAATTTAAGACAAACAGACTGGTTTGTAGCAGTGACAGTTCCTGATACTCCCCAAAGTGAAAAGTTTACCACAAACTCGATACCTAGGTATCTAAACTGATGATCCCTTAAAATTCGAATAGGAAACTTACCACAATGCGAATGGCAGCTTTTCGTCGGTAGAATGTAGTTCGTTGGATTTCTTCAATCTAAATAGAGGATTGTCGTAGTAATGGATTGTAACCAAATTTATAGGGTCGCCACATTTCCTTGGTTTAAAGTTGTAGAAAAAGAGACGATGTTACTAATGAAATAACCAAAAGTACACAGTTCGGTGATCAGGACTTACACAAGCTATAATATAGAAAAAATGAGAATATATATTGTGTGTAATTGTAAAAGTTTGTAAATGTATAAAAAAATAAATGTATAAAAAAGGTATATAGGACTAATTACAAACAAATTGGTTTTTACATTTGTTGGTATTCGATGTAAATGGAATTATCAATTCTAGATAGACAAATCTTGTATATGTTACCGTAAAAGACCGAAATCTGGTGAATGTCGAGATACACCGGTGAATGTCAACATTCTCCACGTTGCTTGACGTATGTCCGAAATATTGTTGGAATTTCATTATTTCTAACTCACACTGGCGATTGTCAACATTCAGGATGCACTCATGGTGTAAGAATTTTTTTTTTAAATTAAAACAAAAAAATCCATAGGTCTTTATTTATTAAAATAATATGGGAAAAGGACTTTGTTGAACTCAAAACAAACAGTAGAACATAAAAATATAAAATGAAATATAAAAAATAAGAACAATATCTTATTTATTGTAACAACTTAAACTACCGTGACACTTCGAATTGCACAAAATTCCTTACAGCTGCATTTAGTCGTGGAACACTTCCTTTTGCAGTTACAACGTGTATAGCATTGCCCTTCACTTTTTGAATTAGCAGAAGCTGCTTCTCTTAGCAACATTTCTTTTGTTGAAACTTCGTCCATGGAAAGTAACTTTTCTTTACAAGTTACGAACTGATTACGGGTGAAAAGCTGCTTCAAGGTACCATTTTTGTTGACTAATCTATAAAAGTCTGAATCCTCTATTCCAACAACAACCGCTAACACATTTCGAGGGTCTGTACGACCACGGTCGACATCAGGGACTTGAATTCTTACGGTATCACCAATTTGGGCAGGAGGAAACTTTTTTTAAGGTTCGCAACATTTTTGTTGCTTGAAGTAGAAGATTCTCTTTTGCAGCTACTCTTTTTAAAGAAATTAGCTCGTGTTGTTCAGTCAGTGCTTGAGATGAAGATGTGTTAGGTGGCGGATCAGTCAGTGCTTGAGATGAAGATGTGTTAAGTGGCGGATCAGTCAGTGCTTGAGATGAAGACGTGTCAGGTTGCGGGTCAGTCAGTGCTTGAGATGAAGACGTGCCAGGTTGCGGATTAGCTCCAATGGTATTTTCATTATCTCTGTTTCAATATGGTCACAACCCAAAATTTCCTCAACATAAGCTTCTAGCTGTTCTTCGGTCTCAATGTTTGAAATTTGCCCGCGAGGGAGTGATGACGATGTTATACCCCTTTTTGGTTTAACGCCAAACAGGGCTTCATAAGTCCTCTGGCGTATTCCTTCGTGATAAGTTGTGTTTTTGGCGAATTGGACAAATGGCAAACCTTCTGACCACTTGTTTGAATCGTTGTCTTGCATCCAAGCAGTTAACATATTTTGTATGTCCTGATTGGCTCTTTCAACTGAGCCTTGTGTTTGACTGTGACGAGGCTTTCCGTGCACTATTTTAACATATTTCCACATAGCGCATAGTTCAGATATGACTCGATTACTGAACTCTCTGCCATTATCCGAATGCAATATAGCGGGAGCACCAAATGTTAAAAAAAATTGGAGACGGTGATATGCTACTTCTTCCGCTCTCTTGCTTTTTAAAGGTCGTAACTGGACAAATTTGGTTAAATTATCTTGATATACCATTATAAACATGTAATCGCAGTTCCTGTGTGATTGCAAGTCTATCAAGTCGGCTTGACATCTTGAGTTCAATTCGGAACTGACCATTGGCTTCACAATAATACCTTTTTTAGGCGCACAATGTTTCATTTGACATTGTTTACACAAATTTAAATACAACATTACAACTTAATAAGTAATATTTTTGTATCTAACTTGCAATTCTTTAAGCATTCGTGTTTTTCCTCCATGGCCTGTTCTTATGTGAGTTTCAGAAAGTATTGTAAACAACTCATCATTAGTGACATAATACTGGATATTTGTTTCTCCTGGTTTTAATGGCATAATTCACTTTTCTTCATCACTTACTTTTGAAAATGTTAAAACGTTTCAAACGTCTGTAGTCCTAAGGTGTACTACACTTACTTTTAGCAGAAATTACTTCAGAAACGATTTTAGAGTACTTTTGTTATGAAAAATAAAAACAATTGTCTTCTCGTTTACTTCCAATTAAGGCATGTAACTTTTCAAGGAAGCGCTGTCAAACGTTGCGTTAGACTGACGAAGACAAAGCTAACTGAAACATGGGGTTGGAACCGTCTAAAAACTTGTCGCGACCTGCAGTGTCCGAGATTCACCGGACCTCATTTGTGTTTGTCGACATATACCGGTGAAAGTCCGAATGTATAATAGAATTAAGAAATGTTCGGACTTTCACCAAGGCATTTGACATTTGTCGACATGCACCGGCGAATGTTGACATTCACTACTTTCGGTCTTTCACGGTAACATATATACTGAAGCTATAGACAAGGGATCAAATAGCTTCAATAACTTGAAATTGAATTCTCAGTTACACTCTAGCGTCTATCAGCTATTTGCACGGATATTACCTTGTGACTTACGTGGATCTTACATTATTATTTTGTTTTGCATTACCATTTAAAGATCAATTATGCTCTAGTTACGATAAGCTCCAGATTTTCCAAGCTTAGTATCCACTTAACTTCACTTTTGATTTTATGTGTTCTCAGCAATTTTTTGAGACAATTGTTCGAATTTTTCCTGTCTGTTCGAATCAGTAACAAAAGGGCACATAGAATTTTAGAAGATGATTGATGACCATATTTCGGCGTCAAATTTAGCTGTACTTCTCAGACCAATCCGACAGGACCTTATGCGTTTCCACACCAAATCACATACTCCAAATAATGCATCTTAGAGCTAATCGCACCGTAAAATTGTCCGTGCGCCCGCACTGACAACACACACTTTCGGTACACTAAATAGGCACGTACATGTAGTGTTTTCAGATAGGTAATATTGCAAAATTGTTTTCAAAGCTAATTCTCAACAGAATATATTACCATCTTGAATTTTTTTTAGAATGTTCTTCTGGGAACGTCATTACCACAACTGGCCAGCTCGATTCCAATCAGCCCTTCTAAACCCAACAGTAACCTTCAAAAATATAAAGTGGATCATTTACCAACAATTTGACAAAGGTTCTCACTTTTCAGTTGACTAAAAAAAATTGTCATTGCATCTTATATGATATTTGATAAATCATATCAACATACTTTGTAGAAAAGAATAAGATCAATTACGTGGGTTTTCTGAATAGGTTGGGTGTAAAAGATAGTAAAGCCGTTACAACTGTTATTCGTCATCCTTGAAATGAGAGGGAGGAAAAGTAGTATTTTGCAAATATAGCCAATTTCCATCATTTCTGCCTTCTCAACAGAATCGTTATCACTTTCTCAGTTATAGCAGGACTGATAGTGCATTGTGTAAACTAAATTATTTATTCTGAAGTATTCCATTTACAGTTAGAAAACTGTAACCTAAAACTGAATTTTGTAACTACGCCTTCTTTATCGAATGCGAGAATGCGAGCAAACGTGATAAACAACCTTCAATAAGCTTCTTATGAGTTCTGTGCATCATCATCGATAAGTTTTTTCCTATTATCACAAAATTACTGACATCTGTACACATACACAACCAAACACCCAAGTTAGTGGAATTGTGTAAATAGTCATCTTGTCATGTGAGAACCTTTTCAGATAACCTGCCTATTGAATGCTTAATAGATGTAGTCGACTCATGTTTGTTCGGTTGATATATATATATATATATATAGGTTGATATATATATATATATATATATATATATATATATATATATATATATATATAAATTATTTGTTTTTCTTTAACCTTGTATATAAATTCCTTCCATTGTTCTTGGGCATCAGGTTAATTAACCTGATGCCCAAGAACAATGGAAGGAATATATATATATATATATATATATATATATATATATATATATATATTGAAACACATATATAAACTGTAAAAGTGCATCTTATGTAATTAAAAATATATTATTTTGGTTTGCATCAATAGAAATCAATGCAGAACGTGATACAGATAAACCATAGTTAGAAATTAAATTTTATATCAATGTAGATACTATGCGATTATTTGATGGAAATAACGATAACAAAAACAGTAATATATATATATATATATACTAAATTTTGAGTCATTGAATTTTATTTATATGTCATTTGCTAAATACAGGAAAAGGTTTCACACCATGGAAATTGAATTACTGTGGTCCATTTAATTTATTCACAGCCGTTGGAGGAGATGATTTTCGCAGGTTATTTGTAAGGTGCAAATTTCGTATATTTTTGTTGTTTAAATTCAATCCAGAACCCAACGGGAGTAAGAGTTCTCATGCTCTCCATTAAACAATAAATTAACTATATAAAATAAATATAAATCATTTACCCTGAGCTAGCTATATTCAATTCATAAACAAATTCAAACCATAGATAAATATCAACCATAGATAAAAAAATTAGATAAATCACATTCATCATTTAAAATAAATTAAATAATTACAGAATAGCTGATAATTATATTATAATTGGCACCCAAAACGTGGGGCTCGAGTTAAAAAAAAATGGTAGGATTTTGCTAAGAAAATAATTAAAATTATATATAAACAATATTAAAATGTTTTATTGACTATATTAAAAATATACAATGGAAGGGAAAATTATGTTAAGGGACGGAAAACAGGTAGGTACAGATAGCGGATCGGAAGAGGAAAGAGAAGCAGAAGAGCAAGAAGATAGGATACAAGAGAGAAGGGAAACACAAGGAGGAATGAATATCAATGAACAATGGATGCAACAATTGTTTAACAAACTGAATGAGAATATGAACAACATGAAGGACGAATTAAAAGGAGATATTAATAAAATAGATGGAAAAATGGATAATATGAGGGGAGATATGAACAGAATAGAAGGTACTTTGAATAAAAAAATGGACCAGATGAGTGGGAACATAGACAAATTGGAAAAGAAAATTGATGATGTGAAATCGGAAAATATTAAAGAAATCAAGAAAATCAGGGAAGAAAACGAAGAGTTTAAAGGAAGAATGGATAAGGTGCAACAAAATATGGAGGATAAAAATAAAAACTTGAAGATAGAACCAAAAGAAAGCAGAATCAAAATGGAAGAAAATTTACCAGGAACTATACAAACGGAAATATCAAAACAAACTAGGAATATAACAGATAACTATGAAAGGAATGAAAATAGAAATGATGGAAATGGGAATTTTGAAAAAGGAGAAATTACAATGGAAATAGGAATGGACATTGGCAACAGAATAGAGGGGATATGAGAAATTAAGGAAGAAACTAATAAAGTAGAATACATTAAATCACAGAAACAAACAATTGAAGAGGAAAATCAACAGTTCCAAGAAAAAGTAAATAAAGAAATCACAAATTTAAATGGTATAATAGAAAGATCAACAGACAAATATGTTAGAAGAAGGGGAATTATGGATAGTCAATATCACAAGGAAGTACAAGAGATGAACCGAAGATTGAAAGATACAGTAGAAGAAATAGGAGCGAATATAAGAAGAAATTAAGGAGGTATAGGGTGCCTAGGAGAATTTTATAATAATAATATACCAACAAGAATAAAATGTGATGGTAAAATGAATATAATTTACACAAATGCTTTCATCAAAATAATAATAAATGAAATGAATAAGGTGGAAGAATTTGAGACACAGATTTTATTGGATTTATTAGAAGGAATGAATGAGATACGGGACTGCAAAATTATGAAGGATATGATAGAGAACGTAAAGAAGTTTCAGAAGTGTAATGAGACTCAAACAACAAGAGAAGAACATCAGAAAAAAGTTGGGAAAAGAATAGCAAATTAAATAGTATAACATGATGATTGGAAGGAAGTTTGGAAACGAAAAAGCTATGGAATGGACAGGAAAAGGATAATAAAATAAACTGGAATATAAATTTATTAATATCATATAACACAATTATAAAAACAGAAATGAAGTTAAGATAAAAAGTTGTAAATAAAATAATAGACATATGTATAGATAAAAAAAGTGAATATTAATTAAGTCTATAGTGATAGGTAATATTATAGGATAGATCGTGTTCTTTGTTCATTAAGCAGTGGATATTCCAAACGATTCTTCACACTTCGTTATTAAGAATCTAGAAAAAAAGAAATATATATATATATATAAAACAAAAACAGAATTAGCGGGCATATCACGCAAAAGAGGTTACAGAGAATGAGTGGTAACCGTAGACATGCATGTTTCTTGCTCATTAGCCTTCATCGGTACGGCATAACCAAGAAAAGGTGTACAACTTGGAAGCAAGGATGTTAATTGAAACATGAGAAAACACAAACAACGGATTTCAACAAGATAACCAAACGCACATTTGTGCCTTCAAATGGAAGATCCCGAGTTTTCTGGACAACAACCAACAGAGACACGGAGGCGTCTATAGCTCTCCTGTCTGAACCTTCCGACCCTGGAAATAGACAAATAACCAATGAAAAGGTGAAAGAATAACGCGTGGAATATAAAACAAAAACAGAATTAGCGGGCATATCACGCAAAAGAGGTTACAGAGAATGAGTGGTAACCGTAGACATGCATGTTTCTGGCTCATTAGCCTTCATCGGTACGGCATAACCAAGAAAAGGTGTACAACTTGGGAGCAAGGATGTTAATTGAAACATGAGAAAACACAAACAACGGATTTCAACAAGATAACCAAACGCACATTTGTGCCTTCAAATGGAAGATCCCGAGTTTTCAGGACAACAACCAACAGAGACACGGAGGCGTCTATAGCTCTCCTGTCTGAACCTTCCGACCCTGGAAATAGACAAATAACCAATGAAAAGGTGAAAGAATAACGCGTGGAATATAAAACAAAAACAGAATTAGCGGGCATATCACGCAAAAGAGGTTACAGAGAATGAGTGGTAACCGTAGACATGCATGTTTCTGGCTCATTAGCCTTCATTCTCTGTAACCTCTTTTGCGTGATATGCCCGCTAATTCTGTTTTTGTTTTATATTCCACGCGTTATTCTTTCACCTTTTCATTGGTTATTTGTCTATTTCCAGGGTCGGAAGGTTCAGACAGGAGAGCTATAGACGCCTCCGTGTCTCTGTTGGTTGTTGTCCTGAAAACTCGGGATCTTCCATTTGAAGGCACAAATGTGCGTTTGGTTATCTTGTTGAAATCCGTTGTTTGTGTTTTCTCATGTTTCAATTAACATCCTTGCTCCCAAGTTGTACACCTTTTCTTGGTTATGCCGTACCGATGAAGGCTAATGAGCCAGAAACATGCATGTCTACGGTTACCACTCATTCTCTGTAACCTCTTTTGCGTGATATGCCCGCTAATTCTGTTTTTGTTTTATATTCCACGCGTTATTCTTTCACCTTTTCATTGGTTATTTATATATATATATATATATATATATATATATATATATATATATATATAATAGATATAATATAATATAAATTGAAATTTATTAGGTGAAACTTAGGAATGGAATAAGTAGTTTAGAGTATACAGAGGGAAATTCAAAAAGGGCAAACAAATAAGTAATGAGAAATAAATTAGATGAAGTACTGGCTTTATAAAGAAATAAAACAGGAAGATATGAGATAGAGGGGAAGAAATGATGTACAACTAAAAATATTAAATATATTTCCACATCTTTATAAAATAAATGGAATAAGACACAACAATTAATCAAACGAGAAGAAAGGAGATAGTTAGATGAATTATATAGATTAGAATATATGAGATGATGTTTTGATGTCAATTGATATTTATAAGATATTTGGAGGTATATGGAAGAATAAGGAAATTAATACTGAGATATATAAATATGAATTTAAGAAATGTTTATTTATAATGAAAAATGAATATGTAAAATGAAATATGAAATGATGAGTATATATAAAATAAAGTATAATGAAAATGTTGAAATATAAATATGATATATAAGCAAGTATTAGTATAGATATTAGTAGGGAAGAATTAAAAGTAGGAATGTTATGAATATTTGAATTGACAGTAATACAAATTGAGTATATTTCATGAAATATTAATAGCATAATTATAAGTGAGAATCTGCATTTAAAAAAAAGGATGTGAATATTTATTTAAAATAAAAAAATTCATAAACGAATTAACACATGGAGTAACGGGTGAGAATCCAATTTATATTATAAAAGGAATACAACCAGAACGTCACTGGATTTTAAACAGACAGTCAACAATGACAAGTGTACTCGAAAAGGTTAATCGAAGAATAATACGAAATGCTGAGAAGTATATTAAAAAACAAGAAAAAAGAAAACAAAAGACAACACAATTTAATAAAGGGGATATGGTAATTATCAAATCTTTAAGAATGCCAAAGAAAGATGAAGAACAGTGTGCTAAATTATTATATCCATTTGAAGGTCCGTATATCATAGACACTGAAAACGGTAAAAACAGTTGTCGATTAATCCAGGTACTAAAATATTAAGGGGTATCTTTAACATAGAACACATCTATAAATATTACTTTTGAGTAATATGCATTGAAACATGAGGAATAGATAATATTACAAGTATTTAAATTCATTTGAAATAAGTTGTTTGTAAATAGTAGATTAAGTTAGAATAACTATACAACCCAGAATTGGAATAAAAGTTTCAAATCATTTCATTGTCAAATAGTAAAGGAACGATAAATCTTTTGTTGTGAAATTGAAATTGAAAAAAAAATTAACATGTAAATATTTATTAAATTTAAATTTGAGGGGATTTGAACTTATCGTAAGAGGTGTAGTAAAGAGAATGAAACACAAATGTATGAAATTTGCAACTTAGTTAAGTAACAAATGGAGATTAGTCATTTCACACAGATGGAATTATCTTGTCTAATGGTGATAATATGAGAAGAATATATATCTCCTATTGAATTAAACATTTATTATATTAGTTATGCTCCATAACTAAAGAAATACAGAAGTAATCGTGAAATTATTTACCTTAGGATTTTAGAATGTAAACAGCATTATTTTCATAAAATTTTAATCATGTCCTTAATAAATCATAAACTCATTTTCTTGTCAACAGCAAATGATAATTTGTATCCAGTATTTAGAATATCCAACATTGAATCTAAAGAAAGCAAATTATTATCAGACAATAATAAATAGAATTTTGGATAACAATATATACCAACAAAATTGTAATGTTTATATAAAAAAGAGATAAATGAAGTGTCAATTAAAAACTTAATGTCAGTTAGCAAAGTACACTGAGAGCAGAAATATATTCTACCATAGAATTATTTATGTCTGTGAACTATTGATAATAGAAAAATTTGATGACTGGATTAAATAAAAGGCCAAGTCTATGGTAGATAAATATGTAATAATGAGTAAAGATTTAATTGAAAGGCATTATAACAGATATTGGAACATTTGATATTGTATATGTATTGATATTGAAATTTAAAGTTAGATAGATATAATTTTTGTTTATTAAAAATAAGGTAGATTTTTGAAATATTGCGTATGTAAATAGGAATAGTAAATTAATTTGAAATCTTACATCAACAATAAATAATAATAGAAAAATATAAAGACATTAAACGATATATCAAACATTAGATAAAACAGAGTATATTATATCTAGTATGTAGTGAGTGTTTTGTTTTACAAATAACAAAGCTGGAAACAAAAAGTTTGTTGATTGAAAAAAACAAAAGGTTGGTGAGGTGAAGCTAATGGAGATAGATGCATGTAAGCAAATTTTATAAATTTTATGAAAATATTTGGGAAATTATTAGAAATTAAAGTAAAAAGACATTGCAAACATTGAATAAATATACATTGAACATTTTGAGAAGAAAATATTAGGAATTAATAATAATTAGTAAGAAATATAAACAGTTAAAATTTGAGAGGGGACGCTAACTGAATTTTTAGAAAGTAATCACTTTACCGTGAGAAAATACTTTCTTGAATCATTAATCATTGTAACAAAAACATTATAAGCAAGTATATCTAAATGATTTAACAAAAATTCACGAACTTACCTGCCATACAAACTATAGAGTTTGTTTCTACAAGATTGGAGGAGATCCAGCCTCGTTCCAGAAGATTCCACAGGAATAGAATGTACAAGAGACTTCCCAGTGTTGTGATCAGGTCAGTGTTTTAACAATTTATCTGGTTAACCATATTAAACTCAAACAAAATTCACTAATTTGGAAATTACACATTAATAATTTTAGGTATATAATAATATTTGGTATTTGTAATTTGGATTGTCTTATATTTGTATAACATAAGTTTTCTTCACAGTTATGATGCTTTTTGATTTGATGTTTTGTTGATAATTATAGGAACTAAATTTTGAGTCATTGAATTTTATTTATATATCATTTGCTAAATACAGGAAAAGGTTTCACACCATGAAAATTGAATAGCTGATAATTATATTATATTATATTGTAATGTTTTTGTTATTTATTTAAACAATAAACGGGTTGTGTAACCATACTTTGTCCCTTTCTTTAAAACCGCCCTCTGTGGCCTGCGTGTCGTACCGACTTTTCATTCTGTCGCTGGCAACTTTAAGATTTGTTCGAACTAGTTCATGAATATCGTCCAGCCTTCTTCTCAATTGGATCACGTAGTCTTCGCCTGCTATATCTTCTCCAGGCCGACAGCCAAATTCCAGGTCACAAGGAAGCCTCATTTCACGTCCAAACAGGATTTTCGCAGGTGTTTCACCCGTGGACTCATTGACGACAGATCGATAAGCCAATGCGAATAGGGAGAGATACTGGTCCCAATCTCTCTAATGGCTGGATACTACTTTGGACAAGTATTTTCCAATAGTCCTGTTCATTCTCTCGACCATTCCATCTGACTGTGGATGTAATGCTGTTGTTCTGGCCTTCTTCATTCCCAGCTTGTCGCAAATCTCCTGGAATAGATGGCTTTCGAAATTTCTTCCCTGGTCACTGTAGACTTCCATGGGCACTCCATATCGGCTGATGAATTCTTTCACCAATACATCCGCGACAGTTGTGGCCTCTTGGTTCGGGATAGCGTAAATTTCCACCCACTTTGTAAAATAATCCATTACAACCAGTATGTACTTGCTACCATTTTCTGTCGTCGGAAATGGTCCAGCGATATCTAAAGCAATCCTTTCGAAAGGGCTTCCAACATTGTACTGTTTCATGGGTGCCTTTCTCTTGCGATGTGGTCCATTACTCGTAGCACAAGTCGTACATTTCTTACACCAGTCCTTCACATCGTCGGAGCTGTTCATCCAATAAAACCTTTCATGAACTCGCTGAAGGGTTTTCTTCACTCCCAGATGACCTCCCGATGGACTGTCGTGTAACTTCTTCAGTATCTCAGCTACTCTTGTTCTCGGGATAACTAGCTGTCTCCTCATCTCAGAACCATCATCGTTTTCAAGGACTCTTTTCAACAGCCCTTCTTCCAGAACAAGGGAGTCCCACTGAGCCCAATACGCCTTGAGTTTCGGTGAAAATCTTGACACTTCTTGCCAGGTAGGTCGCCGGTTTTCTTTCTTCCATTGCCGGATCATCTTCAGGTGAGGATCATTCTCCTGATCTTCTCTGATCCTGGTGGGTGACCATTCCTCGTTGACTACAGTAGTTCTTGAAACTGCAGCTTCCCTAGATTCCACCTTGTTGCAGTGGGAGCAGTCTGTTGGGCACGGCCGTCTGGACAGGGAGTCGGCATTTCGGTGACTCACACCAGCTCGATGTTCGATGTTAAAATCGTATTCTTGGAGTCGTTCAATCCATCTAACGATCTGGCCCTCGGGATTCTTGAACTGCATCAACCACTTAAGTTCTGCATGATCAGTCCGGATTAAAAACTTCCTACCATAGAGATACTGCTAAAAGTGTTCCACGGACTTCACTACTGCCAAAATTTCTCTTCTTGTGACGCAGTAGTTTCGTTCTGGTTTGGAGAGGACTTTACTGAAATATCCCAGCACTCTTTCTTGCCCTCCTTGGATCTGTGAGAGCACTCCACCAATTCCTACGTTGCTTGCGTCAGTGTCAAGAATAAAGTCTCCCTCTGGTAATGGATATCCTAATATCGGCGCCGAGGTTAAATGCCTCTTCAAAGTTTCAAAAGCCGTTTGACAGTCTTCGTCCCATTGGAAAGCTCTTGCTTCTTCTGTAAGTCGCGTTAGAGGCTTGGCAATATCCCCAAACTTCCTGATAAATCTTCTGTAATACGTGCAAAGTCCAAGGAAACTCCTAATTTGATGTTTGTCGGTTGGTTGCGGCCATTGCTGAATGGAAGCAACTTTCTCTGGATCCACCGCCACTCCTTCATTGCTCACTATATGACCTAGATAGTTGACTCGGTTTTGGAACAGCTGACATTTCTTCGGGTTTAACATGAGCTGGGCAGCTTGGAGTCGTTTGAATACGTCTTCCAAATTTTTCAGATGTTCGTCAAATGTCTTCCCCAGTACTACGATGTCGTCCAAATAGACTAGGCATTTCTTCCAAGACAACCCTCTCAAGACATTTTCCATAAGTCTTTCAAACGTCGCAGGCGCATTACAGAGCCCGAATGGCATGACGTTGAATTGCCATAATCCAGATCCGGTGGTAAAAGCAGTCTTCTCTTTATCTTCTGGGTCCATTTCCACTTGCCAATAGCCAGACTTCAGGTCCAAGTTGGAAGAAAACAGTTTGCTGCCGGCCAAAGTATCTAGCGTATCGTCAATTCGAGGCAGAGGAAAGCTGTCCTTCTTCGTCACCTTGTTAAGCTGGCGATAATCCACGCAGAATCTCGTAGTTCCATCCTTTTTCTTAACGAGCACTACTGGAGACACCCATGGACTAGTAGATGGTTCTATTACTTTTTCTTCTGCCATCTCTTGAATTATTTTTTCAGCTTCCTCTCTCTTCGCTCGTGGAAGTCTTCGAGCTGATTGTCTAATTGGCTTAGCATTACCAGTATCGATTTTGTGTTTGACGGCTGATGTTCTGCCAGTCTTTCCTCCTTTTGGTACGAATAAGTCTCGATACTGCAAGAGAAATTCTCTCATTCTCTTTTTTCAGCTCGATCCAAAGATTGACCAGCTACTGATAACATTTGTTCGAATCTTGCATTAGAATTGTCAGTGGTCGTTGTTTGGCGAACTATTGACGTCACTGGTACGCAGGATCCAATCTTGGTTTCCTTCTTGATTGTAATTGGGTAATCGTTCACGTTTATCACACGTACTGGGATCTCTTTCACCGACGTGACCAATCCTTTTCCAATTAGTACTCCTTTGCCAACTTCTTCGTCGTGGTTCCTTGGCTCCATCATAACCGGTGTACCTTCCTCCATGATTCCCTGTAGCCGTGCTACTATCATGGTTTCGCTTCGTGCAGGTAGAACGGTATCTTCCTGTACAGCTGCCAACACCGCGCTGCCTTCATATGGATGCAGGAACCCACTTTAATGGTTCTGTTTTTGAAGTCTAATTGGAAACCATGTACATTCATTACGTCCATTCCCAGAATCACGTCTTCTTCAATGTCAGCTACGATTACCGTATGCGTGAACTTTTCTGCGCCAATTCCCAATTGGATTTGTGTTTCCCCGTGAACGTTGGCACTTTCGCCTGTGGCGGTCCGCAGTCGCAGTCTCGTTGGTAGAAGCTTCTTCTTGGGGTTTATTATCTCTGGTCGTATAATGGTTCTAGTTGCTCCAGTGTCAACCAGCAGAGCATATTTCTTGCTATTTACTTCGCCATCCACATATACACTGTCGTTGCGACATCTGAGAGAAGCTATCAGTATGAGAGGGTCTTTGGATTGATCATGGGTCGGTGCTGCCCCCTCGTAGCCGACCCGCTCTAGTTTTCCTGTGACTGGGGTTCTTGGTTTGCAGGAGTCTTGGGGCGCTTACACGAACTACGTACATGCCCTAGCTCGCCACAATTCCAGCATCTGATCTTTCTTGGCTTCTTGTCCATCATACTTTCTATTAAACTGACGAACTGGTCAAATCTGTCTTCGTCACCTTCTTCTTGGATGGTCCTGATTTTGTTATATCCTGAAGCCTTCGTTGCTGCTTCATATTCAAGAGCAGCTGTCAATGCGTCAACTAATGTTTTGGGATGGGCTAAACGAAGCGTCCTCTGCATATCGGGGTCACGTAAGCTATCAATAAAGGCCTGGATGCCCAGACATTCCATCATGTTCTCTGGTGCTGACGGATAAGCAAATCGAACGAGTCGGGCAATATCCACTTCATACTCTAGAAGGGCTTCATCGCGTTTCTGCCTTCGGTTCTTCAGTTGGGACTGGTACAAATGTTCTAGATGTTCGTGACCGTACCGCATGTTCAACCTCTTCTTCAGCAGCTCGAAATCATCCGTTTCTTCCAGAGGTATCGTCTGAAGTATATCTAAGGCATCTCCCCGAAGCGCGATAGTTAGGTTCACTGCTTTCTCCTTATCGGACCAATTATTCACTCTAGCGGCTGCTTCGAACTGTTTTACGTAATTGGTCCACGGCATCTTTCCATTGAACGTTGGGGCTTTGACTCGGGTGAAACTGCCAATATCATCTGTCTTGGGTTGTGTTTCTGGCTTGCAGATCTCGATCTTCTTTTCTTCTGCTGAAGTGTCCTGTGTTCTTAAATCGGCAATCTTTGTCTCTAACTTCCTAATCTTCTCGTCCATCTGATTTTCCATCGTTGCCATCTTATTCTCCATGTCTGATTTTATTTTCTCGTTCATCGTTGTCATCTTATCCTCAATATCCGATTTTAGAGACGTGATTTTATTCTCGACTTCAGCAGCAATATCATTTTTCAATGATAAGATATCTGCAGAAATATCGGTCTTCATAGTTGAAATCTTCTCGTCCATGGCAGAAATTGACGAGATTATGGTGGAAGCCTCGTCATTGAATAAAAATAATTCTGGATTAAAGCCGTCATTTTCCAGTGCCACTTTAAGTTTTTCTACTAATTCACTTTTCTTACCGGACGTTTCCAACGCACGATCTTCCAATTCTGCTCTTAATTCCGTGACTTTCAGATCACATAGTCTCTTGGCCATTTTTACGTAACAATTTATTTAAATTATCCCACTTCTGACACCAATGTAATGTTTTTGTGATTCATTTAAACAATAAACGCGTGGGATACATTTTAAACACTCGGTATGGCTACTTACTAATTTATTTAAACACTAACTCACTAACACTAATTTATATGTACTTAACTAGTCACTTAAATTTAATTTATATGCACACTAACTTATTAATTTATAACACTTTTATATTCACTTAATTACTGTTTATTTGTCAAGATCACTTTATCAACTCATAAAAACTAAACTCCGCTGATCGGTCCTGTATTTATATCAAAGCTTTCTTTACTAGAACATTCCGGATGGGACAAATGCCTTTCGCGATATTTCTTAAAAAGCCTTTCGAGAACGTGTTTAAAAAAACGGTCACAATAAATCCCAATAGACCTTCTCAGAATTCGGCGCGCTCGCCATTTTCTTAACTCCGTTAACCTAAGGTTACAGGGCCGTACTTAGTATCTGCTTCGGTGTGCGAGTTCGTAACAATATATATATATATATATATATATATATATATATATATATATATATATATATATATATATATATATATATATATATTAAAATGAAACATGGCTACGGGGAAAATAAACTAATAAGATCGCTTGAATGATACTAATTTCTAATAAATAATTCAATAAACAATTCTCATAACGACATGCTATCTGAATGTATATAATTTAAACATGTCAATAAATAAGCTAACCTACACACTGTATACGTTTTAAAGTCATTTATGAGACATCTATTTAATTTAGAAAAGAGTAAAACATTAGGAGTAAATTTCAATAATTATATTTAAAAGAATAAAACATTACGAGTAAATTTCAACCATTATATTTCTGATATGTATTTTAAAAAAACCTGTATATATAACAACATGAATTCCGAAAAAAAATGATCACTCATTGTTATTTTTGAATGAACCCTGTATATTGTATGAACATTTAGATCAAATTGTAATATAATGTCAAATGAAAATATTTGATACGGAAATTGACGTTCGTCGATAGTTCGGTAAGTGCAATTAAGAGTAACAACAATGCGGTTCCGAAGCTTAATAGAACACAGCTGAAATGTCGAAGTGAACGCGATAATGGGTAATTTGATTTAAGAAAAACATTTTATTTATCCTAACAACAAGGAAACGATTAAACAAAATCAAAAAAGTTCAACATTGTTGATTGTTGGCTTGTGGAGAAGCGTCGCGGGTGTAAAAGACAATGGGCATGTAAAATTATTCTCTACAAAATTATAATTTAAAAGAAAAAATAACTACAATAAGATTAATAAAAAACCAATTAAAGTCTCAAACAACGTATGTAAATCAATAATAATATCACGCTTTTTAAACAAATAAGTGTAAAAAACCGAGAGTTAGTGTTAACTACAAGAATTTGGTAAGACAAAATAATTTACCTTATTTAAACAAATTGCTGGTCATCAATTTGTTACTGCTGTTAATTGTGGAACAATCCAGGAAAACAATCCGCAATTTTATTGTTTTCCAATCCTGAGTTGAACATTTATTCCATCGCAACTACGAACGATTTTCGTATAATCTCCAGAGTCGATGAGAAACCAATAAAGAACTTTCTATTTCCATGTACATATAAATCTTTTCTGAAAACAATAATAAAAAGTAACTTTTCAAATGTTAGGTTAGGGATAATTATTATTACTGAAATTTTATATAATAACTAGATATTAAATAATCAATCTCCACTGAATTACGGACATAAGACACTGAATAAAATCAATTTATTATTACTCACCAAATTTATATATTCATAAAACCACTCGAACGGAATATTGGAACGATTAGAGTTGGGATTGACGCGGTAAACATGATCATGGTTCCGAAATATTAAATGCACGTATTTTTGATTGAAATTTACTTGGTATGAAACTTAAATGAAATTTCGTAAAAGAACTGTATTTGAATTTATATAAAGGTATTCACAATTTTTTGGAATGAGAATTGTATTATATTTTCACGATTTCGTTATGAAGTATTAATAACCATTTGAATTTTACTGCTGTATTAAAATATTTTTGTCTATGATTCCTTGCATATTTCTCTGATATCTCTACCTATAGGTTTCCTGTGGCTGACGAGCGTTCAGTGCCGAACACATCCCTGAGGTAACAATAATAAAGAGTAAATTTTTTTATAACAAAACAAAGATCTTGAATTGAATTGGTATTCGTTTGTAAACGTGCCAATTCTGGCGCCCATAACTTGAATAATAATAATAAAATTAACTAACTATAATCAAAATTAACTCATATTTGTCTTAAGCTAAATTTTATTATCTCTTTTAACATTTATACATTTTATCAAGTTGGATTTATTAATTGACTCTCCCTTAAAAAGGAAAACCAATAAAATAAATATACGACAATATATATATATATATATATATATATATAAAGAAATTACCTTAGGAGTGTTAGAAAGAGGTAAAACACTATAGCATGGATAGAAGAATTCTTTTTAAAAAAACTTTGGATTTATTCAAATGCTTAGGATCATTTCCATTGAATCAGCTTGTCATTCAGCTAGTTATCTAAAATAAATAAAGTTCCAATCATTGTAAGTCATAATTAATATAACATAATACAAATTTATTGATCAATAATCTATTTAGAAAAAGTTGATACATTGTATATAAATCCAATATGACAATAAAGATTTCATGTGTCAAATTTTGAATCACACTGTATAAATAGACAGGAAACACGAAGAGGAAATCTAGTAAAGAATGATGATTTTGAAAATGTCATTAGGAAATCAATATAAAATGCATAGAGTAAAAAAAGAAATAAAACACATTTTATATAATAGGAATTATTCTATAAGTCTGAGATATCATTTAATCACTATTGTACACAGAAAAATGTCAATCCTTGTTATAATTTAACTATAATAACCATCAATGTAATTCTGTGTTAAAGACTTATTTTCATTAAAATGCCTGTATATATATATATATATATATATATATATATATATATATATATATATGTATATATATATATATATATATATATATATATATATATATATGTATATATATATGAGGAAAAGACTACTAGAAAGTTAGTATTATTAACTATATGTATACTAGAAAATTTAAAGTGCTGTAAGAAATGTGAAAACTCAGAATAACAGTAAAAACATTTTATCCATGGAAGACATCTTAATAATAGCGGAAATTAAATAAAATTTGAAACAAAAAAGGTCGGCTTTGAAATAGAGAGTTTGTTGATAAAAAAATTGAAGATCGGGGACTTGGAAGCGTGGCGTCGAATTAAGATGTGAAATTTGTTAAAAAGTTTAAGTAAAATCAGATAAAAACAAGTCACAGTGTTAAAATAATATAAATTAGCATACATACTCTACTTACCAATATTTATATAAAGTATCTTCGCATGAAATCCAGAAACCATCAAATAATTGGGAGAGGATCGTGTCCATACCGCTATTAGCAGTTTGCAGCCAGATAAATTCCCGAAAATAGTGTCAGGTCAGTGCATTTTTAATATTATTGGCCAATAATAAAAACGATAATCACAAAACGATTCTACTCTTTTTCTAACTAAGAATGGAAAATTTGTAAATATAATTCCATAGATATAATTAGTTATTAAGTATATGAACAATGAATTGTTTAAGTGAATGTAAAGAAACTATTTATCTACTTACTTGAATGCATTTCCTTTGAACATGTGCACATAAATGTTTGGTTTTCCAGAAATCAGCTGATAAATTATCTTGCATATTGATTTATATCGAACTTCAGCTTATACATGTATATATGTTAATGTAATACGATCACATAAATCCTTTTATATAATCACTAATACACATATATTTATTGAATAACTTGTGCATTGATATTTCCATAATAAAACATTCATTAAATAATCGCCCTCTGTCGATAAGTGTATGGTACGCGTGGATTCGTTGATCATGCGCATAGTTAGATTCTGACTATGGTTTTTGCAGATCATAGGCGTATCACATCTGTAATAAACACGAGATATGACATAGGAAATTTTTAAGACACCCTATATAGATATAATTTTCTTGATAATAAAATAAGTCGAATCTAATTAATATAAAAAAACAATTGTTGACCTACGCCAGAAAAGAATTTTATACAAACAATTTCACATAACCGGCAAGGTCGATAAACAACACATCGTGTGTTTTGCCATGTTTCCTTTATCAAAAATATAGTCAAACCTTGCAAATTAGTATAAAGAAATTGAAAAGTAACCTTCAGTTACGAAAATAAAAAAACATGAGACAAAGGCGAAAAAAAAGATTCTAAAATAAATAGCAAGAAATTTGGTAACGGAGGCAGTGAGGTAGTAACCGTCATCGAGTGACCAGGTACTGTAAGGCCTGCCACTTCGACGGCCCTACGTCAACAGTAATATTGTGTAGTTGTGACTTGTGATATTTCAAAAACGTAAGTTTTTTTTTCTGTCGTATAATTATTTTTTTGAGCAAATACCGTATTGACATTTTATTTGATTTGACTAGGTGTCCAAAAAGGTACATTTTCTGGTCATATTAAGTGCACTATTGACATTTGAGCCCCTCACCTAACATATTTAGAAATTAGTACGATTTGAAATCGATCTAATTTAAAATTATATAGGTATATTCACATGTAAGAGATATCGCATTTATACCGTCAGATTTCGAAAGTTTTGTTTGATAATTATTTTCTTATATTGTACTGGATATTCAACTGTACGAGATATCGTATTTATACCGTCAGATTTCGAAAGTTTTGTTTGATAATTATTTTCTTATATTGTACAAGATATTCAACTGTACAAGATATCGTATTTATACAGTCAGATTTCGAAAGTTTTGTTTTATAATTATTTTCTCATGTTGTATAGGATATTCAACTGTAAGAAATATCGTATTTATACCTTCAGATTTGAAAGTTGTGTTTTGATCATTATTTTCTTATATTGCACAGGATATTCAACTGTACGGGATACCGTATTTATACCGTCAGATTTCGAAAGTTCTGTTTTGATAATTATTTTCTCATATTGTACAGGGCATTCAACTGTACGAGATATAGTATTCCTTCAGATTTCGAAAGTTTTGTTTGGATAAGTATTTTCTTATATTGTACAGGATATTTAACTGTACGAGATATCGTATTTTATCTTTCATTTATGTCATAATCAGGAAAGACCACTTTCAGAAATTCGGTAGACGTTTTTGCCCGAGTCAGATTAATTTTGTTTTTCTCATTTCATATACAGGGATATTCATATGCAAGACATCTTTTACTGTTGTCATAATAACGAGAAACTACTTCCAGGTTATGAAAGACGTTTTTCCCTAATTAAATTTCTAGTGTAACATACCGGGGCATTCTCCCCCGAGTAACTTTTATTTTGTCCAAACCAAGGCTGTATTATTGGATCTAATTAATTACTGTTTGTAATATATATGTACATATTTATCCACCCAGTCTGTTTCCTTTATCAACAACCCCTACCCTCGGACCAGCAAGTTTGAACGGGCTGACGCGACCTGCCTTAGAACTCAGGCTTGGCACATTGTATAAGCCCAAGAGGCCCCACGGAGACCTTGTCCGCTCGTGCCAGGAAACCACCTCCACCGAGGTTACCCACAGGGGGATTCCTGGCTCTAAATTGTGCCGTAAGGCGCTGGTGACAGCACGCTGTAAAAATTCAAGGCAATAGGAATTCAAAGGTTGTCCTACACTGGCAACGGAGGATCGACTAAACACTGATATACGGGGTACAATCGGAAAATTCGACATTAAAACAGACGATTGGATCCGAAATAACTTCGAACTAGACGACATAAATACACGAATCAAAGAAGAACTAGTCAAGCTAATACAAAAGTACCACCATCTATTTACGTATGACGACGAAACTCTGACTAGCACCACAAAAGTGAAACACCACATAACTCTTGAACCAGGCTCTCAACCGATATGCAAGGCTCCCTATAGGATACGCTACCATCAACGGATGGAGCCCGGAAGGAGAATAAAAAGTATGAATGTGTATAGATTACAGAGCACTGAACGCGGTAACCAAGAAAGAGTACTATCCACTACCTAACGTATAAGACCTACTACAAGGATACAAAGCGGGAGGCGAAACCTTATTTTCAGTAATCGACGTAGCTGAAGCATACCACCAAGTAGACATGAGAGAAGAAGACATCCCGTTTACAGGATTCAGCACATACCAAGGACACTAAGAATATACCAAAATGCCGTTCGGATTTGTAAACGCACCATCAACATTCCAGAGATTCATGAATGCCACCTTAAGAGGATTAACAGGAATAAAATGTATGGTATACCTAGATGATATCATCATATTCAACTACACGGGACGCAGAGATCATTTAGAAAAACTAGAGGAGGTGTTCGAAAGATTATCAAAGCCAACATTAAACTAAAACCAAAAAAATGCAAATTCATGCTAGAGAAAGTAAAATATCTAGGACACATTATCTCACAAGAGGGAATAGCTCCAGACCCACAGAATCTGAAGGCGGTGCACAAATATCCCCTACCGAATAATGTTAAAGGAGTAAGAGGATATCTAGGTTTAGTAAACTGGTACAGACGCTTTATACCCAATATAACAGAAATAGCGGCACCATTAGTAAACTTAACAAAAAAGGATACACCGTTTAAAATCTCGAAAGACGTAATAACAGCAATGAATCAATTAAAAACATCACTGACCTCAGATAAAGTTTTAATATTCCCCGACTTCACCAAACCCTTCCTACTGTCAACAGACGCATCAAACATAGGCGTAGGAGCAATACTGAGTCAAATAAGGGATGGCAGAGAAAGTCCAATAGCATATGCAAGCAGAACACTAAATAGGGCAGAAGCAAACTACTCAACAACAGAAAAAGAATTGCTAGGCGTTATTTTTGGAATTAAAACCTTCAGATGTTACATTTACGGAACAAAATTCACCATAATAACAGACCACAGAGCACTAAAATGGGTACTGACACTAAAAGACCCCAACTCTAGGCTAACACGATGGGCCTTAACGCTGGCAGAATACGACTTCGAAGTAATACACAGAATGGGAAGAAGACACGGAAACGCGGATGCACTGAGCAGAATGTCCGACAAAACATGCAATTACGTAGAAACCACATACGAAGACTACTTACAATATATCTCAGGAAACGACCTACCAGGGAAAGACAAAATAAGCAGGAAAGAAGGAGACTTAGGTTCCCTCCAAGACGAAGAATCAATAGCCATCTTAATAGCAAAGAACAGACCCAATCAGGAACCACTGATAAAGATTATAGAAAAGACATACACACTACCGGACGTCTCACAAGAACAAATAGAATCGGTCAAAGAATGGGACACAGCAGACACAAAATTATACGTAGCACTAAACAGAACGTCAGTCGAAGGAGAAACATCATACGAGATAATGTGGAATATTATCCAGAAGTTAAAAAAACTCTACGAAGAGAACACAGAAAAAGGCATAACCTTCATAACCAGCCAAGAACAAGTTCCAGGACTGTGCTGGGACGAAATCACAAAGATGATTCAATTCACATTCTACGGGTGAACCACCAAAGTAAGCATACTAAAACCAATCTCAATCAGAAAAACAGGAAAAATCCAAATAATCGAAGCAGACGAGGAATGGGAACCACTCTGGGACAAAGACTTATTGAAAAAAGAACAAAAACGCAACGATTTCTGCAACAGCATCGTACAACAAATGAACAAGGACAAAACAAAGCAAAAATATTACATCGACAAAGAAGGGCTCCTATACAGACAAGATCAAGAAAACAACAGGGACCAACTAGTGATACCTAGAAACTATATCACCAAAGTGATAGAAGATGTTCACGACTCATCCATCTATTGTCATCAAGGACAACAAAAGACGTTATTGGCAATAGAAAGACGTTGCTTCTGGCCAACAATGAGAACGAACATATTAAACTACTGTAAACTTTACGACGCATGCAACAGACGAAAGACACACTTCAGAAAGGCACCACTGCAAAGATTTACAAAGGTCACAGAACCTTGAGAAATAACTTCAATGGACATAGTAGGCCCACTACCCACGTCAAACGAAGGAAACAAGTATCTACTAACATTCCAAGATCACTTTACTAAATACTGCGAAGCAATTCCGATATCAGATCAGAAAGCAGATGCAGTAGCAAGAGCTTTCGTAGAACAAATAATATGCAGGCACGGAACACCTCAGAAATTGTTAACAGATAGAGGAACAAATTTTATATCAGAATTAATGCGGGAGACATGCGAGCTACTAGACATAAAAAGAATACACACAGCAAGCTACGCACCAACAACCAATGGGCAAATAGAAAGACTACACAGAGTACTAAAGGATATGTTGGCGCACTACATAGCCCCAAATCAACGAGATTGGGACAAATGGATACCATATGTACTAATGGCATATCGGGGAAGCATACACACATCAACAGTAGTATTTCCTACTACATGGGAGAGATCAAGCACTACCTTTCGACAATTTCATCAAGCCAAAAAGACTGAAATTCAACCTAGACGATAACTACGTGTCAGAGCTAGAGACAAGACTCAACCAAATATACACACGGGTACTAGAGAACACAGAAAGGGCAAAAGACGACAGGATAAACAAATACAACGAAAAAACCACCCTAAGAGAGTTTAAACCAGGAGATCTAGTTTATCTACTAGACGTAAGTAACACACCAGGAATATCCAAAGAGCTTCAAAACCGATGGACAGGATCATTCGAAATAAAAAACAAAGTAGGACCAGTCACATACCAAATCGCGTCGAACAGAGTGAAAAAGATGCAAGTTGTCCACATTGATAGACTAAAAACATATTATGGCAAATTGAACGATGGAAAACACGAGATTATAGAAACAACAACGGAACATAATAAGGAAAACACACCAGACGAGCAGGAAGAACTGCAAGAGGAAGCCTCGGACGAATTAAACCCAGGGAAATTAGCAGCATTACCACTATGGTCAACGGAGAAAACGACACAACTACCAACGGAAAAGACACTACCCCAAACAAAGCAACAAAAGGACAAACCGAGCGGAAGGCCTCCAGTCTCACTAAGACCCCTGCCAGAAATTCGAAGATCCGCCAGAATAAGAAATTGGATTCCAAGCGCGACCAGCTACATGAATACGACATGGGCAGAAGCCCTACAATTATGTAGAAACAAGAAAAAACAAACAAAACGCTATCACATATCATACAAACAATTTACAATAGGTTTTAAGTTACAAGATAGTTAAATCAGATTAGATATACAGATTCAAATTTAGTTATATTTCATAATTCATACATAAGTATGTTGTTTATATTGTCGACTAAGGAGAAAGTAAACAAGGAAAAGAATAATTAATTACGTTACTAATCGTAACACACCGACAAAATGAAATGAAATGTCATCGTAGTAATCAATTTAAAAAAAATACTGCCCCGCTTGCAAGGTGAATCCAAGGTATTTTTAGAAAGATTTAATTTTAATATCTACAAGGGGAACAATTAAGTTATATTTTATTCACCGACAAGAAGTTCAAAAACGGGCAATAGTTGTAAACTCCAAACAAGGAACTCAATTGACAGTCCTAAATTATTGTACAGCTCGGTCAATTGAGAAAAACAAGCTAATAATAGAAAACGCAAATGTAGCATTAACATATAAGTAGGAAACAATGTTTTGGTGTTTTCAAAAACATAATTGTTATATAAAAATGTGTAAATGATGAATGTTAACAAATGTAATTATTGGAAATTGTAGAAAACTGTAAGTGCACGGCCATGGAACGACACAGCGCCCTCCTGACCTGGGTAATGCTCGTTATGTGCGGTTTCCAGACAGCAATTACGTTAATTGCCTACGATTGTTCGAACCCCAATACAAACATTACCGTGATTTCGCTGAAAGACGTCCAAAAGTGCCCGGAACCCGAGACGACGTACGCGAGTGAAAGCAGGAACATTCAAGTGATTCAACGCAACGAAATCAAACTGCAAAAAGTATGGTCATGCCTCATAGAAGTAACCAGACTCATGTTTACTGCGGGATGCACAGCCACACATCCGTAGTCAACGAAGGGCTGTCCACCTACATACATAAATTGGGAACAGAAGAATGCAGAGCCACGCATAGTTACAAAGTAATACCATTGTATCAACAAACAATCGACAATGTAATCATGAATGGTACGACAACAGCATCAATCAAAAATGGCGGGACTTTAGACAACACCGGAACATGCAAGGGGATTTCCTACCAAGAAAACGGAAGAAGTTGGAACGACGTGGTAATAATAGCCACAGTCAGAATAACAACAAAAGATTATCTAGCCAAAGTGACTCTTGATACAAACGAGATCCATCTAAAAGAAGGCATAACATGCCAATTTACAAATGGGTATTGTTCCGACTCAACCACGGGAGAATCAACCTGGACCAGTTACGAGCCAACCACATGCGAAGACCCCCTAAGCCAGCTATACAAAGGCATGGGAAATATAATCACAAACAAACAAACACAAGAAAAACTGATAGTCATAGAAGAAAAAGACAAAGTGTTTGCCTTAACACTACAAAGGAGAAACCTACTATGCGGTATCGAAGTTTGGCAAACAAAGCACCCAAGAATTGTCATTTCCCTTGAAGACAATCAAAACCTTCAACCGACAATTCAACCCCAAAACGTCGATCTCATGAACTACGTAAATAGCAAACTATTGTATATAGAGCAAGCATACAAACGTGACGTAAGCATGGTATATACAGACACAATACATAGACGATACATACTAAGGAGAGACGTACTCAAAAACACACTAATAATGGCTCACACACTACCAAACGCAGTTAGTCAATTAATGGAGAACGAACCTGGTCATATACGCAGAGTTCTAGACGAAGTACTATACATAATGAAGTGTACACCAGCTACAGTCAATCTACGAAGAATTGAAAAATGCTACAACGAGTTACCGATTGAAGTTAACAATGAAACGAAATTCATGGCTCCACTAACCAGAATAATCCAAAATCACGCAGACGAAATAGACTGTAACAATATGATAACACCACTATACTTCATAGAAGACCAATGGTTAGGTCTAAACCCGCACCCAACAATAGCAAATGAACCAAAGGTACTCAAACCAGACGAAGAGATGAACCTCCACTTTGGTCCCATCCAGCCATTGGGAGCAAAAGGTCTGTACACACCAGAAGAAATTGATGCAGCGCAAAGAACCCTCACATTTTAAACAGAAAGAAAAGCTGTCGAAAATATAATAACCCGCAGAGCAGCCGTACTGAAGGCCAACAGCCAAGGATACACAGTATCAGATATTTTCGACGCCAAAGAAATCAAAAACCTAGTCGAATCCACCCTGAAACACACTTGGGAATGGTTCACGGAGATAGGTTCGATAATAAGTGGTATAATTGGTATATACTGCACATTACACCTACTGAAGCACATGGTAGGCACGATATTAAATGCAGTCCGCACTTAACAGACAGTAGGATGTGGCATCGCACTAGTATGCAGCATATGGGATTCCCCAACGGCATGCGTAATACACTCCCACAACAGAACCCAGAAGCAAGACGAAGAGGCGATAGAAATGGAACAGATACAGCAGCAGGAGACGAGTCACCCCAGATCGCAACATTGGACAGAGAGAAACTACCCCATGAACGATCTACTGAGCAGCAGTGTCGCGAGTGTCAGTAATCGCGACCTAGGTCAGAGACAAAACAGTTGAAGAATCAAGTGAAAGTCAAATCAAACACGCGAGTAAGGTCAAGTGCGCGTTACGTAAACACAAATCGTGACCGAAGGTGTCGCAACGCCGAAGTGCACAAAACAAAAAACAATGTAAAGTTCACGTAAATAAATTCGTAGGTAAACACTGTTAATATTATAGTTTAGAATAAAAAGGTGTTGGACCTGAAACGTCGCAACACTTTTACAAGAGGGGAAGTGATGTAATAAATACGAGATATGACATAGGAAATTTTTAGGACACCCCATATAGATATAATTTTCTTGATAATAAAATAAGTCGAATCTAATTAATATGAAAAAACAATTGTTGACCTACGTCAGAAGAGAATTTTATACAAACAATTTTACATAACCGGCAAGGTGGATAAACAACACATCGTGTGTTTTGCCATGTTTTGTTTATCAAAAATATAGTCAAACCTTGCAAATTAGTATAAAGAAATTGAAAATTAACCTTCAGTTACGAAAATAAAAAATATGAGACAAGGGCAAAAATAAAAAGATTCTAAAATAAATAGCAGGAAATTTGGTAACGGAGGCAGTGAGGTAGTAACCGTCATCGAGTGACCAGGTACTGTAAGGCCTGTCACTTCGACGGCCCTACGTCAACAGTAATATTGTGTAGTTGTGACGTGATATTTCAAAACGTAAGTTTTTTTTCTGTCGTATAACTATTTTTTTTAGCAAATACCGTATTGATATTTTATTTGATTTGACTGGGTGTCCAAAAAGGTACATTTTCTGGTCATATTAAGTGCACTATTGACATTTGAGCGCCTCACCCAACATATTTAGAAATTAGTACGATTTGAAATCGATCTAATTTAAAATTATATAGGGATATTCACATGTAAGAGATATCGCATTTATACCGTCAGATTTCGAAAGTTTTGTTTGATAAATATTTTCGTATATTGTACAGGATATTCAACTGTACGAGATATCGTATTTATACCATCAGATTTCGAAAGTTTTGTTTGATAATTATTTTCTTATATTGTACAGGATATTCAACTGTACGAGATATTGTATTTATACCGTCAGATTTCGAAAGTTTTGTTTGATAATTATTTTCTTATATTGTACAGGATATTCAACTGTACAAGATATCGTATTTATACCATCAGATTTCGAAAGTTTTGTTTGATAATTATTTTCTTATATTGTACAGGATATTCAACTGTACGAGATATTGTATTTATACCGTCAGATTTCGAAAGTTTTGTTTTGATAATTATTTTCTTATATTGTACAGGGTATTCAACTATACGAGAGATAGTATTCCACCAGATTTCAAAAGTTTTGTTTTGATCATTAATTCAACTGTAAAAAATATCGTTTTTATACCTTCAGATTTGAAAGTTGTGTTTTGATCATTATTTTCTTATATTGTACAGGATATTCAACTGTACGAGATATCGTATTTTATCTTTCATTTATGTCATAATCAGGAAAGACCACTTTCAGAAATTTGGAAGACGTCTTTGCCCGAGTCAGATTAATTTTGTTTTTCTCATTTCATATACAGGGATAGTCATATGCAAGACATCTTTTACTGTTGTCATAATAACGAGAAACTACTTCCAGATTATGAAAGACGGTTTTCCCCAATTAAATTTCTAGTGTAACATACCGGGGCAGTCTCCCCCAAATAACTTTTATTTTGTCCAAACCAAGGCTGTATTATTGGATCTAATTAATTACTGTTTGTAATATATAACACAATTCATATATTCTGCCCAAAACATATAACGAAATATATCATTCTTCTCAACATTTAAAATTTCTTTACATCAACAAAAAATTCATTTTAACATTACTACCAAATAAGAAATACAGATAAATATCGTCTTCTGAAATTCCAATGAATATTTCAAAGTACCCGACACCTTATCGCTTCATAAAAACCCTCTTCCAAACTCCGTTATCTGTATCTACCAAACCTTTTCAGGCCATAAAAAACTGCAAATTTTCACTCGCTGTATCTGACCGTTACGTTTCAAAATCTTTTATCCCATTGGCCAAATCCTAATATTTTTCTCCTTCCTCGCAACCACGTTAACCGACATATAAATATTGTAATAAATACGAATACCCAAAAGATAATTTTATTGTAGAAAATTTCAGAACACACGGTAAAACATATTTTATTTTAAATCATAATAAAAACTGTAATGCGACCCACAAATAATACGAAGTCAAAACAGAATAGAAAAAAATAAAACATCTTACTGGGTCAAAGCAAAATAATTGTTTTGAATACAATTATTTCGATAACGAAAAAATTATCACGCTTCAAAACACAAAAAGTTGTTTTTGCAATTCGACAAAAACCCCAAACCGAAGTCGGAGGAAAAGAAAAAACAGGTGTAGAGAGTAGCAGCGGCAGAGTGCCGGTGGAAAACGCGAAGGGAAAAGTCCTTCCCTTGTCACGGTAACGGTACTAGTTTTTTTAGTGTTAGCGGTACCAGAGGTAAAGTTCTCTCCGTTGTGTCAGGGTGTAATAGGGATACTGAGATTATTCCTTGACGGTGAACACTGTCCCCCGTTTCGATACACAAACGGTAGAATTACCCTCTACGCCAAATTCTTTTCAACATAGAACGATACCGTTTATCGGCACTACTCGTGGTGACAAAAAGATAGCGAAAATTCAGCAGTATCCAGTCTAGACGAAGGAAGTTTGTCAACGCAGTAAGTTTTTGAACAAAATTTAGATTGGGATGATTTTTTTTTCACTAGTGAGACATTTATTCGTTATTATTTGCGCTGGATTCTGAACTTGGGAGTATATTTCCATTTGCGGTACATATAAGGACTAGCGATAGCAAATATATTTATTTGTTTTTTCTTATTTTTCAAAGGGACTGGACACATCCGTTCATTCTCAGTTAAATTTTTCGTCCTGATAAATATAAATTTACCGTGTGTACTGATATAGTTAAATTTTGCAGAGTTAGGTTTCATTTTTTAATTAGGAGTTATTATTTTGTGGTGCCGCATATGCTCTTCCACCGCGTAGGTAGGAAGGAGATAGAAATTTAGGCGAGGTTAATGTTGTATATGGTAACAAAAAGGCCTGAGCGTATGATTTTCCATTTTTCGTGGGTTTCAGCGAACTTGCGCTGAATAAGTAAATTAATATAGAGAAAAATTGTTATCATTCTTTTGTTCAGACGTGATTCGGAAATTTCTTAATTACCAGCGAAATGCATAAATTATCGTAGGTGATTTCATTACTGGGAATTTCGCAACTTGTAACGCCAGTGTCGATAAATAATTTTATTGTTTCCTAGCTCAGCAGAATTTTATACGAATAAAATTTCACTTTCATTTTCTCAAGGTCAATGGCGACCAAACCGACGTAAGCTAAAACATTATTACGGTTAAAAGGTAATTACACATAATATTTTATTTATTGTCTCGACACCGGTGACTAGAAAGTTTGAAACAGAAAAGAATAAACCATACGCCTCTCATGCACTTTGAAAAGGCCAAGCCGATAAAGGGGGTAGTTTAGTCGTTCCATCGCAAAAACGAGAACTCTGTCATAACTTTGTTTTTTTTGCGGAATAGTTATATGATATACACGGGCAGGATTAAAAGGCACAATTTATAGATAGATGTATAGGTAGGCTTATACCAGGGAACGTTAGTTATTTGGGTCATACGGGATTTTATTTTTGTGTTAAGGTTTATATATATATATATATATATATATATATATATATATACGTGTATACTCAGAGAATTTTTTTTTTATTATATATTTTTTTATACAACGGTGTGGTTCTACCTTATTTTTTTATTTATCATCCCTACCCCGTAATTCCCCCTCTGGAGAGTGTAACAACCGTGGAAGTGAGACAGAACCGGGAGAACAACCCTGTCCTGGCAAAGGAAGATCAAACCGTTTTTAAGACCAGGCGAACCTAGCTCAACAATCGGACGGGATTTGCCTTACACGCTAAGCCGCTCATTGGAGACAGAAATTGGTGACTCGAAGGTCGGGATCCATATAGAGTGGAGACAAAGTAGGGTTCCTTTTTATTTCAGGTGGTGACAATTCCACTTAAGGAGGTTTCTTTACATCTGTTCACCGTAGATTTTGGTAGACTGGTGACAGCTGAATAGTTTCGTAGATTTTATTACACTGAAAAAGGTCTAGATTTCATTACACTGGTGACAGCGGTTTTCCGATACAGGGTTGTTTGGTAAATTCTTCGCAGCGGTTCCCCGATACAGGGTTGTTTGGGTCAATTCTTCGCAGCGGTTCTCCAATACAGGGTCGTAAGTCAGCAGGGACGCCAGACCTTCATACAAAAGATTCCTGTCAGGCCAAGATTATATGCCAATCTTGCTACAGCACAAGAGAATACAGGGAACGGTGAAGCTGTACGGTCTGTAACCAGAGGCTGCAAAAGGCAGTTAACGGGGCATACAGGAGGGTAGAAAGGCTGGAAAATATCGAGAATTAGCCGATACTCCTCCACCATCATCTCAGTTATCCATAGGTACAACAGTCGTCTAGGAGAACAATTATACAGCATTCTGGTACAAATTAGTCTAGTTTGTCACTCCCGCATACAATTGATTTTTGTTTTGTTTTGTCCTTTCGTCTTCAGTTCCTTTCGTTACAATAAATCATATTCCCTGAAACGACGTAAGCTTCAATTTTACAAAGGGGGAAGTTAACCCATCCTAAAACATCCTGTCCGTGCACCAAAAACTATCCATTTCAGGCGTCGCAGAAGCCAGAAAGGTAGGAGTTATGTAAGTTTATAAAGTTAGAAATTTTCATTTAATAAAGAAAAAAAATAACCAAGTTCAGACAGCGTTATGCCACTCGATTCGCAAAATAGGTTAGGTACAGGCGGTCAAGGAGGCCCAGAAACCATGGGAGACACAAGCAGCACGCCGCCCACACTGAGGGTAGCACAGGCACAACTATTAGGGGTCATAGCTGCGACTTTA
Organism: Galeruca laticollis; assembly: GCA_963921935.1. Taxonomy (NCBI): domain Eukaryota; kingdom Metazoa; phylum Arthropoda; class Insecta; order Coleoptera; family Chrysomelidae; genus Galeruca; species Galeruca laticollis. The sequence continues at coordinate 126,273,715 of OY998181.1, forward strand.
GCCGATTTCACAGGTAGAGATGCGGCTAGATACATAGAGAAACTCGAATTAAGGGCTAAATTAGACGGGTGTACGGAATCAGAAACACTAACATTATTGAAATTTAAACTTGCGGGCGTAGCACGTGATTTTTTCAAGGCGGATCCTAGGTTAGACACAGTGTCATATTCAGAATTTAGAGAAAAATTACTACGGAAATTTGTACCAAAAAAATCGATAGCAGATTGGTGGATGCAACTGGTGCAATGCTACCAAAGACACGATGAGGACGTAGCGTCGTTCTGCACCAGACTAAAATTAATTGGAAACAAGATACTAGAAGAGGATATAAAGGGCGCAAGTAGGGAACAAATACCAAACATACAAAAAAAACATAATTTGGTATTAATAAACCAATTCAAAGTAGGGTTGGGAAAAGACTTATTAAGGGAGGTAGGTTTTTACATTTTACACAAAGACGACATGACACTAGAAGAAGCAGAAGAAATAGTTAGTTGTCAAGAAACGGCGGTAACTATGACAAGCGGCAGAAACAGTAGCCAGAAAGTCGCATTTCTGAGCGAACAACTGAGGTGCACAACGTGCGGAAGGTCGAATCACACTTCGGAAGAATGTAGGCAGAACGCGAAATGTTTATTCTGTGGCAGACAAGGGCATTGGATGGCTAATTGTAGGACGAAGGAAGCAGAAGAAACAAAAAGAGAGACAAGATGCCAAATTTGTAAAAAACAAGGACACTGGACACCAGATTGCAGAGAAAAAGGGAACGAACCAACAAATACAAGAGTGTAGGCAGAACGCGAAATGTTTATTCTGTGGCAGACAAGGGCATTGGATGGCTAATTGTAGGACGAAGGAAGCAGAAGAAACAAAAAGAGAGACAAGATGCCAAATTTGTAAAAAACAAGGACACTGGGCACCAGATTGCAGAGAAAAAGGGAACGAATCAACAAATACAAGCTATTACTGTGGAAAACAAGGACATTGGGCAAAAGAATGTAGGAAGAAAATGTTCGACGAAGCAAACAAACGGAATAAAACAACCTCGAAGTACGATAGATACAACGACGGAAAAGCAAGTCCATGGAAAACGGAGAAAACGTGGTATCACGGGGAAAACCAGGAAACACAACAAGGAAACTACAGAGAATATAACAGACACAGAAACCAAAGGGAAGAGTATCATGAACAAGAAACTCAGAGGAGGTCTCAACAAAATAGTTTTGGGAACTACGAGAGAAACAGACGCCAAATGAACGATGATAGAAGAGGACAGTCTGAGGAAAGAAGACACACAAGTAATAAAGAATGAACGAAACATTTAAACTAGTAAGGACCACAGTTAGTCCCCGGACAAGTGGCCGAGTAAATTTAACAGGGGAAACAGAATTAAATACACCACAATGGAAAAAAAAACCAAGAAGCAACGAATAAGTATAAACCGAGAATGGAAAACAAGGAAAAAAAGAAACAATGTATCACAATGGAGCAACGTCAGAAACAAACGAGGACGCCCCATACATAGTAATGTTAAGGGTGAATGGTATAAACAGACCATGTATGATAGATACAGGGGGGGCGTACTCATTAGTAAATAGGTCATTAATTGCAGATTGGGAGTTAGACACAAGAATCATAGAGGAATTAACTCTAAAAGGGATAACAGGACACACAATACAGCTGTATGGATCGACGAAATTGGCGATAAGCACAAATGGAATGAACACAACATTTACGCAAGAGCCATTGCAGCAGAAGACGAAATAATGGGAGAAATACCAGTTCTTTTAGGAAAAGATTTTCTAGAAGAACAGAAAGCAATCATATCATACAAAGGAGAACCTTCATTAGAAATATGGGAAAGAAGAATACCATTGATAAACGCAAGGCAAGTTGAGAGCACAATAGATAACGGTAGAATCACAGAAGCAAATGACCAAGTGTCAACAATAAGGAAAAAACCAGACACTACAGAAATGAATAATTGGCAAAAATGGCTAGGAATAGTGGAAACAATGTATAAAAGAAGGGACACAGAACATAGAACAATGGAGAAAAATGGAGAGGCAATGACAAGAGAAAATATATCAAGAGCAAATCAAACAGACAAACAAAGACAAAACGGCTACAGAGACGAAAATATAGAACTATACAGAGTGAAGCAAAAAATCGACACAAAGAAAGGAACAAGTCAGGAAACAAAAATTAACGAAGAAAGACACGGACACATAGAACAAAAGAAGAATAGTGCAGAATCAAAAACAGGGAAAAAGAAGGGAGAAACAGAAACCAGGGAGAAGAACAAAGGAATAAAAGAAACAATAACTAACAGAAACTTCACAGATGTATACATAGAAGATAGCATAACTATACCAGCACTAACCGAAGTTCACACAATTGGGACAATAAAACATACCATAAGAGGAAATACGATTGCGTGTGAAACACAACACAAAGGACAAGAAGCAATAAGACTAGCAAATAGCATAGCAAATAACGGGGAAAAGATTCCAATTAGAATAATAAACACATCAGCACAAGAAATAAATCTAACAAAAGGAACCAAACTAGGAAAAGCATACGAATGTACAGATGACACAGTACCACAAACAAAAACACAGGAGACGATCAGGAAATTTGACATCAGAACAGATGAATGGATCAGAAAAAATTTCGAACTAGGGCATATAGATACAACGTACAAGGAAGAATTAATTAATTTAATACATAAGTACCATCACTTATTCACAGACGACGATGAAATTCTAACAAGCACTACAAAAGTAAAACATCACATAACCATAGAAGCAGGAAGCCAACCAATATGCAAAGCTCCATACAGAATACCATATTATCAAAGAGAAGTGCTACAAAAAGAAATAGATAGGCTACTAGAAGCTAAAGTAATCAGGACATCATCCAGCCCATGGTCAGCGCCAGTTGTATTAGTGGTAAAACAAACTCCCGAAGGAGAAGAGAAAGTGAGAATGTGCATAGACTACAGAGGACTAAATGCAGTAACAAAAATGGAATATTACCCTCTACCAAACATATCGGATCTACTACAAGGCTACAAAGCAGGAGGAGAAACGTTGTTCTCAGTAATTGATGTAGCAGAAGCTTACCACCAAGTAGATATGAACGAAGAAGACATTCCACTAACTGGATTTAGCACATATCAAGGGCACTACGAATACACCAAAATGCCATTTGGACTGGTAAACGCCCCAGCAACTTTCCAAAGATTCATGAACGCGACCTTAAGAGGCTTAACGGGAATAAAATGTATGGCTTATTTGGACGACATAATCATATTTAACTATGCAGGAAAAAAGGACCATTTAGAAAAATTAGAAGAAGTATTCAATAGATTAACAGAAGCAAACATTAAACTGAAACCAAAGAAATGCAATTTTATGTTAAAGGAAGTGAAATATTTAGGACATATCATCTCACAAGAAGGAGTAGCTCCAGATCCACAGAAATTGGAGGCAGTACACAAATACCCCCTACCAAAAAACGTAAAAGGAGTAAGAGGTTTCTTAGGACTAGTAAACTGGTACAGACGGTTCATACCAAACATAACCGAATTAGCAGCACCATTAGTAAACCTAACCAAAAAAGACACACCATTCAAAATAACAGAGGAAGTAATTAAGGCAATGGACCAACTAAAAGAATCGCTAACGTCAGACAAAGTTCTAATCTTCCCAGACTTCTCCAAACCTTTCATCTTATCGACAGATGCATCGAACATAGGTGTAGGAGCAATATTAAGTCAAATAAGGGACGGTAGAGAAAGACCAATAGCGTATGCAAGCAGGACACTCAGTAGAGCAGAAACAAATTACTCAACGACCGAAAAAGAACTTCTAGGAGTGATTTTTGCCATTAAAACATTCAGATGCTACATTTACGGGACAAAATTCACAATCATCACAGATCACAGAGCATTAAAATGGGTACTTACACTGAAAGATCCAAATTCAAGATTAACACGATGGGCCTTAACCTTAGCAGAATACAACTTCGAAGTAATCCACAGAGTAGGGCGGAAACACGGAAATACAGACGCGCTAAGCAGAATGTTCGACAAAACGTGCAACTACATAGAGACGTCATACGAAGATTACTTACAATACATAACGAAAAACGAAGTACCAGCAAAAGACAAAATACTAGAAAAAGAAGGAAAGTTAGTATCCATACAAGAAGAACAAGCAATAGTACTATTTACAGCCAAAAGTAAGCCTAACCAAGATCCATTGATAAAGGAAATAGAAGCCACATATAATTTACCGGACGTCGCACAGAATCGAATAGAAGCAATTAAAGAATGGGACACGTTAGACGCAAAATTCTACATAGGGGTAAACAGAGCAGCGGTGAAGGAATAAACTTCTTATGAAATCATGTGGAGCATAATACAAACAGCACTAAGAGAATTTGCACCTGGAGATTTAGTATACCTACTCGACATAAGCACGAAAGTAGGGAAATCGAAGAAACTACAAAACCAATGGACAGGACCTTTTGAAGTAAAAGAGAAGCTAGGACCGGTTACATATCAAATGATTTCACAAAAAGGAAAGAAGACACAAATAGTACACATTAACAGATTAAAAACATACCACGGAAAAATAGAGGACAAGGAACATAAGATACTACAAGATATAGATAACTTGGAAACTATAGAAGAGTTAGAGGTAATACACGAGCACGAAGAAAATGAAGTAGATCCGGAAAAAGTAGCAGCACTACCATTATGGTCAACGAACGAGAATCTACAACCACCAAAAAAACAAACCAGCATCCCAAACCAGACATAAAGGGAATAGACCAGAACAAAGACCACACTTCTCACTACGACCCCCACCGGAGATAAGACGCTCTGCCAGAGTGAGAAACAGGATACAAAGTGCACCCAGTTACACAAAAACATTTAATGCCGAAAGGAGACTAACACGAAATACAGGACAAAGACAGACGAATAACCATAAAAGAAACAAGACCAAAATAAGTACCAGGTGGATAGCGATGAGCTTGAAACGACGTAGCTAAAACATCGCAATCAAGCATACATGTATATATTAGTTTATATTATTAATCCAAACAGATTTACGGGTTCAATTCATAGGTTAAGTCAAAGTAAGGGGATAGGAATAATTAAGAAGTTACGAATCATAATAGAATAGTGAAAAAAAGACCATAAGTCACAATAACCAAGCAAATAGACAAAGGATACTAGTAGTACGATTATTAAAATGATTTCACACAAGTAAGTTCTTTTTCAATTCAAAAATACAAGGGGACTACAAAAGTATTTAAATATAGAAGTAAATAATGGGGAAACAAGCTCACAGGGCATAGGTTTCTAGAATTTTTTTCCTCTTCAAAAGAAGAGAGCTCATTTGACAGTCCTAAATAAGTGTAAAGCTTGGTCAAATGAGGAAATGTCATATACATATGACAAAAATTGTAGGTAACATAGTATTGTAACAAAGAAATGTTTAAAAATGTTTGTAAGAAAGATAAGTTGTATTAACAATTGTAAATTCTTATAAATTTTGAAAATGGCGCGACATAGTGTTATCCTGATCTGGGTGACATTCGTCATGTGTGGGCTACATATAGCAGACGAACTAATCGCGTATCAGTGATATCGCAAAAAATCAGTCAAAAGTGCGCGGAAACAGAAAAAACGCGAGTGAAAAAATGGACATACAAGCTATTCAACGGAACGAGATGAATCTACAAGCAGTATGGTCATGCGAAATAATAGTAACAAAATTCTTGAAGTATGGCAAACATAGTATCCACGAATTGTCATAGTACTTCAAAAATTACATCCGACAATGCCAATTCTAACACAAAATGTCGATCTAATGAATTATGTAAATAGTAAACTACTCTATATTGAACAAGCTTATAAACGAGACGTAAACATGCTTTACACAGATACAATACACCGAAGATGCTTAACGAAACGAGAAATACTCAAAAATAAACTGCCTAATGTAGTCAGCCAACTAATGGAAAATGAACCTGGACACATAGGCAGAGTATTAGGCGAAGTACTTTATATCATAAAATGCATACCAGTAACAGTCGAGATAAGACGAACAAACAGATGTTACAACGAACTACCAATAAAAGTAAACAACGGAACAAAATTTATGGCTCCACTAACCGGAATAATACAAAACCACGCAGAAGAGATAGATTGCAATAACATGATACCACCACTTTATTTTATAGATGATCAATGGATAGGTCTAACGCCACATCCCACAATAGCCAACCAACCAAAAACAATAAAAGTAGAAGAAGAAATGAACCTCCATTTCGACCCATTCAACCACTAGGAGCGAAGGGTTTGTACACGCAAGAAGAAGTCAATGCAGCACAAAGAGCCCTCACGTTCGGGACAGAGAGAAAAGCAGTAGAGAACATAATTACTCGCAGAGCAGCGGGAATGAATGCCAATAGTCAAGGCTACACCGTATCAAACATATTTGATACAAAAACATAGAACGATACCGTTTATCGGCACTACTCGTGGTGACAAAAAGATAGCGAAAATCCAGCAGTATCCAGTCTAGACGAAGGAAGTTTGTCAACGCAGTAAGTTTTTAAACAAAATTTAGATTGGGATGATTTTTTTTTCACTAGTGAGACATTTATTCGTTATTATTTGCGCTGGATTCTGAACTTGGGAGTATATTTCCATTTGCGGTACATAAGGACTAGCGATAGCAAATATATTTATTTGTTTTTTCTTATTTTTCAAAGGGACTGGACACATCCGTTCATTCTCAGTTAAATTTTTCGTCCTGATAAATATAAATTTACCGTGTGTACTGATATAGTTAAATTTTGCAGAGTTAGGTTTCATTTTTTAATTAGGAGTTATTATTTTGTGGTGCCGCATATTCTCTTCCGCCGCGTAGGTAGGAAGGAGATAGAAATTTAGGCGAGGTTAATGTTGTATATGGTAACACAAAGGCTTGAGCGTATGATTTTCCATTTTTCGTGGATTTCAGCGAACTTGCGCTGAATAAGTAAATTAATATAGAGAAAAATTGTTATCATTCTTTTGTTCAGACGTGATTCGGAAATTTCTTAATTACCAGCGAAATGCATAAATTATCGCAGGTGATTTCATTACTGGGAATTTCGCAACTTGTAACGCCAGTGTCGATAAATAATTTTATTGTTTCTTAGCTCAGCAGAATTTTTTACGAATAAAATTTCACTTTCATTTTCTCAAGGTTAATGGCGACCAAACCGACGTTAGCTAAAACATTATTACGGTTAAAAGGTAATTACACATAATATTTTATTTATTATCTCGACACCGGTGACTAGAAAGTTTGAAACAGAAAAGAATAAACCATACGCCTCTCATGCACTTTGAAAAGGCCAAGCCGATAAAGGGGGTAGTTTAGTCGTTCCACAGCAAAAACGAGAACTCTGTCATAACTTTGTTTTTTTGCGGAATAGTTATATGATATACTATGATATACAGGGGCAGGATTAAAAGGCACAATTTATAGATAGATGTATAGGTAGGCTTATACCAGGGAACGTTAGTTATTTGGGTCATACGGGATTTTATTTTTGTGTTAAGGTTTATATATATATATATATATATATATATATATATACGTGTATACTCAGAGAATTTTTTTTTATTAAATATTTTTTATACAACGTTGTGGTTCTACCTTATTTTTTTATTTATCATCCCTACCCCGTAATTCCCCCTCTGCAGAGTGTAACAACCGTGGAAGTGAGACAGAACCGGGAGAACAACCCTGTCCTGGAAGATCAAACCGTTTTTAAGACCAGGCGAACCTAGCTCAAAAATCGGACGGGATTTGCCTTACACGCTAAGCCGCTCATTGGAGACAGAAACTGGTGACTCGAAGGTCGGGATCGATATAGAGTGGAGACAAAGTAGGGTTCCTTTTTATTTCAGGTGGTGACAATTCCACTTACGGAGGTTTCTTTACATCTGTTGACCGTAGATTTTGGTAGACTGGTGACAGCTGAATAGTTACGTAGATTTTATTACAGTGAAAAAGGTCTAGATTTCATTACAATATGCATAAAACCTCAATTTTAGTCACTTCCCAGTCAGCCTTCATACACTTCCCAGTCGTCACTCGTAGACCTCCCAGTCGTCACTCGTAAACTTCCCAGTCAGCGTTCATACAAACTTCCCAGTCGTCACTCGTAAACTTCCCAGTCGTCACTCGTAAACTTCCCAGTCAGCGGTCATACAAACTTCCCAGCCGGCATTCATACACTTCTCATTTATTCTTCGTTCTCTCTCTTCATCATTTAACTGTCGTACATAATGGTAGTTAAATGAGGATAGTGATGGATAGAAATAGTCAAACATGCATCAGAAGGAAAGAAGAACTGGAAGTTAAATGATCATTTATATATAACGTGAACAATGATGGAATGGAATAATTTAACAAGTAAGTACTATACTATCTATTACTAAAAATGCATGGATATCCATGGATATTATATGATATTTATCATATTATAATGTTTTTGGCATTTTTTGTGAAATTATTATTTAAACGTTCAAACTATATTTTATTGTTCACTATATTCCTTTTGGAATTCCAAAATTAATACTGAAAAAGCACAGACCTTATTTCGAATCTTCGGTACCTGGACTCTGCTGCTAGCGTCTCCCAAATTCTTGATGATTTCTCAGCGGAGAAATGCTCCTTTCTGTTCACTTCTCGTTCATAAACACAGTTTAATCAACACTTATATTACTATTTCTTTACTTTTTTTTGTTTTAAACTTTACTTTTACATTATTTTAAAAAAAAAATTGTAGAGGAGATTTATACAAAAGCTATCCATCCTCTCACCCAAGCGCGATTGTCTTTTTTTTTAATCAACAAACTATCGACTCATTAAAATGCAAAGCCTGCTTTTCACTGTTTTTGTCACAATAATTGTTGATTTGAATGTTTTTTAGTAAAAATGTAAAATTATTTATTTCAACAGTTCTGGGGGATAACAACACTTATTTATATAAGTTTATGTTGTCTTAAGGATTCCATAAAATTCCCTTTTTAAGGTATATCTATTTACATTAAATTATACAAAATCTACAACCTAAACTAATTATTAATACATATGTAATTGTGTAGTTTTAAATCTCTGAATTTTTACTAATTTTGTCTTACATAAACTATTAGTTATTTCCAAATTTGTCTTTATTGTTCTACGTTCAATTAATAACCAACAAATTTAAGTTGGCAAGAAAATCACTAAATTTGATTACTTCCTGTTTATAAAGATTATTGAATTATCATATTTCCTTGACAGATAACTTGGCTCTGTTCCGTATGTCACCTATTATAAAGTTTTTTTCAATTATTTTTTTTTAAATTCAAACCTTTACTATCATCATCTGTAAATATAGATAACCAATTAGTGAGTTGAATATTAATTTTTGTTATTTTAGGTTTCAAGTGATACTACATTCTATTTATCCAGATATTCACGTGGCAGTGTTCAAGAGTATTTTGAAACATATTGAGATTGACTTGACCTGGGATTAATTGTAAAGGTAAAATTTTATACTTATTTATACAATGTTGTTAGAATTTTTATTCATTATCCTTCAAGTCCTTTTGGTAACTGTTTTTCTCAATATCTGACAACATATTTGCTCATTTCATTCTATTCGTTTATATGAAATCTTAGTTTTTAACTTGGTTGTGTCTACTGGTACACCATACGTATATATATAACATTTTAATGTCTGTTCAAATTTGTGAATTGTTTTAATATAACAGAGGACTAGTTCTATATATATGTATATATATATATATATATATATATATATATATATATATATATATTCCTCTAGTGTAGTTTAGTGGAACCGGATGATAGTGCTGCCGGCAGCCGGATGATAGTGGTGCCGGTAGGATGAGTAGTGGTGGAGAAGTAGGCGGAGCTATGGCCTTTCCTGTATGGTAATGATTTATGCATCGACTAGTCGTTCCTAGATGGCGACCTAAACCAAGCACTAAAAATATTTTTTATCCAAATAGAAAACTATCGCCAATAGACTAACACTTTTCTGAAAATAAAGTAATATAACTTTTTACTCAAATTTATCGATAATACTTACATATTATAACGACAGTTATTTTGAGAAGAGTATGGAATCTGACAGTAAATACATATTCTGAAAGTCATACACCATAAAAGTATTCAAAATTATTCAAATTTTTAGTATTGTTTCAAATTTTATTCGTTTTTAAATTGTTTTTATAATTATAGTAGTTATACTAAAAGAGTTTAATAAGTGAGTATGAATATCGATATTATTTTACTTTTGCTGCTTTAAGAAGGCTCAATTTCACTTAAATTCATTGTAATATTCGTTGTTAAAGTAGTATTGTATGATTTATATGTTCCTTCCTGTGGCATTACTAAAATTAAAAAGAATTTATTGGGAAAACAGAACCAATATTTTAATACAAATCGTTTATTATTTTTGACGTTTCGGTGTTTAACTAAGGTTTAGAAATATCATATTTTATAGAGTGAAAATTGTAATTGTAAATGACGTCAGGTTAGACACCGAACGTCAAAACTAAAAAACGATTTGTATTAAAACAGTGGTTTATTTTCCCAATGAATGCTTTTTAGTTTTAATATTTTTATTCCCAGAAATCGAGTTTTGTCGTTAGAATGAGATGGAATATATTGCTACATGCTGATCAGTTGAAAAGACGTTGTTGGCTATCTCACTCACTTGCCGAACATTGGTTACTGGTTAATATTAGGTATGTATCAATGAAAGGATCTGCATACACGCAAAAAATAAGGACGAAAGTTAAAAGTCGGAAAAAGATTTAAAATTTCATTCGATTGTATCGCAGAACGCACGGGCCATGGCCGACTAATTATATACAGTGTGTCCACGGATGGGGTGCTCCAGAGGAAAACTTTTTTATATTTTCAGTTTTAGCGAAAAATATTGTTCTTGATAATAAGTCCTGCTTGTTGAGAAACCCCATAAAATGAAATATACTTCAATTTCTCAAAAACTGCTTTATTTTATTATCAATTATATTGTGAAACCGTATGAATTTATGCAAAATTAGGTATAATAATAATCTGGAGAGTAAGTTATGCGCTGTTCCTAGGTAATTGTCAACATTCATTTTCATCAACGGTAACTATGCAACAAATAATATATCTTGTAAAGTGCTACGGTATTGGAGCTGTATCGTTCAAGTACGCAATTAATTTATCTAATGAAAAATATCGGGATGTACCAGTTACGCGAAATGGATTGAAATTATTAATAAAGAAATTGGATGAGACAGGATCTGTTGAAAACAGAAAGAAATCGAAAAATACGTACAATGAGGATGATGATGCAGCTACTGCCCTAGCTATGCATTCAGTATGGGAAAGTCCCAAGTTGTGTTTACGAAAAAAAAGTTTACAGAAAATATTCAAGCTAAACAAAATTAATACATTCAAACCAAACTTTATTCACATTATGATTATGACAAGAAGCTTGACTTTTGTGCTTTAGTTGGTGAAAAGTTTACGAATGACCTCTTCTTTCACTACAATATTTTATTTTCTCATAAATCAACGTTAACGAAAAATGGAACTGTTTCATCCCAAAACTGACGGTATTGGGCTAGTGAAAATCCTCATAACAGAATTCATCGTAATATTCAATTTGCTAAAAAGGTAATTGTTTGATGTGCTGTTTTACCAGATAGAATAATCGGACCTTATTTTCAGGAGGAGACAATAAATCAAAAAGTATATTTGGTTTTGCAAGACAATTTTTTAATACCTAAATCAGATGACGTCCCTTGGAACAAAGGCGTAAAATGTATTTTCAGTATGATATATGTTCGTCTCATTCGACATTGTTGATAAGAGGATGGCTGGATAAATATTTTCCTGAACGATGGATAGGATGGTATGGACCAATATTTTTTCCGCCTCGATCATCCGATTTAACCATTCTGGATTTTTTTATGAGACTACCTAAAGGAGAAAGTTTATGAAAAAGAATCAAACCCTACTATTGAAGATCTGAAAGACGTAATGAATATCAATGCCGTAAATGGAATCACCTCAGGCATGCTAAGAAACCCTTATAAAGAATTGAAAAATAGTTTGGAGAGATGTTTTGAAGTTGTTGATGGAGGCTACGTGAAGTAGTTGTTTTTTTACTGTTAGTTTTTCCACATTTTTCTTTATTATTATTCTTGTTCTGTTTTCAACAGATTCTGTCTCATCGAATTTATTTATTAATTTCTTAATCCATTCCGAGTCCCTGGTTCATCATTGTATTTTTCATTAAATAAATGAATGGCGTACTTGTTAAAATTGTTGACAAAGAATGAAAATTTGAAAATTATTCACCGAAGTTGACAGTTGCCCAGGGACATCCGCAATAATAATATTATTATTATCCGAAAATAATTCATAGAGTTTTACAGAAAATTGAATATAAAATGAAATACAAAAACTTTTATTATTTCATTTTATGGGGTTATTGAATAAGCAGGAATTTTTATCCAGAACAATATTTTCCGCTAAAACTGAAAATAAAAAAGTTTTACCGTGGACACACTGTATAATTTCGTCAAACGAAATAAGTAATTTTAGCAGAAATGTGACACTCCCTAAGTATTAATAAAATTTGACTAACCGCATATTTTGGAAGTAATAAAGATATTTTAATTCTGTTAAAGTCAATTTTTAGAGCGCCAAGAGAGCTCCAGGTTTGAATATAAATTGACTGTAAATATGTCAATATATAGATGGCGCTGTGCTCAAAACTTTTTTTTCGATGACAGGATCTTTCAAATATTTCACACTTACCTTTTTATGCATATTTTGTTCTATGAACTAATTCAGTAAATCTAGCCATTTTCTATATAATAATAATAATTTATTCTCAAAAAAAGTACATAGATACATCACATTAGAATACAATAAAATAAGAATAAATTTATACTCAATAAGTGCCAAGCACTTGTTTTGAGAATTAATTAATAAAATGCAATATATAAAATGGATAAAACAGATAAACAAATAAATAAAATGGATGGAACAGGAACTTTGTTACAAGTCTTTTGAATCTTGGAAGTACTTTAGTGGATCGAATTGTCTCAGGAAGTATATTAAATATTTTTTGGGATAGGTAATAGAACGATCCTTGGCTTAACGTTTTAGTGACTGTCGGGAAAATGTGCAATGATCTATTTCGCGTGTGGTATGTTAATTTATGAGTTTTATTGAAATACTTTACACTCTAGCATAAGAAGTAAAGTTGTCTCACATCCAGAACATTACATTCCCGGTATAATAGATTTGAGCTGTATAATCTGTTTCTTGAATGTATTAGTTTTAGAAATCGCCTTTGAATAACTTCTACCTGGTTAATTCTCATATCAGTAGCAACTACCCCATGCCACTATTCCATATCTTAAATGACTTTCAACTAACGAACGATATAATTGTTTGAGAGTTTGGAACGGCAAATTTTTTTTAAATACCTAAATGTATACAAGATACTCTGAAGTTGTTTAACGACATAGTGTATGTGGCAGTCGCATCTCAAATGGCAATCTATATAAATACCAAGGTATTTAACTTGTTTCATAGAGTGTATAACGTGGTTTGATTCGGACAGATAATTGAATTTATATGGCGGTAGTCCAATCACATTACAAGTAAAAGGAAGATAAGACAAGTTTTCTCAAAGTTCAATGTTACTAGCTTAGAATCTAACAATCTTTTTATATTTGAGAAGTCCTTTTCGGCTAATGTTTTCAGATTGTCCCAATCAGCTCCTTCATTTTGGATATAGGTAGTGTGTTCATGAATGGAGTTCACCACAGGAGAAAAATCGTTATCTTAGATCAGATCATACAAGGTAATAAATTAATAAAACATGAAAAATCTTCAAGAGAGAAGTAGCATTATTTATGATTTGAAGCAAAATTTTTGTAAAAAAAAATTGTTTGTAATCCAAAATAAAGCCCGAATACAAATTTTCTAATCAAAATATCAATGATTACACTTATTCTATTTTGTTGTGGGTAACAAAAATCACTATGCTTAATCTACTGACACAAATGTTTTTACTTAATTGCTGCCTTTACAATGATATCTGCCTCGAGTCTTATGACAAACTGTTTTTTTTTTAAATTTCAAAGAAAAAAAAACACTTTCAATGACTAAACTTGGAAATAGGAAAATAGTATTAGCAATATTTTAAATAAAAATAAAATCGCAGCTGTGAAACAAAAATTGTTGACATTTCTCAATCAATGAAGTCCTGTCAGTATCTCGAAAGTTATAGAAGACTATTATCGATAATAGTTTTCCACACAAATCAAAATTAATTAAATATAATTTTAATTTATGGACAGTGCCAAAAAAATGCTTCAGACGCGATGCGTTTATATGGAGTACGTTTTCCGCACAGACCATTGTTTATATGCCAATTTAGGTAATTACAGAACTTTTAAAAAACCACATTTAACACGACGAAAAAGAGCCACAATGGATGAAAACATTACTGCAGTTACTGGTCTGAAGAGAAATCCTAAGTGGCTGAGACAAACCAGATTCCAGACTAGGTTTGGCGTAAGTGTTTCCTACGGAATTATAACCGGCTTTATTGTAACTTTTTTAAATGAAACTAACTGTGTCCAAATATGACAGAAATTACATTTCAGTTGATGCCTACCTGATATTAATTAATTACTTTTGTTGGTTCACAACTGTATCACGAAGATTTACCTGGTGCCAGGATCGTTACAGATTTACCAATCGAGTTGGATACGATGTGATTTCACCAAGATAGTGCAGGTCCACATATTCATAACATCGTCACTCATTATCTAAACCAAACATATTCAGAAATATGGAATGGCAACATATGGGTACTCAGGTAGTATGGCTTACCAAGAACCATTAGAGGACATGGCCGACCTTTATATAAAAAGTATGCCAGTATTGCAGCTGTTGACCAACGTACTTTATTACAAGTTTGTAGAGGTGAACTGATCAGAAGATTTAACATGTGTATGAACGAAAATGGCAACAATTTTCGAACACCTCATACCATAAACTATTTTCCTATTAGAAGTTCTTTATTTTTAATTATAACAACTTTTTATTATAAACATTTTGTTTTAAATAATAATAGCTATTTATGTAACAAGTACATAACCTAAGACGTTATTGGACGAGTTGCAGCTTATTGGCAGAGGGCGCTTGCGGGCGAGGCCAATAATAAAGACGAGTTAATTAAGTCTGATTATGTACGAGTAACATACTTAGCTTTATGTTCGATTCAAAAAATGTCTAGGAAAATATATTTTATTTAGTGAAATTTGCAATAGAAAATATATAATGAGCATTCTGCGTTGTTATAGATACGTAGATACGAAATTTGTAAATGTCTCAGAAAGCGTCGATTAAATAATTATTAATTGGTTCTGGTAGGTTAAAAATGGATCTACCAGAAGAAATGAAACTTTCAGACAACATAAGACAAATAACATACGTTTGGTGTATTTCTGGTTTAAAATAAATCGTTATTTGGAAGTTTTAATTTTCAAATAATTTGACAAATTACTTTATCATTATGGACTAGTCCAATAAAATAACAGATTATGGATTCTAAACAGTGTCATAGATCAGCCTATTATGATCGAGTCGAACATAATAGTATATTAAGTACCAAGTGTCATAAATGTTACTTTAGTCACGAGTTTTACTATGCACGAGTGGAGCGAAGCGGAACGAGTGCCTTGTGAAACGAGTGACTAAAGACGTTTTTAACACGAGGTGCTTACTATACTTTTTCTTCGCCCGCAGGAAAGAAAAAAAATTGTATTATATTTGAATTATATTCATAACATGACGGACGATGGCTATCGGCTGACTGTCAAATCAAATGACACATAACAACAAAATTATCACGGAACATGAAATTTAACATACAAAAGATACACTTGATTTGACGGTTAAAAAACAAAAGATAAACGAGATGTGACTTTTCGCATTTTAAAAACTAGTGTTTAATGAGTCGTTTTGTACATATCAAACCCGTGTTCAAAATGCGGTTTTAGTAACGGAAGTAGAAACATAATATTACTTCTCTGGTGAAACATTTTCATGTTTTATTAATTTATTAATACCTTGTATGCACATCTAATCTAAGAACGATTTTTCTCCAATGGTGAACTCCATTCGTGGGTAGAACAAAATTTGCTTATATTTCCTACCAGGTGTGCTATATTTGAAAGATCCTGCTATCGAAACAAAATTCTTGAGCAAAGCGCAATCTACATATTGACATATTTAAAGACAATTTATATCCAAACCTGAAGCCCTCTTACAAATTGGCTTTTACAGAATTAAAATATCTCTATTACTTTCCAAAATATCCGGCCTGGGAATTTTATTAGAAACACGTGTGTATTTTTCAAAATAAACATATAGGTATATTTTTTTCGCCAAAAATCGTTATTTTAGAAGTACCTAGGTAGTATACCGAAAGCAAATTAATTCTCTTAAGTTGAGAGTCGGATTCTACTGGAATCAACCTGTGATTCCGAGTATGCATTGGGTTTTCTCCAACGTAGTCGAATTTTGTTATAAACAATATATTTTTTACCCGCTAAAAATCGAATCTACATCGAATATATCCAGTTTTCACATATGAACAATAGTTTATCACAATTGAAGTTTTGATATTAATGATACTTATTTTTTTTTCACTGCAATTAGCTCATCAATATCAGTGGGAATTGTATATTTAATGCAGCTTTCTAAAAGCATATAGACGCCTTGCAGTTTGTTATAAGTATCTCCATTGTCGTATAAACCTACTTTTCTTTGGTAACAGAAATATCAGTCATAAACGTGGGCGACTTTGGATAAGTTGTAATTTTTCAAGTTCAAGAGTGAACTAATTATTGTAAATGAATTAGGTATTTACTCGTTTTTAATTAATCAAATACTATGATTAAACTACATTGATATAACCAAATATAAAATGAGTCGCTCAATGCTTCTTTGTTCATTACTAAATAGCGGAAGATGGAGTGAAGTCCAATCGATGGGTATTTATCATTTTAAAAGTATTCATGTAGGATTTTTATATTCTTATCTTTACTTCATTCCCTGCCGGTTAGAAAAAACCAAAACAAACAGTGACGGAGAATAACAAAAAGAATATGTTCTGTTTGCAGGTGCCGGCGCCGCCGTCCTTGAGATAAAAACACAAAAATCTGTATAAAAAAAGGGTCTGCACAACATTTTTTTATAGTTGGTTTTATCTACCAAATTCCTTGTTAATATTTAAGAAACACAAGCATGTTTGGTTATAGTTGTTCACTTTTTAGGTAGATACTGTTTAATGTATAAATAATACAGAGAATAGTTGAAAGTTAGTATGAGTGAGAATAGTGTAGGTACAAAGAAATAGTCTGATTATAATAGTACATTGTTTAAATAATCGTGTATACAGGGTGTCCCAGGTAGCCTGTCGCACCCTTATAACTTGGTTATTTCAAATAATTCAAACCGCATTAAATGCCGCTGTCCATCTGCCATAAAAATGTCGTTTGTCAAAATAACGATAGTCAATCGTAGTATTCTCCAACGACAAGAACCCAGACCCAGACCTGATGGTTAATCCGGAGATTTACAACATTGTCAGAAGCTTAATTACAACAAACTTCCGATTTTATTATATGTATCTATGTACAGACAATGTTTTTTTATTATAATTCAATAGTTATTACGTGAAAAACTATAAATCTATTGTTTAGTTACATTGTAAAGTGACGATATCCTCTTCTGTAAGCTACACATATGAAAAATGTAGCTATTTAAACAGTTATATTTTGGTGAAATCTGTATATTAGTCTAATATTAAATAGGTACGATCTGATAAACTTACAATGAAACGAACTTTATATCTAAATCAATGGAGAGGAGAGACGGAATTTTATTTTCCTGAAGGAATTTAATGGAATATTATATCTAACGGACACTTTAAGGGTATATTGAAAGAATTTTAATAAAAATCTAGGTCAAAAATGAAATGCATGTTTCCCATTGATTACGTAGGGTACCTAAAACAAAGAATTACGAGAAATAGTAGTTTGTACAACAAGTGCACATATCGTCACTTTTCCCACGAGCGCAGAAGTTTGTACCGCCAATCCAGCGAGCGGAAAAGTGCTTTGCGTACGAGTTGTAGACAATATTTTTCTTAAAACACGTTCATTAATGAGAGAATAAAGTCACTTATATTGTATTTAAACTTTGAACAGAATTTAAAAGCTGAATATTCAATTTAGTTGGACTTAGGTATGTTGGTAGTGTAACTTGAACAATCTTGAATTGTTATGCCTGGAGTATCTTTAATGAAAATAAGTTTTCATTAATTGTAAAATTGGTGTCTGTCAACAAAATTCATTATAAAGGTTATGTTAGATTGTCCAAATAATTTTGATATTAACATTTCCGTGAGAAAAAGTGACATTTTCGTGCGGAAAAGTGACATAGCGTGTACCCGTCTAAATTAATAATTTTCCAACGAATACCTATCAAAGTAATTAAATTAGAATTAAAGGCCAGCTTTGCGTATAAAAATTTGTGAAGCAAAGAGTGGTTTGCATAGTGGTTGTAGAAAAATAACTATTTGAATTAAATTTGGCACACTCGTGCACAAGCGTAACCTCAATTGGAGGAAAAAATAAATAGGAAGGTGGGTTTTGTGACGCCTTGTTTAAAAGGTATTTGAATTTTGTATCCAACAGTTTATATACTTTTCAGTACTCATAAATATTATTATTTAGCTAAATTTTAAGGTGTCGAATACTGAATCCGATATACAGCGTTAACACTGAAAAGAGATTTTGAATTAAAGTTACATTGAGGTAGTAATGAGGTATCGAAACAGCTGGTCTGTATCTGAACAAAAAATAATGAGGATGATGTTTCTAACACAAAACGTTGAAATTAAATATTAATAAAACGGGATTTATATCATTATGATTCTTTTTATTTTCTTAACTATTTTTAATAAAATTAGAGCACCACACTATGTAGAAAATATTTTTGAAGTAGTATTACTATACAAGCTATTGTAAATTTCGATCGAGAATGCTCAAGAGGCCTTCGTAAAATAATGAAAAATAAGGTAGGGACTGCAACAGCTTAGCTTTAGAGATATAAAATAGTAAATTTGAAAAACATTTTTTCCACAAATATAATTGTAATGAAAATGAATGGAATACGTGATATTATTTTTAAATTTGGTAATGAATTTTATCATAACATTATTTTCGGACAATTTGTGCAGTGGCGTGTAGAATTCCCGCCATTTATACATATTCTCCTGTTTATTTCCTCGAAAGAAATTAACGACCTTTAGTTAAAATATACAAAAATAAACTGTTATTGAGTTAATTCGCCATGAATACAAGCTACAGGAAAAGTTGCTCTGAGTTGTCATAATACACCATTACCTAATCATAACAACTGAAGAAACAGTCGAACACACCGATGCGATATTAAAAAAACGAGTGACCTATATTTAATATTTAAAATCTAATAGAACAACTGGCTATATTCAATAATAACAATTACCAAATTTTATACACAAACTTCATTGACTAGTGATCACAAATTTCTATACGTGTGTATTGTACTCGATTTTTCTGTGTCGGCGGTATTTACTTTGTTGATATATTTACAGGGTATTTCGTAAGGAATGGTAAATATTTTAATCATAAGTTCGAGGCCTCAAAATATTAATATTTTGCTGAATAACACTATGACAAATGCTCTACTACTTACTGATATACAGGGAGTTAAAGTTAAAATTTATTATTAGTTTTTTTGAAATATTTGCGTTATTATTTAACGTATTAAATTGAAATTTAGTATTAATATATTTTAAGGCTAGTAAATCACAAATATCTCATCAATTTTGGGATTTGATAAAGAGGGCGTCCTTATAATGCAAAAAACGTATACTTTTGCTTTTAAAATACCTTTCCTAGACACAGTTTCTATTTAATTTACTTTACAATATTTCTTCATAGTAGGCATTGCAATCTGTGAAAAAATAATTTACGAATGTAAAATGATGTATCAAAATTGATAACACGTTTTGATTTACCAAACCAAAATTATAATCATACGAAATTTCAACTCAATACGATAGGTAGGTAAGTGAGAATTGACCACCCCTTTATTTCAATATTGCATACAGATGCAAAAAAAAGTTTTATATAAAAGTTAAAGGAGTATAAATTAATTTCAATAACATATACTTTCACAGTAATATAAGGATGTATTTTTTAAATAGAACGCCCTGTATATTATGATATATTAGGATAGGGCTTTTTTTCTCATACCAAAAAGTTATACTTTCATAGTTCTATCTTATATACTTTCCAAACTAATGGACAGTAAATTTCTAAAGAACTTAAGTTAGTATTTAGCTAAAAGAAGTACCTAGTTGACTATACATGTCTTACTGCAATTGTTGATCTTATCACTCAAAATTAAAATCGAAACTAACAAATATAACTTACTTGTTAAAAATTGTATATTTTTCAAAAATGGATTATAAGGCTTCCGAAAAAGTAGAAATATTTTTTGTATATGTCAAAAATAACAGTAATAGCGTGCTGCAAGTCGAGAATATCTACAGTTGTATCCAAATCGACCATCATATCTATACCTACCATAACTATTTGAGAAAAAAACGTAGGGCCATAGTAAATGAAGAAGAACAGTTGAATATACTGTTACACTGGTAAAAAAAATAATACTTTTATTCAATTAATATTAAATTACATAAAAATTTACTATAGTTACTATAAAGTTCGAAAGCACTAAAAAATAATAACTATCGCCCTTACAAAATTTTATCAGTACAGGAATTAAGTGAGAACGATTGGAATTCTTTCAACAAATGATAAGAAATTGAGACGACAATGAAAATTACTTGGGCAGATGAATCAAGTTTCTCTACATCAGGTCTGTTTAACAGGAAAAATCGATGTTCTTTGGAACGAAAACTTTTTAGGAAATACAAAATTAAACAAATTAAAAAAATGGGTCGGAAATCTATTCATGTCTGGTGTGGAATTCTGCAGATAGTGAAGTAGTTGGGCCAAATTGTGCCGATTTAACGCCTTTAAATGGCTTTTTATGGAGCTATAGAAGAAAAATTTGATTTCTTTATCAATAACAGTAGTGCAATAATTAAAGAAAAAATTAAAGCAGAAATTGAACATCTCCATCATGGAAATAGAAATAGTAAAAATATTTTAAACTGTAAAGAAAGTTTAAGAAGAAGATATGAACTTTGTATTGAAAATAATGGCGGCACTTGCTTTAGTTTGCTTAGAATTTGTGAAATCATCAAATCGGTTTGGAATTCGTAATAAACACTCTATCTCTTTTTATGTTGTTTTATATTGTCGCACCCAGTCACCTATTTTTTTTTAGACATTTACAGTCTATTACTTTGGAAAGTATAAACGCTAAACCTATAAAAGCATATATTATTGTTACGAGAAAAAAAGGCCCTATCCGAATGTCATATAATACACTACTATTTAAAAAAATATGTATTCTTATATTTATACCCCGTAATGCAAAAACGTTACTGTGGAGCAAAGTATATTTATATAATAATAATAATAATATATATAATTCATACTCCTACAACTTTTATATAAAACTTTTTTTGTATCTATATGCCTAAGAGAAATAATGGGATGGTCAAATTATAACCAATAACCCTGTACATCAGTATTACATAATATTTGACCCAGTATTATTTAGCAAAATACTAATATTTTGTGGTCCTGAATCTGTGGTAAATATATTTACCATTCTTTATTGATTATAAAAGACTGAAACTCAAATATCAGAATTACGTCACACACGCGGTATAATAAAAGCAAAATTGACTAGATTTGAAAAGTTATTTAAACCTCACTAAACAGAACTAAAATTTCACAAATTGGAATACGATTAAGAATATCCGGTTTATACATTTTGATAATTGACAGTCACAACTAAAATTTTTAGATAGCGATGAACACTAGGAAAGAGATAATGTAGAATCGATATTTTCACCCTTATTGCAGAGGCAAAAGAAATTATTCATGCACAAAAGAAAACTAGAAATATTAGACATTAGAGGTATGCTATTGCCTATGCCTGTTTATAACCAAAGCTTGAATTCACAGTTACGAAGGTTGCCAGATATGGGTTTACCATCATTTTGCGGAACGTATGAAACATGGTTAGGATTTTTTGATGTTTTTAATTGTAATGTACACTAACGCAATGATACTTTTGAATTTCAAAAATTTATATATTTAAAAACCTGTTGTAAATACGATGCATTGTGCTTGATCAGCTCGTTAGAAGTAACAAGTGTAAATTGTTCGATTGAACTTGATTTATACTAAAAAAGAGATATGAAAATAAAATAGCAATGAACTAGCAATTAATTATAGGATGGGTCGCATTTGGGCGAAGTGACATCGGAATCATATGACGGGTTTTTCATATACAAGCCGAATCATTTGTGAGAAAAGCATTTTTCAATAAAATAATGATCAGTTATAATACCGTATACGTCGAAAAAAAACAATGACTCGATTTAACATCTGTCCATCATCTAGAAGGTGATTCAATGGAGAAGTTATTTTTTCATGCATAGTATTTCTCAGAAATCATATTATACTTGTTACATTCGCAGAAGTCTCATTCCTAACTATATTCCTAGCTCATCTCACAATATCTCTAGGACTTACCAAATATATAAGATTCTTTGAATTTCTAATATGAGCTGGAAGTTCCCACTACCATTCCTTATATCTGAGCAAGAATTCTCCTAGTAGACAACAATATCCAAATTAGAATGTTGGTACCAAATTGAACAATGTCAATATATTAATGAGAAAAACTAGCCATATTACCATGGATAAAGAAATAAAACAATGAAAACTCTAGTGGATTTGCTGAATATGTTTCAATCGTGGAGTTTCCTCGTGTGATTCTCACACGTTTTCGATTTGATTTGTCTTTACTATTTTACTCGGATTAGTGGTTATTGTGCGATTCATGATGTTACTCCTGATGAGAACTATACTTTTTATCTGATATTATAACACTTGAAAAGAGGGTTCTTTTAATGTCAGAATTGATGATCAATTCATGAGAAATAGTAAGGCTATTATTCCGAAACCTGGCGAAAGAAATTGACAATTGCTTCGAAACCATAAAATATCCTCGTCCTACATAAAATGCATAGATTCCACAAAGTAAGGGTTGAGACAGTAAATATAGCTACACCTGTTATGAATTGTATCAACTATGATGATAGATGAAATGAATGTGAAATAATATGTGTGTTAATTTATTCTTTTTTCGCATTTTCACTCTATAAAACAACAAATTTGTTCAAGTCTCAAAATAGCATTAATTTTAAAAGAAAAGATTTTGAAAATAATTTCATATGAATTTATCACACAAGGATGTGATGATAATACCACATCGGATAAATCAGTATAAAATCATAATTTTTGAGATACGGAGTACTGAAAAGTCAATATCCCTCATATTCAATACCCTGTATCTCGAAAACTAGTCATAAGGTCGTGCTGTGGCCATTAAAACATTTCTACAGAATGATAAATTCCACAAATCAAAAATTCAAGAAATTAGACGGAGCCCCTTTTTCCCACAAAAGGTGTGCGGAGTCCTTTTCACTCTAACGTTATTCAAACAGCGGCTTTTACAAACGTGTTTTTATTACTTATAGCGATAGTATTTATTGAAGACGATTTGGGTAAGGTACGCGAATATGATAATAAAATATGATAACCAATTTTTCTTTGATATATTTTATTTGAATGTCAGAATTAATGGGATAAATCAAGGTATTACTAATATTACCCATAAAACTAATGCAAAATTAGTCTGTTTTAACTCATTTCAAGTCAATCTACCGTTTTTATTTATTCCATTTATAAGTGACAACTTACCATGACTAGAATTTTCCAGGAACATTTTGAAATAACCCCAAAATTACGACTTAGCTGATGAGAGATTTTACGTTCCAATAAATATTCAATTAAATTGACTGTCTTGATTCTTACTTCGTGGAATATGCTCATATTAGGTCAATTTTTTAGAATTTTCAATAACTTGTATTATATTGTGGAATTAACTAGAGACCGTGAGTTTCATTTAAAACACAAATATTCAATTACTCATCGGCACAGGAATAGGTATTTTATGAATTATTGTGGAACAGAAAATAAAATTAGGAAAAATTATGCCACTATTGGTTGAAACAAAACTTAGATGGAGAGGTTCAGTAAATATAAATTATGAAAAAACGAATAATCTCAAAAATCAAATTTGTTGTAATATAAGTCATGAAAATTCTAACGATAATTTAAATCAAACGATAGTGCTAGATTAGGCTCAATATATCTAAATGTCGGTTATTGTTCCCAGTTCTCGATAAACAGAGCTAATTATCAGCAGAATGGACTAAATCGCTAAACAGCAAGTTATAATGCGCATCTCATGAAATTTTGGATAATCAATGAATTGCCGAAAAATACATTCCTATCACCGGAAGACAAATATTGTGAACCTTATTTTTTGGAACCTACCACACGTGGCAGGAATAATACTTTTATTGTCAGATTACCGTTTAGGCAAAATAAATTAGATTTACTGGGTGATTCTCAACATCTTTGTTTAAAACAATTTGTGGGC
The DNA here is from genome assembly GCA_963921935.1 of Galeruca laticollis. Classification (NCBI taxonomy): domain Eukaryota; kingdom Metazoa; phylum Arthropoda; class Insecta; order Coleoptera; family Chrysomelidae; genus Galeruca; species Galeruca laticollis. The sequence goes on from OY998181.1 coordinate 126,298,602, forward strand.
TCGAATATCGCTTAGCAGAAAATGAACATCTTAAACAACAATACGTATAATTTCTACGCAAATATTAGGTCAATGATTTTTGAGTGTAATCTTAACAATGAACAAAGAATAGGAATAAGAAAGAAAAATTGAAAAGATTGATTCTTGAACCTCATTTTGTTGATAACAAAGTGAAAAATAGCAATTTTTTCATTTTTCCAACGTGAATATCTTCTGAGATCTTTCAAAAATAGCTCTGAAAAAGGCAAAAATCTCAGATTTGTTATATAATAATGATCGCGCTTGTAATATTCATGTTAAGTAGGAGAGAATTGTTAATTGACGAATGCATAATTAATAGAAAAATCGTGATAAAAATTGTTTACCACGGACCATTGTTCATTCATCTATTCAGTAGATGCCTGAATTTTCTCAGTTCTTATTTTCATATTTAATAAATTTGAGAAAATTATAAAAATTGGTCCTACAGTTCCGGGAGGCAGGACTTTTTTAGGAAAGTACCCCGCACACCTTATATGGGAAAATGGCTCGCCGTCAAATTTCTTTAATTTTTGATATGTTGTAGAATTGATCATCCTGGTGAAATGTTTCAATGGGCGCTACACGATCCTATGACTAGTTTACGAGATACAGGGTGTTGAATATAAGGAATATTCACTTTTCATCACTCCGTATCTCCCAAGTTATGATTTAGTTCTGATTTATCTTTGGTGGTATTATCATCACATCCTTGTATGACAAATTCATGAGAAATTCATTCCCAAATCTTTTCGTATTACAAGGCAATTTCACTTGATAATAATGCTATTTTGTGGCTTTCATAATTTTGTTGTTTTATAAAGAGAAAATGCGAAAAAAGGTTGAAATATCACATAATATTATAAATGAATTTCATCTTTTATCACAGTTGATACAATTCATATAAGGTGATTCACGAATATAGAAAAATACCGAATTTTGGTTTTTCGGACACCTTGTAGTAATGAACCCACCGAAAATGACAAAATACTCGTGAAAGATGTTAATTGATGTGTTTCATCGTATAAAGAGACGATTGATGTCAATTGGAGGAATTACGTATACTTTATTTAATAAAAACCTCAAAATACTTGCATTCATATCGTACAAGTACGGAATCCCATGACGTGATTTTCATATACAAGGCGAACACTCTATGAAAAAAGCTGAGATCTGTACATTTCCCCATTGCTATATTTTCACTCCAGTTTTCGGCGGGATTGTATAGATCAGTAATAATACCGTACCATGGCGTACCGTATCCCTCGAAAAAAAGCCACGACTCGAATTAACATTTGCAGCATCTTCTAGAAGGCGATTCAATAGAGAAGTTATTTTTTCATGCTTAGTGTTTCTTAGAAGTCATATTATACTTGTTACATTCGCAGCTGATTTTAAAATTTTCATAAAAACAATAGTGTCACCTAACCTTAACTCACGACACGTTATAAAAAGCATTTGTATAGGTAAAAATGGATATTTTGAAGAATCAGCAGATTTTTGTCTCGTCTCAGATGATTCTATAATAAATTAAACTGAGATTATATACGATAACTGCAGTTACAAAGTGATTCTAGCGGTCTAAGGATGAACTAGTCTGATTAGTCCAAACCTAGCGGCCAGTAGCGTTACTAATCTGAAACTAATCTGAATATTACCTTTAGCTCCACCCATTAAATTGTTGATATTTTATTAACCCACGCGGCCACGCCTACCGAATATTTAGTCAAATATAGTTCGGCACCACTATCATCCAGCCATGGCATCACTATCATCCAGATGGTGCTACTATAATCCAATACGTGCGTTATTTGGTTCCACTAAACTACATTAGAGGAACATATATATATATATATATATATATATATATATATATATATATATATTCCTCTAGTGTAGTTTAGTGGAACCGGATGATAGTGCTGCCGGCAGCCGGATGATAGTGGTGCCGGTAGGATGAGTAGTGGTGGAGAAGTAGGCGGAGCTATGGCCTTTCCTGTATGGTAATGATTTATGCATCGACTAGTCGTTCCTAGATGGCGACCTAAACCAAGCACTAAAAATATTTTTTATCCAAATAGAAAACTATCGCCAATAGACTTTTCTGAAAATAAAGTAATATAACTTTTTACTCAAATTTATCGATAATACCTACATATTATAACGACAGTTATTTTAAGAAGAGTAAGGAATCTGACAGTAAATACATATTCTGAAAGTCATACACCATAAAAGTATTCAAAATTTTTCAAATTCCAATTTTTAGTATTGTTTCAAATTTTATTCGTTTTTAAATTGTTTTTATAATTATAGTAGTTATACTAAAAGAGTTTAATAAGTGAGTATGAATATCGATATTATTTTACTTTTGCTGCTTTAAGAAGGCTCAATTTCACTTAAATTCATTGTAATATTCGTTGTTAAAGTAGTATTGTATGATTTATATGTTCCTTCCTGTGGCATTACTAAAATTAAAAATAATTTATTGGGAAAACAGAACCAATATTTTAATACAAATCGTTTATTATTTTTGACGTTTCGGTGTTTAACTAAGGTTTAGAAATATCATATTTTATAGAGTGAAAATTGTAATTGTAAATGACGTCAGGTTAGACACCGAACGTCAAAACTAAAAAACGATTTGTATTAAAACAGTGGTTTATTTTCCCAATGAATGCTTTTTAGTTTTAATATTTTTATTCCCAGAAATCGAGTTTTGTCGTTAGAATGAAATGGAATATATTTCTACATGCTGATCAGTTGTAAAGACGTTGTTGGCTATCTCACTCACTTGCCGAACACTGGTTACTGGTTAATATTAGGTATGTATCAATGAAAGGATCTGCATACACGCAAAAAATAAGGACGAAAGTTAAAAGTCGGATTAGATGTATGGGAAAACGATTTAAAATTTCATTCGATTGTATCGCAGAACGCACGGGCCATGGCCGACTAATTATATACAGTGTGTCCACGGATGGGGTGCTCAAGAGGAAAAACTTTTTTATTTTCAGTTTTAGCGAAAAATGTTATTCTTGATAATAAGTCCTGCTTGTTGAAAAACCCCATAAAATGAAATATACTTCAATTTCTCACTGCTTTATTTTATTATCAATTATATTGTGAAACCGTATGAATTTATGCAAAATTAGGTATAATAATAATCTGGAGAGTAAGTTATGCGCTGTTCCTAGGTAATTGTCAACATTCATTTTCATCAACGGTAACTATGCAAATAATATATCTTGTAAAGTGCTACGGTATTGGAGCTGTATCGTTCAAGTACGCAATTAATTTATCTAATGAAAAATGTCGGGATGTACCAGTTACGCGAAATGGATTGAAATTATTAATAAAGAAATTGGATGAGACAGGATCTATTGAAAACAGAAAGAAATCGAAAAATACGTACAATGAGGATGATGATGCAGCTACTGACCTAGCTATGCATTCAGTATGGGAAAGTCCCAAGTTGGGTTTACGAAAAAAAAGTTTACAGAAAATATTCAAGCTAAACAAAATTAATACATTCAAACCGAACTTTATTCACATTATGATTATGACAAGAAGCTTGACTTTTGTGCTTTAGTTGGTGAAAAGTTTACGAATGACCTCTTCTTTCACTACAATATTTTATTTTCTGATAAATCAACGTTAACGAAAAATGGAACTGTTTCATCCCAAAACTGACGGTATTGGGCTAGTGAAAATCCTCATAACAGAATTCATCGTAATATTCAATTTGCTAAAAAGGTAATTGTTTGGTGTGCTGTTTTACCAGATAGAATAATCGGACCTTATTTTCAGGAGGAGACAATAAATCAAAAAGTATATTTGGATTTGCAAGACAATTTTTTAATACCTAAATCAGATGACGTCCCTTGGAACAAAGGCGTAAAATGTATTTTCAGTATGATATATGTTCGTCACATTCGACATTGTTGATAAGAGGATGGCTGGATGAATATTTTCCTGAATGATGGATAGGATGCTATGGACCAATATTTTTTCCGCCTCGATCACCCGATTTAACCATTCTGGATTTTTTTATGAGACTACCTAAAGGAGAAAGTTTATGAAAAAGAAGATCTACTATTGAAGATCTGAAAGTCGTAATGAATATCAATGCCGTAAATGGAATCACCTCAGGCATGCTAAGAAACCCTTATAAAGAATTGAAAAATAGTTTGGAGAGATGTTTTGAAGTTGTTGATGGAGGCTATGTGGAGTAGTTGTTTTTTTACTGTTAGTTTTTCCACATTTTTCTGTATTATTATTCGTGTTCTGTTTTCAACAGATTCTGTCTCATCGAATTTATTTATTAATTTCTTAATCCATTCCGAGTCCCTGGTTCATCATTGTATTTTTCATTAAATAAATGAATGGCGTACTTGTTAAAATTGTTGACAAAGAATGAAAATTTGAAAATTATTCACCGAAGTTGACAGTTGCCCAGGGACATCCGCAATAATAATATTATTATTATCCGAAAATAATTCATAGGGTTTTACAGAAAATTGAATATAAAATGAAGTACAAAAACTTTTATTTTATTTCATTTTATGGGGTTATTGAATAAGCAGGAATTTTTATCCAGAACAATATTTTCCGCTAAAACTGAAAATAAAAAAGTTTTACCGTGGACACACTGTATAATTTCGTCAAACGAAATAAGTAATTTTAGCAGAAATGTGAGACTCCCTAAGTATTAATAAAATTTTACTAACCAACTACAGGCCGCATATTTTGGAAGTTATAAAGATATTTTAATTCTGTCAATTTATAGAGCGCCAAGAGAGCTCCAGGTTTGAATATAAATTGACTGTAAATATGTCAATATATAGATGGCGCTGTGCTCAAAACTTTTTTCGATGACAGGATCTTTCAAATATTTCACACTTACCTTTTTATGCATATTTTGTTCTATGAACTAATTCAGTAAATCTAGCCATTTTCTATATAATAATAATAATTTATTCTCAAAAAAAGTACATAGATACATCACATTAAGATACAATAAAATAAGAATAAATTTATACTCAATAAGTGCCAAGCACTTGTTTTGAGAATTAATTAATAAAATGCAATATATAAAATGGATAAAACAGATAAACAAATAAATAAAATGGATGGAACAGGAACTTTGTTACAAGTCTTTTGAATCTTGGAAGTACTTTAGTGGATCGAATTGTCTCAGAAAGTATATTAAATATTTTTTGGGATAGGTAATAGAACGATCCTTGGCTTAACGTTTTAGTGACTGTCGGGAAAATGTGCAATGATCTATTTCGCGTGTGGTATGTTAATTTATGAGTTTTATTAAAATACTTTACACTCGAGCATAAGAAGTAAAGTTGTCTCACATCCAGAACATTACATTCCCGGTATAATAGATTTGAGCTGTATAATCTGTTTCTTGAATGTATTAGTTTTAGAAATCGCCTTTGAATAACTTCTACCTGGTTAATTCTCATATCAGTAGTAACTACCGCATGCCACTATTCCATATCTTAAATGACTTTCAACTAACGAACGATATAATTGTTTGAGAGTTTGGAATGGCAATTTTTTTTTAAATACCTAAATGTATACAAGATACTCTGAAGTTGTTTAACGACATAGTGTATGTGGCAGTCGCATCTCAAATGGCAATCTATATAAATACCAAGGTATTTAACTTGTTTCATAGATGAGTGTATAACGTGGTTTGATTCGGACAGATAATTGAATTTATATGGCGGTAGTCCAATCACATTACAACTAAAAGGAAGATAAGACAAGTTTTCTCAAAGTTCAATGTTAGTAGCTTAGAATCTAACAATCTTTTTATATTTGAGAAGTCCTTTTCGGCTAATGTTTTCAGGTTGTCCCAATCAGCTCCTTCATTTTCGATATAGGTAGTGTGTTCATGAATGGAGTTCACCACAGGAGAAAAATCGTTATCTTAGATCAGATCATACAAGGTAATACATTAATAAAACATGAAAATTTTTCAAGAGAGAAGTAGCATTATTTATGATTTGAAGCAAAATTTTTGTAAAAAAAAATTGTTTGTAATTCAAAATAAAGCCCGAATACAAATTTTCTAATTAAAATATCAATGATTACACTTATTCTATTTTGTTGTGGGTAACAAAAATCACTATGCTTATTCTACTGACGCAAATGTTTTTACTTCATTGCTGCCTTTACAATGATATCTGCCTCGAGTCTTATGACAAACTGTTTTTTTTAAATTTCAAAGAAAAAAAACACTTTTAATGACTAAACTTGGAAATAGGAAAATAGTATTAGCAAAATTTTAAATAAAATCGCAGCTGTGAAACAAAAATTGTTGACATTTCTCAATCAATGAAGTCCTGTCAGTATCTCGAAAGTTATAGAAGACTATTATCGATAATAGATAATCAAAATTAATTAAATATAATTTTAATTTATGGACAGTGCCAAAAAAATGCTTCAGACGCGATGCGTTTATATGGAGTACGTTTTCCGCACAGACCATTGTTTATATGCCAATTTAGGTAAATACAGAACTTTTAAAAAACCACATTTAACACGACGAAAAAGAGCCACAATGGATGAAAACATTACTGCAGTTACTGGTCTGAAGAGAAATCCTAAGTGGCTGAGACAAACCAGATTCCAGACTAGGTTTGGCGTAAGTGTTTCCTACGGAATTATAACCGGCTTTATTGTAACTTTTTTAAATGAAACTAACTGTGTCCAAATATGACAGAAATTACATTTCAGTTGATGCCTACCTGATGTTAATTAATTACTTTTGTTGGTTCACAACTGTATCACGAAAATTTACCTGGTGCCAGGATCGTTACAGATTTACCAATCGAGTTGGATACGATGTGATTTCACCAAGATAGTGCAGGTCCACATATTCATAACATCGTCACTCATTATCTAAACCAAACATATTCAGAAAGATGGAATGGCAACATATGGGTACTCAGGTAGTATGGCTTACCAAGAACCATTAGAGGACATGGCCGACCTTTATATAAAAAGTATGCCAGTATTGCAACTGTTGACCAACGTACTTTATTACAAGTTTGTAGAGGTGAACTGATCAGAAGATTTAACATGTGTATGAACGAAAATGGCAACAATTTCGAACACCTCATACCATAAACTATTTTCCTATTAGAAGTTCTTTATTTTTAATTATAACAACTTTTTTTTATAAACATTTTGTTTTAAATAATAATAGCTATTTATGTAACAAGTACATAATCTAAGACGTTATTGGACGAGTTGCAGCCAGTGGTGTTCCCATAGGGTATACTCCATATACGCCGTATACTCTCAACATTTTTTAAATAGGTTGCGTATACTCTCAGACTCCGCCGCCACTGGTACGATACACGAGAAGAGAAAGCTCAACCGACTTCCCCAGTACAAGCAACTCGATTAGGGAAGGGATGACTGCATGACGTAACTGATGCCTGGGTGCGGCGTGGTTCGACGTTCGATAATCTAACAGTAGTACACTGAACAATGTGCGGTCTGCTTAACGTGCGGTAACTTAATTTTTATTCAAATCCTCATTTGAAACGTAAAATGAGTTCGAATTCCAATAAACGTGGCACACTTTTTAGTTTTTTCTCAACGATTCAAGCTAAGAAAAGTAAAAATGAGGCTGATGGTGATGGTAATGTCAATGCTGGTAGTAGTAGGAATGTTGGTACGGTTAGTGCTGGTCCAAGTGTATCCTCACAGAAAGATAGCAATCTTACTGTTCATTACGACCAGGATATATCATCAACATGCCAAATATGGCCTTCATTGTGGACTATTGAGCAGGCGGCGGAGTTTCAGAAAAAAAATCCATGGTTATCTTGCAAAAATGGAAAACTAGGATGCGGAGTGTGTATCAAAGCCAAACTTAATATTCAATTTGAAAAATCTATTTCCGATTGTAAAGTTCGAATCTCGCCTGAGTGGACGGATTTTGAAATCATGGCTGCTGGAAGTGACAGAAAAAATCAATTGGCTTCATTGAGGACTAAAATCAAACATCACTCAGAAAGTAAAGCGCACATGATTGCGGAAAATATTTTAAAAAAGGGCGATGAAAAAGTTTTAGATAAAATGTTCGAACATGTTTCTGAAAATGTAATGGACTCCAACATTCGACTTTTTAATACAGTATATTGTATGGCAAAAAATCATCGGCCTTTTTTGCAATTTGAAGAGCTTGTTGAACTCCAGCAGATCAATGGATTAAACATGGGACTTTCTTTACATAGTCGAATAACTGCTACAAGGATGGTTAATGTCATAGCGAGAGAAATGCGGAAACGACTTATGTCACGCCTTGTACAGTCAAACTCAAAATTCACTATAATGGTGGACGAATCAACAACATTAAGTAGTAAGTGCACGCTTATAGTATATATTTCATCATATTTTGATGCAGAGGCGCCCATTGTAGCGTTTTTAGATTTGATTGAGCTCGATGGTCAAGATGCAGAAACTATAGAGACAGCGCTGTGGTCGTGTTTAGAACGTTTAGGCATATCAAAGTCTTTCGCGCTCAAAAACTGGATTGCGTTTGCGAGCGATGGTGCAAGTGTGATGACAGGGAACAAAACTGGAGTCGCTGCTAGACTACGTGACAAAATACCACGCCTCTTCCTCTGGCACTGTTTATGTCATCGCATCGAACTTTCAGTAAACGACGTTTTAAAAGATTGTACCGGAGTTTCCCGTTTTCAGAGTTTTATGGACAAACTGTATGCTTATTATCATCAAAGTCCAAAGAATTCCAGAGGTCTGGAAGATGCTTGCAAGGAGATAGGTATTGAAATGAAAAAAATAGGTCGTGTCCTAAATGTCCGTTGGTCTGCAAGCAGTTTTAGAACTGTAAAGGCTATTTGGGATAATTACCCTGCTATGCATGCACACATTAGTCAATTTTGCGATGCCACAGCAACTGGGCTAAAACGGAAATTGGAGTCCGCATCTTTCCTAGAAGAACTTGGACTTTTCTATGATGTTCTGTGTGAACTAGGAATTTTATCTTCTATGCTTCAATCAAGAACAACGACTCTTATGAGCGCTCAAACAGAGATGTGTAGAACTATCAGAATTCTGGAAAGCCTAAAAGCCGAACCAGGTGAAAAAGAAAAAGAAGTTGTAGGCGCTGTTCAAAATGGATATTTTAAAGGTGTCGCTGTTAAAGCAACAAAGTCAGAAAGGATCAATAGATTGCAATTTTTGCAGAGTTTAATTGATAGAATGCGACAGCGCTTGTTCAATGACCCTACAAATAACACAATTTTGGAAGACCTAAAGGTAAGAGAGACAAATGTCATAAAACTGACATTTTTGTAATACTTAATACTATAATATTTTAGGTGGTTGACGAAGTTTTCAAAACAGTTAGTGATGACGCCAAAGGCGAAAATGAAGTCAAAAGAGTGGCATGTCGATTTGGGTTACCTGAATTTGAAAGCATAGTCGACTTTCGTTCACGAAATGCCTCTTCCACTCTTTTAAGAATATTGAACATCCTTCCAACTACAACAGCTGATTGCGAAAGGGGATTCTCTGACATGAACCTCACAATAACCGATCTGAGGGCCCGTCTAACTATTGAAAATGTGTCAGACTTAATGTTCATCTCCATTAATGGTCCTCCCGTTGCAGACTTCAATCCGCGACCATACGTTAAGATTTGGTTACAAGACCATCGATCAGCAAGTTCAGCACCTCGTGGTAAAGTCACAGAACATCAGAAGGCAGACAAAGAAGACGATGCATCTCGAAAAACATTTTTTATAAATATATTTAATTAACATAATTTAATTTTCTTTGATGTTTGAATAAACAAAGTATAAAAATTCCAGAACTAAAATTCCTCAAATTCCTCGATCCTCAAAATTCATATGATCTAATCCACAATATCAAAATAATTGCAAGGAAGCGTACTATAAGTAGCAATAAGCCCATATTTTGTCAAGAACTTTCCTGCTGGATACTCTATAATTCAGCAATAATAATTATTATATTTAAGATCTTTATTATTTTCTTTTTGTATTTTTGTGCCACAGCCCACCTCCCGAAATGACATTTTTTTATGTTGACCTCAGTGGGCCACCCGTATAGTATACTCTCAAAAAAATTGGTGAGAACATCACTGGTTGCAGCTTATTGGCAGAGGGCGCGGCCAATAATAAAGACGAGTTAATTAAGTCTGATTATGTACGAGTAACATACTTAGCTTTATGTTCGATTCAAAAAATGTCTAGGAAAATATATTTTATTTAGTGAAATTTGCAATAGAAAATATATAATGAGCATTCTGCGTTGTTATAGATACGTAGATACGAAATTTGTAAATGTGTGAGAAAGCGTCGATTAAATAATTATTAATTGGTTCTGGTAGGTTAAAAATGGATCTACCAGAAGAAATGAAACTTTCAGACAACATAAGACAAATAACATACGTTTGGTGTATTTCTGGTTTAAAATAAATCGTTATTTGGAAGTTTTAATTTTCAAATAATTTGACAAATTACTTTATCATTATGGACTAGTCCAATAAAATAACAGATTATGGATTCTAAACAGTCTATTATGATCGAGACGAACATAATAGTATATTAAGTACCAAGTGTCATAAAAGTTACTTTAGTCACGAGTTTTACTATGCACGTGTGGAGCGAAGCGGAACGAGTGCCTTGTGAAACGAGTGACTAAAGACGTTTTTAACACGAGGTGCTTACTATATGTTTTCTTCGCCCGCAGGAAAGATAAAATTATATTATATTTGAATTATATTCATAACATGACGGACGATGGCTAACGGCTGACTGTCAAATCAAATGACACATAACAACAAAATTATCACGGAACATGAAATGTAACATACAAAAGATACACTTGATTTGACGGTTAAAAAACAAAAGATAAACGAGATGTGACTTTTCGCATTTTAAAAACTAGTGTTTAATGAGTCGTTTTGTACATATTAAACCCGTGTTCAAAATGCGGTTTTAGTAACGGAAGTAGAAAAATAATATTACTTCTCTGGTGAAACATTTTCATGTTTTATTAATTTATTAATACCTTGTATGCACATCTAATCTAAGAACGATTTTTCTCCAATGGTGAACTCCATTCGTGGGTAGAACAAAATTTGCTTATATTTCCTACCAGGTGTGCTATATTTGAAAGATCCTGCTATCGAAACAAAATTCTTGAGCAAAGCGCAATCTACATATTGACATATTTATTACTTTCCAAAATATCCGGCCTGGGAATTTTATTAGAAACACGTGTGTATTTTTCAAAATAAACATATAGGTATATTTTTTTCGCCAAAAATCGTTTATTTTAGAAGTACCTAGGTAGTATACCGAAAGCAAATTAATTCTCTTAAGTTGAGAGTCGGATTCTACTGGAATCGACCTGTGATTCCGAGTATGCATTGGGTTTTCTCCAACGTAGTCGAATTTTGTTATAAACAATATATTTTTTACCCGCTAAAAATCGTTTCTTGTAGAAATCACGAATCTACATCGAATATATCCAGTTTTCACATATGAACAATAGTTTATCACAATTGAAGTTTTGATATTAATGATACTTATTTTTTTTTCACTGTAATTAGCTCATCAATATCAGTGGGATTTGTATATTTAATGCAGCTTTCTAAAAGCATATAGACGCCTTGCAGTTTGTTAGGTGTATCTCCATTGTCAGTATAAACCTACTTTTCTTTGGTAACAGAAATATCAGTCATAAACGTGGGCGACTTTGGATAAGTTGTAATTTTTCAAGTTCAAGAGTGAACTAATTATTGTAAATGAATTAGGTATTTACTCGTTTTTAATTAATCAAATACTATGATTAAACTACATTGATATAACCAAATATAAAATGAGTCGCTCAATGCTTCTTTGTTCATTACTAAATAGCGGAAGATGGAGTGAAGTCCAATCGACGGGTATTTATCATTTTAAAAGTATTCATGTAGGATTTTTATATTCTTATCTTTACTTCATTCCCCTGCCGGTTAGAAAAAACCAAAACAAACAGCGACGGAGAATAACAAAAAGAATATGTTCTTTTTGCAGGTGCCGGCGTCGCGGTCTCGAGATAAAAAGACAAAAATCTGTATAAAAAAAGGGTCTGCACAACATTTTTTTATAATTGGTTTTATTTACCAAATTCCTTGTTAATATTTAAGAAACACAAGCATGTTTGGTTATAGTTGTTCACTTTTTAGGTAGATACTGTTTAATGTATAAATAATACAGAGAATAGTTGAAAGTTAGTATGAATGAGAATAGTGTAGGGACAAAGAAATAGTCTGATTATAATAGTACATTGTTTAAATAATCGTGTATACAGGGTGTCCCAGGTAGCCTGTCACACCCTTATAACTTGGTTATTTCAAATAATTCAAACCGCATTAAATGCCGCTGTCCATCTGCCATAAAAATGTCGTTTGTCAAAATAACGATAGTCAATCGTAGTATTCTCCAACGACAAGAACCCAGACCCAGACCTGATGGTTAATCCGGAGATTTACAACATTGTCAGAAGCTTAATTAAAACAAACTTCCGATTTTATTATATGTACCTATGTACAGACAATGTTTTTTTATTATAATTCAATAGTTATTACGTGAAAAACTATAAATCTATTGTTTAGTTACATTGTAAAGTGACGATATCCTCTTCTGTAAGCTACACATATGAAAAATGTAGCTATTTAAACAGTTATATTTTGGTGAAATCTGTATATTAGTCTAATATTAAATAGGTACGATCTGATAAACTTACAATGAAACGAACTTTATATCTAAATCAATGGAGAGGAAAGACGGAATTTTATTTTCCTGAAGGAATTTAATGGAATATTATATCTAACGGGGACACTTTAAGGGTATATTGAAAGAATTTTAATAAAAATATAGGTCAAAAATGAAATGCATGTTTCCCATTGATTACGTAGAGTACCTAAAACAAAGAATTACGAGAAATAGTAGTTTGTACAACAAGTGCGCATATCGTCACTCTTCCCACGAGCGCAGAAGTTTGTACCGCCAATCCAGCGAACGGAAAAGTGCTTTGCGTACGAGTTGTAGACAATATTTTTCTTAAAACACGTTCAATAATGAGAGAATAAAGTCACTTATATTGTATTTAAACTTTGAACAGAATTTAAAAGCTGAATATTCAATTTAGTTGGACTTAGGTATGTTGGTAGTGTAACTTGAACAATCTTGAATTGTTATGCCTGGAGTATCTTGAATGAAAATAAGTTTTCATTAATTGTAAAATTGGTGTCTGTCAACAAAATTAATTATAAAGGTTATGTGAGATTGTCCAAATAATTTTGATATTAACATTTCCGTGAGAAAAAGTGACATTTTCGTGCGGAAAAGTGACATAGCGTGTACCCGTCTAAATTAATAATTTTCCAACGAATACCTATCAAAGCAATTAAATTTGAATTAAAGGCCAGCTTTGCGTATAAAAATTTGTGAAGTAAAGAGTGGTTTGCATAGTGGTTGTAGAAAAATAACTATATTTGAATTAAATTTGGCACACTCCTGCACAAGCGTAACCTCAATTGGAGGAAAAAATAAATAGGAAGGTGGGTTTTGTGACGCCTTGTTTAAAAGGTATTTGAATTTTGTATCCAACAGTTTATATACTTATCAGTACTCATTAATATTATTATTTTGCTAAATTTTAAGGTGTCGAATACTGAATCCGATATAGAGCGTTAACACTGAAAAGAGATTTTGAATTAAAGTTACATTGAGGTAGTAATGAGGTATCGAAACAGCTGGTCTGTATCTGAACAGAAAATAATGAGGATGATGTTTCTAACACAAAACGTTGAAATTAAATATTAATAAAACGGGTAAACGGGATTTATATCATTATGATTCTTTTCATTTTCTTAATTATTTTTAATAAAATTAAAGCACCACACTATGTAGAAAATATTTTTGAAGTAGTATTACTATACAAGCTATTGTAAATTTCGATCGAGACTGCTCAAGAGGCCTTCGTAAAATAATGAAAAATAAGGTAGGGACTGCAACAGCTTAGCTTTAGAGATATAAAATAGTAAATTTGAAAAACATTTTTTCCACAAATATAATTGTAATGTGAATGAATGGAATACGTGATATTATTTTTAAATTTGGTAATGAATTTTATCAAAACATTATTTTCGGACAATTTGTGCAGTGGCGTGTAGAATTCCCGCCATTTATACATATTCTCCTGTTTATTTCCTCGAAAGAAATTAACGACCTTTAGTTAAAATATACAAAAATAAACTGTTATTGAGTTAATTCGCCATGAATACAAGCTACAGGAAAAGTTGCTCTGAGTTGTCATAATACACCATTACCTAATCATAACAACTGAAGAAACAGTCGAACACACCGATGCGATATTAAAAAAACGAGTGACCTATTTTTAAAATCTAATAGAACAACTGGCTATATTCAATAATAACAATTACCAAATTTTATACACAAACTTCATTGACTAGTGATCACAAATTTCTATACGTGTGTATTGTACTCGATTTTTCTGTAATATTAAATTACATAAAATTTACTATAGTTACTATAAAGTTCAAAAGCACTAAAAAATAATAACTATCGCCCTTACAAAATTTTACCAGTACAGGAATTAAGTGAAGGATATAAGTGAGAACGATTGGAATTATGTCAACAAATGATAAGAAATTGAGACGACAATGAAAATTACTTGGGCAGATGAATCAAGTTTCTCTACATCAGGTCTGTTTAACAGGAAAAATCGATGTTCTTTGGAACAAAAACTTTTTAGGAAATACAAAATTAAATAAATTAAAAAAATGGGTCGGAAGTCTATTCATGTCTGGTGTGGAATTCTGCAGAGAGTGAAGTAGTTGGGCCAAATAGTGCCGATTTAACGCCTTTAAATGGCTTTTTATGGAGCTATAGAAGAAAAATTTGATTTCTTTATCAATAACAGTATTGCAATAATTAAAGAAAAAATTAAAGCAGAAATTGAACATCTCCATCATGGAAAAAGAAATAGTAAAAATATTTTAAACTGTAAAGAAAGTTTAAGAAGAAGATATGAACTTTGTATTGAAAATAATGGCGGCACTTGCTTTAGTTTGCTTAGAATTTGTGAAATCATCAAATCGGTTTGGAATTCGTAATAAACACTCTATCTCTTTTTATGTTGTTTTATATTGTCGCACCCAGTCACCTATTTTTTTTAGACATTGTGTATTACTTTTGAAAGTATAAACGCTAAACCTATAAAAGCATATATTATTGTTACGAGAAAAAAGGCCCTATCCGAATGTCATATAATACACTACTATTTAAAAATATATATATTCTTATATTTATACCCCGTAATGCAAAAACGCTACTGTGGAGCAAAGTATATTTATATAATAATAATAATAATAATATATATAATTCATACTCCTACAACTTTTATATAAAACTTTTTTTGTATCTGTATGCCTAAGAGAAATAATGGGATGGTCAAATTATAACCAATAACCCTGTACATCAGTATTACATAATATTTGGCCCAGTATTATTTAGCAAAATACTAATATTTTGTGGTCCTGAATCTGTGGTAAATATATTTACCATTCTTTATTGATTGTAAAAGACTGAAACTCAAATATTAGAATTACGTCACACACGCGGTATAATAAAAGCAAAATTGACTAGATTTGAAAAGTTATTTAAACCTCAGTAAAAAGAACTAAAATTTCACAAATTGAAATACCATTAAAAAATATCCGGTTTATACATTTTGATAATTGACAGTCACAACTAAAATTTTTAGATAGCGATGAACACTAGGAAAGAGATAATGTAGAATCGATATTTTCACCCTTATTGCAGAGGCAAAAGAAATTATTCATGCACAAAAGAAAACTAGAAATATTAGAGATTAGAGGTATGCTATTGCCTATGCCTGTTTATAACCAAAGCTCGAATTCACAGTTACAGGTTGCCAGATATGGGTTTACCATCAATTTGCGGAACGTATGAAACATGGTTAGGATTTTTTGATGTTTTTAATTGTAATGTACACTAACGCAATGATACTTTTGAAATTCAAAAATTTATATATTTAAAAACCTGTTGTAAATACGATGCGTTGCGCTTGATCAGCTCGTTAGAAATAACAAGTGTAAATTATTCGATTGAACTTGATTTATACTAAAAAAGAGATATGAAAATAAAATAGCAATAAACTAGCAATTAATTATAGGGTGGGTCGCATTTGGGCGAAGTGACATCGGAATCATATGACGGGTTTTTCATATACAAGCCGAATCATTTGTGAGAAAAGCATTTTTCAATAAAATAATGATCAGTTATAATACCGTATACGTCGAAAAAAAGCAATGACTCGATTTAACATCTGTCCATCATCTAGAAGGCGATTCAATGGAGAAGTTATTTTTTCATGCATAGTATTTCTCAGAAATCATATTATACTTGTTACATTCGCAGAAGTCTCATTCCTAACTATATTCCTAGCTCATCTCACAATATCTCTAGGACTTACCAAATATATAAGATTCTTTGAATTTCTAATATGAGCTGGAAGTTCCCACTACCATTCCTTATATCTGAGCAAGAATTCTCCTAGTAGACAACAATATCCAAATTAGAATGTTGGTACCAAATTGAACAATGTCAATATATTAATGAGAAAAACTAGCCATATTACCATAAAGAAATAAAACATGTTACGTAATTTACTGTGCTAGATTTGTGAACAGGAAATAAAATAAGATTTTGTATTTCCACTGTTTGTATAATAATTATTCGATTAATGACTGATATAAAACATGAGGTTCCATTCTGCTATCCGATAGAGAATATGCAATGAAGTGGAGCAATTTGATGATTTCAATTTCCCAATTTTCGTTAGTATTTATTTGCGGGAATGGAAACAATGAAAACTCTAGTGGATTTGCTGAATATGTTTCAATCGTGGAGTTTCCTGGTGTGATTCTCAGACGTTTTCGATTTGATTTGTCTTTACTATTTTACTCGGATTAGTGGTTATTGTGCGATTCATGATGTTACTCCTGATGAGAACTATACTTTTTATATGATACTATAACAATTGAAAAGAGGGTTCTTTTAATGTCAGAATTGATGATCAATTCATGAGAAATAGTTAGGCTATTATTCCGAAACCTGGCGAAAAAAATTTACAATTGTTTCGAAACCATAAAATATCCTCGTCCTACATAACATGCATATATTCCACAAAGTAAGGGTTGAAACAGTAAAAATAGCTACACCTGTTATGAATTGTATCAACTGTGATGATAGATGAAATGAATGTGAAATAATATGTGTGTTAATTTATTCTTTTTTCGCATTTTTACTCTATAAAACAACAAATTTGTTCAAGTCTCAAAATAGCATTAATTTTAAAAGAAAAGATTTTGAAAAGAATTTCATATGAATTTATCACACAAGGATGTGATGATAATACCACATCGGATAAATCAGTATAAAATCATAATTTTTGAGATACGGAGTACTGAAAAGTCAATATCCCTCATATTCAATACCCTGTATCTCGAAAACTAGTCATAAGGTCGTGCTGTGGCCATTAAAACATTTCTACAGAATGATAAATTCCACAAATCAAAAATTCAAGAAATTAGACGGAGTCCCTTTTTCCCACAAAAGGTGTGCGGAGTCCTTTTCACTCTAACGTTATTCAAACAGCGGCTTTTACAAACGTGTTTGTATTACTTATAGCGTTGATTGAGAAATACTTCTCAATCAACGCTTATAGTGATAGTATTTATTGAAGACGATTTGGGTAAGGTACGCGAATATGATAATAAAATATGATAACCAATTTTTCTTTGATATATTTTATTTGAATGTTAGAATTAATGGGATAAATCAAGGTATTACTAATATTAGCCATAAAACTAATGCAAAATTAGTCTGTTTGAACTCATTTCAAGTCAATCTACCGTTTTTATTTATTCCATTTATAAGTAACAACTTACCATGACTAGAATTTTCCAGGAACATTTTGAAATACCCCCAAAATTACGACTTAGCTGATGAGAGATTTTACGTTCCAATAAATATTCAATTAAATTGACTGTCTCGACCCTTACTTCGTGGAATATCCTCATATTAGGTCAATTTTTTAGAATTTTCAATAACTTGTATTACCTATATTGTGGAATTAACTAGAGACCGTGAGTTTCATTTAAAACACAAATATTCAATTACTCATCGGCACAGGAATAGGTATTTTATGAATTATTGTGGAACAGAAAATAAAATTAGGAAAAAATATGCCACTATTGGTTGAAACAAAACTTAGATGGAGAGGTTCATTAAATATAAATTATGAAAAAACGAATAAGCTCAACAATCAAATTTGTTGTAATATAAGTCATGAAAATTCTAACGATAATTTAAATCAAACGCTCATGAAATTTTGTAAAATCAATGAATTGCCGAAAAATAAATTCCTATCACCGGAAGACAAATATTGTGAACCTTATTTTTTGGAAGCTACCACACGTGGCAGGAATAATACTTTTATTGTCAGATTACCGTTTAGGCAAAATAATCAGATTTACTGGGTGATTCTCAACATCTTTGTTTAAAACAATTTGTGGACTCGAATATCGCTTAGCAGAAAATGAACATCTTAAACAACAATACGTATAATTTCTACGCAAATATTAGGTCAATGATTTTTGAGTGTAATCTTAACAATGAACAAAGAATAGGAATAAGAAAGAAAAATTGAAAACATTGATTCTTGAACCTTATTTTGTTGATAACAAAGTGAAAAATAGCATTTTTTTCATTTTTCCTGAAAAAATTCAGGCACCTACTGAATAGATGAATGAACAATGGTCCGTGGTAAACAATTTTTATCACGATTTTTCTATTAATTATGCATTCGACAATTAACAATTCTCTCCTACTTAACATGAATATTACAAGCGCGATAATTATTATATAACAAATCTGAGATTTTTGCCTTTTTTAGAGCTATTTTTGAAAGATCTCAGAAGATATTCACGTTGGAAAAATGAAAAAATTGCTATTTTTCACTTTGTTATCAACAAAATAAGGTTCAAGAATCAATGTTTTCAATTTTTCTTTCTTATTCCTATTCTTTGTTCATTGTTAAGATTACACTCAAAAATCATTGACCTAATATTTGCGTAGAAATTATACGTATTGTTGTTTAAGATGTTCATTTTCTGCTAAGCGATATTCGAGTCCACAAATTGTTTTAAACAAAGATGTTGAGAATCACCCAGTAAATCTAATTTATTTTGCCTAAACGGTAATCTGACAATAAAAGTATTATTCCTGCCACGTGTGGTAGCTTCCAAAAAATAAGGTTCACAATATTTGTCTTCCGGTGATAGGAATTTATTTTTCGGCAATTCATTGATTTTCCAAAATTTCATGAGCGTTTGATTTAAATTATCGTTAGAATTTTCATGACTTATATTACAACAAATTTGATTTTTGAGCTTATTCGTTTTTTCATAATTTATATTTAATGAACCTCTCCATCTAAGTTTTGTTTCAACCAATAGTGGCATATTTTTTCCTAATTTTATTTTCTGTAAAATACCTATTCCTGTGCCGATGAGTAATTGAATATTTGTGTTTTAAATGAAACTCACGGTCTCTAGTTAATTCCACAATATAATACAAGTTATTGAAAATTCTAAAAAATTGACCTAATATGAGGATATTCCACGAAGTAAGGGTCGAGACAGTCAATTTAATTGAATATTTATTGGAACGTAAAATCTCTCATCAGCTAAGTCGTAATTTTGGGGGTATTTCAAAATGTTCCTGGAAAATTCTAGTCATGGTAAGTTGTCACTTATAAATGGAATAAATAAAAACGGTAGATTGACTTGAAATGAGTTCAAACAGACTAATTTTGCATTAGTTTTATGGCTAATATTAGTAATACCTTGATTTATCCCATTAATTCTGATATTCAAATAAAATATATCAAAGAAAAATTGGTTATCATATTTTATTATCATATTCGCGTACCTTACCCAAATCGTCTTCAATAAATACTATCGCTATAAGTAATAAAAACACGTTTGTAAAAGCCGCTGTTTGAATAACGTTAGAGTGAAAAGGACTCCGCACACCTTTTGTGGGAAAAAGGGGCTCCGTCTAATTTCTTGAATTTTTGATTTGTGGAATTTATCAGTCTGTAGAAATGTTTTAATGGCCACAGCACGACCTTATGACTAGTTTTCGAGATACAGGGTATTGAATATGAGGGATATTGACTTTTCAGTACTCCGTATCTCAAAAATTATGATTTTATACTGATTTATCCGATGTGGTATTATCATCACATCCTTGTGTGATAAATTCATATGAAATTCTTTTCAAAATCTTTTCTTTTAAAATTAATGCTATTTTGAGACTTGAACAAATTTGTTCTTTTATAGAGTAAAAATGCGAAAAAAGAATAAATTAACACACATATTATTTCACATTCATTTCATCTATCATCACAGTTGATACAATTCATAACAGGTGTAGCTATATTTACTGTTTCAACCCTTACTTTGTGGAATATATGCATGTTATGTAGGACGAGGATATTTTATGGTTTCGAAACAATTGTCAATTTTTTTCGCCAGATTTCGGAATAATAGCCTAACTATTTCTCATGAATTGATCATCAATTCTGACATTAAAAGAACCCTCTTTTCAAGTGTTACAGTATCAGATAAAAAGTATAGTTCTCATCAGGAGTAACATCATGAATCGCACAATAACCACTAATCCGGGTAATTGCATAAGCTCCATCCACAAACTTATTAAATATGAAAATTAAGAACTGAAAAAATTCAGGCACCTACTGAATAGATGAATGAACAATGGTCCGTGGTAAACAATTTTTATCACGATTTTTCTATTAATTATGCATTCGTCAATTAACAATTCTCTCCTACTTAACATGAATATTACAAGCGCGATAATTATTATATAACAAATCTGAGATTTTTTCCTTTTTTAGAGCTATTTTTGAAAGGTCTAAAAAGATATTCACATTAGAAAAATGAGAAAATTGTTATTTTTCACTTTGTTATCAACAAAATAAAGTTCAAAAATCAAGCTATTAAATTTTTCTTTCTGATTCCTATTCTTTGTTCATTGTTGAGATTACACTCAAAAATCATATGATCTACTCTTTAATATTTTTTTTTGTGTAGAAATTCTACGTATTGTTGTTTAAGATGTTCATTTTCTGCTAAGCGATATTCGAGCGCGTTAAATCGTTTTAAACAAAGATGTTGAGAATCACCCAGTAAATCCAATTTATTTTGCCTAATCGGGTCCTTTTCTTCTCTCTTTGAATCTGAATTAAGATTTAAAAAATGTCATATAGTTTTTGAGAAATTTGCAAAAAACCAAACGTCATGTTTTCTCTCAGTTAGTTATTTATAATTTTTGCAAGCGGCTCTTGATTTTTTTCCAAAAATCATCTACACGCTATTCCCTATCGAACGATAACTCGTTAATATTTTTCGGAGGCGGCGAAATTAAAACCACTAAATAAATCAGTTGTTGATATCAGTTTAATTTGATTCTTTGATTCTATCAATTCACATTTAATTAATTAATTCTTGTTAATTTTTGCGTATCAAACATAACACATGTTCCAAAGCATGGCCTAATTTCGGAATTGAATGGACTAGAACAGCTGATTTTAAAATTTTAATAAAAACAATAGTGTCACCTAACCTTAACTCACGACACGTTATAAAAAAGCATTTGTATAGGTAAAAATGGATATTTTGAAGAATCAGCAGATTTTTGTCTCGTCTCAGATGATTCTATAATATTAAACTGAGATTATATACGATAACTGCAGTTACAAAGTGATTCTAGTGGTCAAAGGATGAACTAGTCTGATTAGTCCAAACCTAGCGGCCAGTAGCGTTACTAATCTGAAACTAATCTGAATATTACCTTTAGCTCCACCCATTAAATTGTTGATATTTTATTAACCCACGCGGCCACGCCTACCGAATATTTAGTCAAATATAGTTCGGCACCACTATCATCCAGCCATGGCATCACTATCATCCAGATGGTGCTACTATAATCCAATACGTGCGTTATTTGGTTCCACTAAACTACATTAGAGGAACATATATATATATATATATATATATATATATATAAATTCACAATTTTACAACCAGATAAATGTAATAAAACATTAATAATGGACACAGATGAATATAATAATAAAATGATAGAGTTATTGAATGATAAACATGTTTATCAAAAAATAAAATCAGACAAAACCACTTCATTTCAAAACAAGAACAATACATTCATAAAAAAACTTTTAAATAATGGTTCCATTAATACAAACGAAGCTAAAAAACTACAAACACATAATGCAATACCTCCAAAAATATATGGACTACCCAAATTACACAAACAAAATTTACCAATGCGACCAATAGTATCATATATTCAATCACCATTTTACAAACTATCTAAATATCTAACAAACATTTTATCAAAATTAACTAAAAATAATTTTTATATAAAAGATTCATTTATGCTGAAAGAATTTTTAGATACAATACATATTCCTAATAATTATAAAATCATATCCTTAGATGTTATCTCAATGTACACAAATATCCCAAATGACTTAATAAAACATGTTTTAAAAGAAAAATGGAATGAAATAAAACAACACACATCACTTACCTATGATGAATTTATAGAAGGTATTATGCTTATTCAAACCAATAATTATTTTCAATATAATGATACTTTCTTTCAACAACTAAATGGTTGTACAATGGGATCTCCAATTTCCTCTAGTTTAGCACAAATTGTAATGGAATATGTAGAAGAGAAAGTATTAGAACATATAAAATTTGATATATTATTCTTCAAACGCTATGTTGACGACTGTTTAGCTGCTATTCCAGAAGACAAATGTAATGAATTCCTCAATATTTTTAATTCTTTTAACTCTAAAATACAATTTACCATAGAAATTGAAAAAAACAATAATATAAATTTTCTAGATATGACACTAATGAAAACCAATGATAATAAAATTGAAACTAAATTATATACAAAAGAAACTTGGTCAGGACGATATCTAAATTATAATTCATGCCATCCAAAAATACAAAAAAATAGTGTTATTATAGGATTGATAGATAGAGCTATAAAACTAACTTCACCTAAATATCGTCCTGAAATAATTAAAAAACTTAAGATTGTTTTAGAAAATAATCACTATCCTTCAAATCAAATAAATAAAATTATTCAACAACGTACGTACAAATACTACAACAACAATATAAAACCAAATTCACTAACAACTTTGAACCACGAAAAAAATATATATATAGCTCTACCTTATACGAATCAATTATCAGAAAAACTAAAATATATATTATCTAAACATAATATCAAAATATGCCATAAACCAAATAATACACTATCATCACTATTTACTAAATTAAAAAGCAAAACTAAAAATAATAAGAAATCAAATGTTATATACTCCATACCATGCTTAAACTGTTCAAAAAATTATGTAGGAATGACTACACAATATCTAGAAAGCCGAATAAACGGCCATAAATACACTAAAAATGCATCCACAGCGCTACACAAACATGAACATAACGAAAATCATGAGTTCGATTTCAAAAACACAAAAATTTTAACACAAGACACAAATTATCAAAAACTCAAAATCAAAGAAATGATATATATAAAACAAGATAAATTATCAGTAAATGACAAACAAGACATAAAAAACTTGAGTCAAATTTATTACAAATTAATTAATTAATTTATTTTCATCACTCCAAACATAATATCGTTGCGTAAATATCTAAGGTAGGTATTCTATTACTATTGACACTTCATGACATTTTATTGACTTTTTCAAAATAATTTTTACAATAACTGTATTTTATGTAATTCAATTTTAATATTTATACATATTCTTTTGAAAATGCTCCTAAAATAAGAGCGAAACGTCAAGTTTGATAAGTCTTTATTCGAAAATATATTTTAACTAATATATATGTTTCATTCCACAACCTTTGAACCCAAGAAGATATAATTCTAAATATATATATATATATATATATATATATATATATATATATATATATATTAGTATATATATATATATACATTAGCGGCGTGAAGTGGCATCCCCCATGTTAAAATTGCGGTTATGGTGGCATCCGCGATAAAGTGGCATCCAATATACGGATGCCAATTTGCAAATCGAAAAAAGATAGTGCAATGGAATTTCATCAGCTATCACAATATGTAAAAATGGGCCGGAGTCTAATTTACACCATATTTGAATGAATTTGTAACTAAAGTTCACAGAATTTCTGTTGTTCGGCGCTGGTCTCGCTTATTCGTATATGCCGTATTGAATAAACGGTCAGACTGGCATCCGTGTATATATTGACCATTTAGCGGACAATTTGACTACTGTATATCTATTTTATTTGCACTTAGACATCCGAACAACGTTGCCAATTCAACGGTTCATCTTTAAAATGAAATATAATGGTTGTAATCATATCAGTTACTAGTCTAAATTCAATTTTCCGTCGCACTAATGTTGGCATATAATGGAAATCATTGAAAATGGAACTGAAAAATTGTTAAACATGTTCTTGAGAATATGGTGTTTTTTTCATTGTGTCAAAACGTTATAAGAAATATATCTATAATTTTACACTATCAATTTTTGTCTGTAAAAAATATAAAAAGCATCCGATTCCAATAATTATACTTCAAGTGTTCGTTTTTACGGGGGGTTTATGAAAAAATATGAGAATATCAGAAAATTGGTACATATATCGGTTTTAGGGCTTTGAGTATTCATGTAAACGCTTATTCACAAATAATTCTTAATACTTTTTCTTCAAGTAATCAAATGAACAAGAATGTTCAAATATTCATTTTTGAATATCTCAAATTGAAAAATTGGAAAATTTCTATTTTGCAAACCGAAGCTAACTTAACTTGACCAGGTCGCCATGAACGTGTATAATTATCGTTAGTGTTACATTATCTATGACATAACATGTAATGAGTAGATACTCAATGAATCAACAAAACAATGGTTAGGTTCAGTTGGGTAAGGTTGAATCCAACGCAAAATTAAATAATTCAAATTTCTCAATATAATAACATCCATCTCTCCATGATTCAATATGGATCGCTTTGAATAATGACTGAATCTATTGATGCAATAAAGACCAGTATGTGGCAATCCTTATATATATATCAAAACAAAATTTTAGCCGTTTGCAGGATGTCCGATAACTTGATTTCTTGATTAAAGTTATAGCTTTTAAGTAACAATTTTTGTTTTATATTAATTATGAATTCTGCTTCTATTTCTTATTGCAACAATATAAATTTGTAATGTTTTTTGATGAGTTATATTTTGAGATACATTCCAAAATACAGCTCCCATATAAATAGGTAATTAAGATGATAACCACGATATCAAGTAGTTTAAGTATGCTAAGGTAAGGAATGTCAACAAACACTGACATATTTCTATTTCGATCATTAGGTTTCTGACATGGGTGTCATAGTTACTTGAAACTATGCAATGAAAATACATTGAGGCGTTACTACTGAGAAAACCCTAACATATATATTTTGTTATAGATATGTAGATGACATATTAGCTTGTTTCATAGGCAGTGAACGACAATTAGTTTCATTTTTCAATCATATTAATAATTCACACCCAAAAACTCAATTTACATTAGAAGTTGAAGATAATAGCTCAATTAATTTACTTGATTTAACAAATCAAAGGGTTGATAATTGATTACTCATTTTACAGAAACCAACGCATACATTATTTTGATGGACAGATCAATACAATTAAACAGATATATAGCCACATCAAACGTTTATCCATTAGAAATGATAAATCGTTTACTTAATAAAAAGGAGGAGAGAGTAGCATTACAACAAATATTTCACAAACCAACTACATGAGTACCAAACTATAGAACCATGACATATGCTGGTAATATTTCTTTTAATATTTCAAAGGTAAGTATCGTTAGCAACCAATACATCAATTTCTTTCAAAACTGGAAGTGATGTAAATACAAAATTGTTAAATGTTGAATCAAAAATCTCCAGAATGTGATGCTATCTAAATCGGCCAAACCCTGCGAAATTTTAAAATGAGACGGGGTGGAGTGAACACTTAAGATCGTACAGACTGAAACTACCAGACAAATCTCATTTGACTAAACATCTACTCGACACAAATCATCCAATACACCTTACACAGAACTAGAAGTACTACATTTGTGTGATAAGAAACAAGAATTAGATTAGAAGACACTTGAGAAACCAACAATATGAAGTCAACGAACAGATCAATCTAGAAAGTTCTCCACTATAAATCTGTCCTCTCAAGTCATAATTGTAAAGATCAGCAGATGATAGTTTTTCTGTTTTCCTATATCATTATATTGTGATTTAATTCAAAAAGAAAATACGTAATTTGAAATTGACAGAGTTTGACATGTAGATATAACAATTTTGAGTAATATTTATTCGTCGTCTACATCGCAATTATACTAGTTGTCACACAAAAAAGGAGATAACTGAATTGAATTTAATAGATAATAGATTGAAATATGAATGGTAAAGGAAACAAACAACAAAGATTCCTAGACACAAACACAATGATTTTTCATTTATTTTGTATAATAAAACATGAACAAAAAATTCCTCTCAAATATAATTTAAAAAAACTTCTTCCACTCTTTGATTCAAACTAAAAAATATCCATTGTAATAAGAAAATAAGTCCTTGTTTGGAAATTTCATAAACAAAACTTTAAATGGTACAAAAACTATACAGTAGAGAGTTTATAGGTTTCTGTATAAGTTATGGGCTTATTCAATTTAAAAGAAGAAAACCATTGTTCAAATGTGAAACTGTTGTAATGAGTTTGTTCTCTTCCTGTATATACTTTTCGAAATGAGGTTTGAGTTTTATTGAATTTTTGAGCTGGAGTGGGTCTTAAAACGTATATCTATGACAGATTATTTGGGTTGTGCGTTCGAAAGTACAGAGGGCTGTGACCTGAATACGACTTTCACAAGAAACTAGTGGAATACCGTATATCAAATATGACAAAATATTTCTTGTTACGATGGCATGTTGGAACAAATTGAAATCTAAGATACAGAATGTCTCGTGGAAAATTCAACTTTGTTCTGATACGACGTTATTGAACAATTGTAATTAATTTTATAACATGCTGAAATTATACTTGGATACATTCAGAAATATTAAAAATGAACAGCTGTTCAAAAGTTCAGGTTATTGATAAAGTTAAGGATATTGATTAAATTAGATTTCAAAAGCTGAAACAAAATGTTGATGGTAGAAGGGATATTTGTTAACTGTTAAATACCAAAAATCATAAAATCGTTTTCTCATTTCTTGGAATAATGAAAATTAGATAAAGTGCTAAGCTAGAAGAATGAAACAAAAGAATTCTTTAACGGATTTAATGGAAAGGAATGTTTTAACAGCTAATATTCAGGTCGAGGATCATAGTCGCCAATGGTATTTTATCCCAAGCATGCTCTATGGCATTTTCATTTCTTCAGAAACCACACCAGCTCGATGTGATCTCGCATATAATTGATAAACAACTTAGGGACTATAGCGGCATAGACCCATCTTTGAAAGTCGCGTTCCTCCATTCATTACGCCAGTGTTGGTTTTCCAATGCGCAAGCTAATCTTCCTTGCCTATGCGCAGATAGCAATGGTACTCTCCTTAAAAATTGCCTGGATCTTAAATTAGCATCACGGATTCCTCTTCTCATTGTTGAGATCGATAAAGCAGTGCAAATTCTTCTTCCTACGATTCTTTAAGTATTACGAAGATTTCTACAAGCTGTTAGATAACTATCATCAATAACGCTTGTTTGGGTAATTTTTCGTATTTAAGCAACAGTTCCAGTTTCCTGGAACCGATCCTTGAAATGGCGCTTTGGGACGTATTTAGGCTATTCGCAACATCTGTCTGTGTTAAGCCCGCTTCCAATAGCCCGAGAAGACTATTCGATAGTTAATTTTCTCTTAGCATCATCAAAATTAACCAAACTCTTCAAAAATTTTGTTCGGCTATTCAATATTTTTATACAAATAAAAATAAGCAATTCTGAATGCAGACTGCTTATCATAGTTCACAAAAATCAAATAGAGAAATTTCCAAAAAGCAACACCAAAATAAAACTAACGGTTATTGTGAAACATCGACAACAACTGATGCCATATTGGTGACTCTGAAATAATGTCCAGATAGTATAGCTTCTGTAAGTGCCATTTTACTAATAGAGACATCTGTATTCTGGTTTTTCAAATCATTTTAAAATCTATCTGTCATTAAGTCTATTCTGCAGTAATGTCATATGAAATTGAAATGTCAAATTTTATTGGTATATTGAACCTTTCAAATTATTGATAATACAGTGTGTATCACTAGTATTACATCTAAATATGCATATTTTCTTTATTTCAATCTTTTCTTTAGAATTTAGATAGAGGATATGTATTAATATATATATATATATATATATATATATATATATATATAAATAACCAATGAAAATATGAAAGAATAACGCGTAGAATATAAAACAAAGACAGAATTAGCGGGCAAATCACGCAAAAGAGGTTACAGAGAATGAGTGGTAACCGTAGACATGCATGTTTCTGGCTCATTAGCCTTCATCGGTACGGCATAACCAAGAAAAGGTGTACAACTTGGGAGCAAAGATGTTAATTGAAACATGAGAAAACACAAACAACGGATTTCAACAAGATAACCAAACGCACATTTGTGCCTTCAAATGGAAGATCCCGAGTTTTCAGGACAACAACCAACAGAGACACGGAGGCGTCTATAGCTCTCCTGTCTGAACCTTCCGACCCTGGAAATAGACAAATAACCAATGAAAAGATGAAAGAATAACGCGTGGAATATAAAACAAAGACAGAATTAGCGGGCAAATCACGCAAAAGAGGTTACAGAGAATGAGTGGTAACCGTAGACATGCATGTTTCTGGCTCATTAGCCTTCATCGGTACGGCATAACCAAGAAAAGGTGTACAACTATATATATATATATATATATATGTATATATATATATATATATATATTGAACTAGTCCTCTAGTTTTGTAAATATATTGAAATAAATCAACATAATAAAAAGGTCTTATTATAACGGAAGGAGTGTCTGTAGACACAACCATTAAAATAAACTCAATAACAAGTCAAATATTAAAATATAAAAAGATTGAAATATGAATAAATCGGGTGAAATATTGATGTGAATGTTTTAAAAAGGGATGAAGAATAAAAATTCCAACACTATATTAGTTAAATAGATAGTAAATATTACCTGTACCAGTAATTCTGATTGGTTATCAAAGTCACGGAATTACGTATTACACTGAACACAGCCATAGCAATTTCTGCAGGATGAAACGTCATATAATAGCTTGAAACCTAAATTAAGAGAAAAGAATAATCAGTTTAACAATAACTTAACATTGTTTACATAATTTTTTTAGTAGTAGCAAAGGTTTAGAATACCATGTTTCATTCATTCATTGCAAAGGGTTGAAACTAGATGGAAAAGATAGTTGGAACACACCCCAAATGTATAAAAAGGAAATGAATATTTACAAGAAGTAATTCCTGCTAGGGAATTTTCATTACCAACTTAAAATCATTGCTTATTGATTATATATATATGAAATTTAATTACAAAAACAAAAATAATCAGGAGTTTATGTATAATAACTATAAAATAAGACTCAAACTAAAATAGATTCAATTACATATAGGTTAATTAATAATATAGGTTGTAAAATTTGTAAAAATAAACATTTCTCAAATTAGCTAAATAACATGAATAATAGAAAATTGAATATTGTACGAGGAAAAGAGGACTTAATTAAAATTCCTTAATACAATAGAAATCTAAGTGAATTAGTGTTATTACCCTCCAGGACAATAAATTTATGTTTTTTTAAAATAGTAACTAAAAGACTGGAGAATAACAATTTTAGTGATAAAAAAACAAATAAGTGAGCTATGGACTAGGGAAGCCAAAAGACTTGTTGATTTTGAAAACAAAAGAAGGTTGATTTATGATGGTGATGGAGGATGCGTCGATAAAAGATTGCTCTCTGTATAAAATTGTTTAAAAGTGTTTAAAAGTTAAGATTCTAAAAAAAAGTTAAATCAAACTAATCATAGGAGTATTCAATCCTGTGTAAGGAGTGAATAGTGCAGTAGGAGCGTGTCTCTTATGAGATATCTGCAAGATTTGGAGATGCGAGTGCAGCCGGCAGTGATAGCAAAAATAAGGTCTGTGTATTTTGCTTAAACTTATTTGGAATTCCAATTAACATTTTCAAAGTGTACACTCAAATCTTTAGTTGAACATTCGAATCACATAACGCATAAAAAGGCCAAAAACAATAAAATATGATGCATCATAAATTTATCTATAGAGAATTATATCTTTAATATCTATCAAATTAATGTACTCACCTTTTGTAAATTTATCTACTTGAAATATCACGCGCATCATGTATGTTACATTAAATCTTATAACTTCCTTCCAGCTATTGCATGTATAACTTTAAACTATCACTTTCTTGACCTTTAAACACACACATATATAGTTTATAAATTATCACTTATATGTAATTGATTATAGAAACTTGAGAATTTTAACAAATTTTTTTATCACAAGCACGCTAGCGTCGTGTTGACTGTGAAACGTTGTTTATGGAAGGAAAACCTCCTTCTTTCATGTATATTGTAGTAGCGCATGCGTTTGGAGATTTAGCGCCGACGCAGTAGTGGGAACATTTTGTTATAGAGAATACATGTATGATATAGGGTGGCACAATTCCATAAGAATAAATGTACAAAGCAAAGTAATAGTTTCAAAAATATTTTATTATGTTCCAATCAGGTTAAAAATTTTCAATTTATTTTATTAAACAGCTTTACATATATGTGTTGATTTTTTTTATTCTCACATCCATGATTAAATTATCAATATCATTGTTGTCGTATTTCAATCGTTTTATTTAACAGATATTGTTTCTTTCAGAGGTTGTAAGTTAAAGGTAAGATTAAGAATATATTTCCTCAATCTTTGATTATTATCTCCAGAACTCAAAGGGGGGATTCTCATGCTTCGGACTAATTAAATAAACATTATAAATAAATAATTAATTAAAAAATTTTGAGCTAGTCAATCAAGGGAATAATTATTAAATGGCGCCCATAAATAAACTTAAATAAAAATTACAAAATTTATAAATCAATAATAATATATTATAGTGGATATAGTTATATTTAATATATACTTATATGATTTACCTTTATTTACCCGTTTTTACCTTCGGCTAGCCCTATATGATTATATGAAAATTTTTTAATTGTATGTATTGTTTAAATTTTATATTGCAGTCGGAAGCATGAGACTTCTCTCTTTGAGTCCTGGACACCTATTAGAAAAAATTTTTACACATATGAACATTTACTTATTATGATTTCGTGATAGGTCTATTCCTGAATAAATTATATATCTTTATTTCAATCATCTCACCATATGATAATCGAATGAATGATTTAAACAATGTTCGTGAAAAGTGTTATGGACATTGACTGGAATAAGAAAAATACCAACACTCAAATAAAAATATTTTAATAAATTGTTGATGAAATCTTCAAAATTTTACACACACAAATATTCCTGAACCTCCCCTGTATTCTTTGATGGTCATGCGCACTGAACGCTTATAGTAGCTGCTTCGGCGCAACGGAGCAACTCTTCCGGTTCAACGTTTCTCGTCGTCACAAAATTATGGTACACAGTTAACGTGGAGGATGCAAACGTTTAACAGTTCAATGTTCATCAATTTAGTGCATTTAGAATAATATGGTTGAAAACTTATATTAAACAGTTACATATATAATTCAAGTTGTGAATTAAGTGTGTGTTTGATAGTTATAAGAATAGGTCAGCATGCAAAGCGGAAATTAAGATTGGAAAAGCATTTATGAGTGGTGTGAACTTTGATTATTTTACAAACGAAAAACTTTTTACAAGTAAGTACATATTTAATATCTA
Source organism: Galeruca laticollis (assembly GCA_963921935.1). Lineage (NCBI taxonomy): Eukaryota > Metazoa > Arthropoda > Insecta > Coleoptera > Chrysomelidae > Galeruca > Galeruca laticollis. The sequence continues at coordinate 126,330,939 of OY998181.1, forward strand.
AAATTATTGTTGCAGAAAATTAGAGTTCTTTAATTATCCATGGATAAAATTTGGTATTCATTATTTTAAAGTTTCTTTGGCCAATTTTAGATTATTCAAATTTAAATGTTCAAATTAATTTCAAAAGTTCACTTTTTCTTTGTTTGTTTGGAATTCCAAATTAAAAAAACTCAAATAACACAGACCTTATATTCCATTCTCGGCGTGGTGGACCTGCAACATCCCGTCTCTTTTCTTAGGTATTCCTTACCCAAGAAATACTCGTTCGGCACGTTTCACTTTTTCACAGGGGTTAATCGACATTAATATTATGAATTTTTTATTGATTTAGATTTAAAATTATTACTTTTACTTTAAAGTTTTTACAAAAATCTTCTCAGAGAATTACATCCCAGTTCCTCATTCCCCAACTAACTCTCGACTCTCTTTTTTTTTAAAAATCAACAACATTTTTACAATCTCTAAAACACAGCCTCCTAATTTGTTATTTTATTCAACAATTGTCAATGATAATGTTTTTTTTTATGGAAATACTGAATTCTTCAATTAAAATAGTCTTGGAGAGTGAAATCACTTGTATAAATGGTTTAACAATATCTTATAGAATATATAAATAGTCTTTTACATGTATTACAATGGTTTCAATCCTTGTAATTCCTTTTTTTTAGTAAATTTGTTTACAATTAATATACAATTTCTACAATCTAAATTTATGATTTATATATATGGAACTGTTTATTTTTTAATTCTTTAATTAGCACTAATTTCGCTTTATATAAACTCTAACTTAATTTCAAATTTACATTCTCTGTTTTATATTAACTTCCAACTCATTGAATTTAGGTTGGCAATATTATAACTAGATTCAATCACTTCCTTCATTGATTTCGATTTGATTACTAGATTTCTATGACATACAATATGGCTCTTATTCCGAATGTCATATTTCATACAGTTTTACTTTTATAAATTATTTTTTTCAAATTGCAACTTTTTATTGTATTTGCATATCGTTAATAAATTAGTGATTTGATTATTAATTCTTATTATTTTAGGTTTTGAACAAATTAACATCCTTTTCCCGATTCAAGTGTAGACATAGCAGCGTTCAGATTGATTTTAATGAAAATTGTTGACATTGACTTGACCTTAGGATTTATTTGTGAAGGTAACATTTGCTTAAGAATTAATTTCTATATTATCCTTACCATTCTATTCCTTATCCTTAATCCATTTCTTAAATTGATGTACTCAATATTTTATAATACATTTGCTTAAGTCATTCATTCATTTTATGTTAAATTTTGTTCTTAATTAGGTAGTGTCTAATGATACACCATACGTATATACAAAAAAAATTCCTTTTTAATTCAATCTAATATATGAATATTTATCTATACTAGAGGACTGGCTTAACTCCCCTCAAATTTAAATTTTAAAAGGTGTCTATTTAGATAACTTCTTAAAATTTCAATTTTCAATCTGTAATCCATGCTAATCGATCTATAGATTTCAGCTCAGTACTTACATTTCTGATAACATTTTTATTCTTATTATTAAAATTTTTATGATATTCTTATAATTTAACCATATCAAACTCATTCCAAAATAATTTCTCATTAGGGACATAACAATAATGATTCTTACATTTTATTCTCATAATTCTTATTCTTATTAAATTATTCATATCTTATATTCCTTACTCTTTTCCACCGTTTCTTATTCAAAATCTCAATACTTATACTTCCTCCTTTACCTATCTACTCTTCTATTTTTTCTATTTCATCTTTTATACTAAGAACATAATTTTTAATTATTTCAATTATTTCCTATAATTTCATATCAATTTTCAACCTATATTCATGTCAATTTATTTATTCTTATAGTCGAACCTTTAACTCTTTACTTTCTATCCATATTTATATTTATTTTCATATTTCTTAATCATAATTCATCAACTTTTTTTCATAACTATATTCATTATATCATAATTTTCTCATCATATCTCCCTATCTCATAATAGTTAATCATATCATATACTTTATAAATATTTCTTTCCATTATTTCACTATACTTTTCTCCCTAATTCCTATAAAATTTTTCTTGACATGAATATTTCCTACTTATATCTTGATTTGAAAACTTTCTTTCCTTCTCTCTTTTACTGTTTATTTAATTATTTCCTATCTTATCCTTCCTATTTCCTACCTGTCCTTATTAATGAGAGTTTATTTAATTTTATTATGTCCTTTATCTAAGAAATTCTCATAAAAATTTACTATTATACTAAAGCTTAACTTGCCATCTTTCTTTGATATTATTCATTTATCATTAATACATTATATTTCCTTATGTTTCAATTTTTTAGATTACATTAACCACGGATCTGTATGCTGCCTACTAGTACACTACCTATGAAAATTGAAAATCTTATGTTTAACTTGGTCATTATCTTCACGTTGTATATGAGAATACATCTTATGAAGTAAAATCGAAAAAAAAAACCTTACATCTACCTATACTACTATCTATTTACATGTAAGTAACATAATATTATCTATTCCTCTTATCACTCTTTTATGGTGAATTATACTTATAAATTGATTCTATATTAAAAATACCCCTAATCATGTTTGTTCCTGGGTATGCCAATTTATAACTATTTTGTGCATTATCATTTATTATTTCATAAGGTCCCTCGAATGGCAATTGCAATTTAATACATTGGTCTTCTGCTTTATTAGATGTCTTTAATGCTCTGATTATAACCAATTCTCCTTTATTAAAGGTTGTTTTCTTCTTAATTTTCTTGTTCTGATCCCGTATATATTTTTCTGCATTCCTCCTTATTCTGATATTCACCTTTTCTAGTGTCTCTTCTAGAGTAGTATCTCTATTCAGAATCCAGTTTCTTTTAGGTTGGATACCTTTCATTAAATAAATTGGACTTTCACCTGTTATCCCATGTGGTAAATTATTTATAAATTCTTCAATTTTGTCCAAATTTTCATCCCATCTAATATGTGTCTTTTGACAAAGAATTCTTAAATATTTTAAGATTTCCTTTATATATCTCTCAGCTGGATTGGAGCTAGGTCTTCTAATACTAATAAATTGTAGTTTTATTTGTTCTTTATCACAATACTGCTTTAATTTTTTACTTTCAAAGTATGTAGCATGGTCAAGTATAATTCTCTCAGGTCTTCCTACTTCTTCTATATATTTTTCCAAACATTCTATTACCACCTTAGCCGTTGATCTCTTACATGGAAAAGTTTTAACAAATTTGGTATAAACATCAACTATTACTAGTAAATCCTTATTACCCGATTCACTCCTAATTAAGTTTCCTATAAAATCCATTGCCACAATCTGTAATGGTTTATTTGTAATTATCGATTTTGCTGTCATGCTATTGTGGTAATTTTTTTCTTTGGCCAGTTGACATATTTGACAATATTTACATATTTCTTTCACTATACTCAAATCCTTCTTTGCCACATAATTTTCTCGAAACAAAGTCCATAGTTTTCTTGTTCCTATGTGTCCATAGTTTTCTTGTTCCTATGTGTCCATTCTCTTTATGTAGATGACGAATAATTTCCTGTGCAAACTCCTTACTTATTACAAATACTTCTCTGCCCTCCAATTTCTTATACCACACTTCATCAATTTTATAGGCACCTTCAACTTTCTCGTTATCAAAATGTCTCTGATCTTCTTTAACCTTTTCCAATGTAAATATCCCCTCTGTTTGGTACAATTGGTTTATTCCAATTTGAAATTTGGTTTGATTGTTCCCTACTTCATCTACTCTACTCAATGCATCTGCTACCACGTTTAATTTCCCTGGAATATATTTGATTTCGAATTCATATTCTTGTAACAACAAGATCCATCGGTGTACACGATTATTGGCATAGAGGTTTTTCAACATAGCTGTAAGTGCTGAGTGGTCAGTTTCTAAAATAAACTTAGCTCCTAATAGATAGAATCTTAGTTTGCTAATGCAAAATACAACACTTGCCATTTCTAATTCTGTTATCGAATATTTCTTTTCTGCTGGCTTAGTCACTCTGGATATAAAACTAATAGGTACTTTTTCTCCATCTTGTATTTGAATTAATACCCCTGCCAATCTTTCTATTGAAGCATCCGTTCTCAAGATAAAAGGTTTGTCATATTGTGGATGAAATACTTTTAGGCTGTTTAGAAAAATTTCCTTTAACTCCTGAAATGCCTTTTCTCTTCTCTCGTCCCATTTCCATCTAATATCCTTCTTTAATAATTCTATAAGAGGAATTTCTCTCTTACTTAGATCAGGAACTAACTTCTTGAAATAATTGATGATACCTAGAAACCCTCGTAAAGTTCTTAAGTTATGTGGTGTTTTATACTCTAGGATTGCTTTAATTCTCTCAGGATTCATTGTTATACCAGTGTCACTTAAAACATATCCTAAATAATCCACTTCTCTTTTATAAAACTGACATTTCTCTAAGTTTAATTTAAGTCCAGAATTTTCTAATTCCTTTAATATTATTTCCAGATGTTCATGATGCTTCGTTTCTGTTTCAGAAAAAATCAAAATGTCATCTATGTAGTGGAGAGTGAAATCTTCATACGGATTCAAGATTGTATGCAACGTTCGTACTAAGGCTGCACAAGAACTTTGGAGTCCAAATGGCACTACACAAAATTGATACACCACTCCATCTACCATAAATGCAGTGTATTGTCTACAACGATGATCCAATGGAATTAACCAAAAGCTATGCTTTAGATCTAAATTTTGAAAATATATTAGCCTTTGTAATTCTTCCAAATATACCTTCAATATTTAATGGACTTTCGTATTGTTTTTTAGTAAATGTATTTATATTCCTAGCATCCAAACATATTCTAATATCCCCCGATTTCTTCTTTACACAGGTTATTGCACTTATGTATTGTGAATTAGATCTTTCAATAATACCGTCTTGTAACATTTTATTAATTTCCTGATATACCTCTTGTTTTAATTTATAAGGTATAGGATAAGTTTTGATTTTAAAATTTTTTATTTCTGGTATGACTTCAATTTTGTGAACATATCTAGTCGCAACGCATTCTTCCTCATTGAACAGCTTTTCGTGAGAATCAAGTAATTCATAGACTCTCTGTTTGTATTCCTCCGGACATAATTCCTCCCTCATGTTTTGTTCTTCTTCAGCAATGTGATTTATTTGTCCAATTGCACATTCGTTTTTTCCTATATCTGTTTGATAATTTGTTATAAACGGTATTGTATGATTATTATATATTACGTTTTGCATTTTATAATTTATTATAATTCTATGTTTACTTAATTCATCTGTACCCATGATTATGTCATATTTTAAATTTTTCACAATCAACAATTGTACTGATAAAACCTCACCATTTAATTCTAGGTTTGTCATAATGGTTTTAGTAGTTTCATATAATTTTCTTTCATTTGCCCCTATTAATGATATTTTATTTGTATTTATCACCATAATATTGTCCTGTTTTAAATTGTCTACTATATTTTGATTTATAATGGAAACTTCGGAACCCGTATCTAATAAAACTCTACATTTAATGTTATCTAAATTTCCCTCTATAAATACTAATCTATTTAATTCTGGGTTTGTTGGTTCTTCATCTAATATAAATTCTCTAGGATGTTGATATTTAGAAGAATAGACAATATTATGCACATAAGAGCAACTTACTCGAAATTTGGATCAGAACTCGGGCCCTGATCACTATCCCTTCTTATCTCTTCCTGGTTTTGTATCATGTTCACCTGTCTTCTATCTTCACCTCCTCGACTATCTCTTTGATCATAATTCCTGTCTCTGTTTTCATTTCTTCTGTCCTCTTCATTATTTCTCCCCTCTCTTATGTATTGTTGCCAGTTCCGATTACGATTGTCGTTATCATTCCGTCTTCCATAATTTTGGTAATTTCCTCCATTATATCCATTATTCCGATTCCCATTATTACCATTCTGATACCCATTACGATAGTTTCCATTTCCGTTTCTGTAATTATCATATCTCGGATTTCTATCATCCCGTCCTGGTCCTCTTCTCTCGTAATTTCGATTTTCATAATTTCTCTGATCATTTCTCCTTTCATTTTCTCTTCTATTCTGTCCATTCCCATTTTCATTTAATCGATTGTCTTTTGTATCGTTATGATTTGTATAGCTCCGTTCCACTCTTTGTAGATATCTTGATAAACTATCCATGGTTTTAATATTATGAAGCGCTATTGTTTCAGGTACTTCTGAATTGAAATGTCTGCCAATGTATAGCACTAATTCCTCCTCCTTCATTCCCGGATCTAAGTACTGGGCTATATTATATAATTGCATCGCATAATTATTCAGGTTTTTGCTTTTCTTATAATCAAATTTCCCGAAGTATAACCGCTCTCTGAATGTTGCTTGTTGCAATTCTCCCCAGAAATAGGCTAAGAATTGTTGCTCGAACTCTTCTAGGCTTTGTATTAGTTCTTCCTTATTACAAAACCACAATAAAGCATGGCCCTGTAATATGCTCCTTATAATAAGCTTGATCTCAACAATATCTCTGATTCCTTTAATTTTGTTTCTAATTATTTTGAGGAATACTTTGGGATGTATATTGTTAATATTCCCATCAAATTTCACTCCGATTTCTAAATTGTGGAAATTTCCTGGGTATATATTGTTTCCTCCATTTCTTCTCAAATTTTCCTCCATTTCCTCTATCGTGATCCTTAATTTCCGATTCATTTCTTCGATTTCTTTATTCATTTGTCGATTTATGTCGTCGGTTATTGTTAGACTCATCCCCGTTCTTTCTTCAATCCGGCCATCCAAATCCTTAAATTTTCTATTTACGTTATCTTTCATCTGTTCCACTTCCTTTGTTATTTGTTTATTTTGTTTTGAGACCTCTACTTTAATATTCTCTGGTAAATATTCTTCTAGATCTCTTCTAAATTCTAATACTTCTTCTACTATGTTTTCTCTGATTTTCATACCATTTTCCTGTATTTCTTGTCTTATGTTTTTATTATTTTCCTCTATGTCTTCTTGTATTTGCCGAATACTCTTCTTATGTTCTTCTTGATTCTCCTTAAGTTCCTTAATCTCTTTGCAGTTTTCAAATCTAACCTCTTCTATCTTCCGTTCCAATCTGTTCATGTTTTCATGAATATTATGAATGTCTCCCCTCAAATTAAGCTCCATTCTATCCATATTTCCGTTAATGCTATTTATATTTCCATTCATATTGTCTATTTTTCCATTCAACTTTTGATCCATTTTGTTCATGTTTCCATTTAACTCTCCCTTCATTGTATTCATCTGGTTCAACAATTGTTGCATCAAATCCATCATTTGGTTATCATTCCTTGTTCTTGTTTGTTGTTCCCTTCTCTCTTGTATTTCTTGACTTCTATCCAATCCTTCTTCTACTCGTTCTACCTCTATTCCATATTCTTCATCTCCTGTTCTCCTTTCTTCCTGTGCATCATCTTCCGATTGCTGTCCTTGGATGAGGTATTGCACCTGGAAATCTCCCATTCCATGGCTTCTTCCTTCTCTTTCCTCCTCAGATCCACTATCATTTCCAACCTGCTTCCCATCGCGCAACATCATTTTCCTATTTTCCATTGTTCTTTGTTTTTAATTTTTTTTTTTTTAATATATTATTTTTATAATCGCCCCACGTTTTTGGGTGCCAATTTATAGTGGATATAGTTATATTTAATATATACTTATATGATTTACCTTTATTTACCCGTTTTTACCTTCGGCTAGCCCTATATGATTATATGAAAATTTTTTAATTGTATGTATTGTTTAAATTTTATATTGCAGTCGGAAGCATGAGACTTCTCTCTTTGAGTCCTGGACACCTATTAGAAAAAATTTTTACACATATGAACATTTACTTATTATGATTTCGTGATAGGTCTATTCCTGAATAAATTATATATCTTTATTTCAATCATCTCACCATACGATAATCGAATGAATGATTTAAACAATGTTCGTGAAAAGTGTTATGGACATTGACTGGAATAAGAAAAATACCAACACTTAAATAAAAATATTTTAATAAATTGTTGATGAAATCTTCAAAATTTTACACACACAAATATTCCTGAACCTCCCCTGTATTCTTTGATGGTCATGCGCACTGAACGCTTATAGTAGCTGCTTCGGCGCAACGGAGCAACTCTTCCGGTTCAACGTTTCTCGTCGTCACAAAATTATAGTACACAGTTAACGTGGAGGATGCAAACGTTTAACAGTTCAATGTTCATCAATTTAGTGCATTTAGAATAATATGGTTGAAAACTTATATTAAACAGTTACATATATAATTCAAGTTGTGAATTAAGTGTGTGTTTGATAGTTATAAGAATAGGTCAGCATGCAAAGCGGAAATTAAGATTGGAAAAGCATTTATGAGTGGTGTGAACTTTGATTATTTTACAAACGAAAAACTTTTTACAAGTAAGTACATATTTAATATCTAAAATTATTGTTGCAGAAAATTAGAGTTCTTTAATTATCCATGGATAAAATTTGGTATTCATTATTTTAAAGTTTCTTTGGCCAATTTTAGATTATTCAAATTTAAATGTTCAAATTAATTTCAAAAGTTCACTTTTTCTTTGTTTGTTTGGAATTCCAAATTAAAAAAACTCAAATAACACAGACCTTATATTCCACTCTCGGCGTGGTGGACCTGCAACATCCCGTCTCTTTTCTTAGGTATTCCTTACCCAAGAAATACTCGTTCGGCACGTTTCACTTTTTCACAGGGGTTAATCGACATTAATATTATGAATTTTTTATTGATTTAGATTTAAAATTATTACTTTTACTTTAAAGTTTTTACAAAAATCTTCTCAGAGAATTACATCCCAGTTCCTCATTCCCCAACTAACTCTCGACTCTCTTTTTTTTAAAAAATCAACAACATTTTTACAATCTCTAAAACACAGCCTCCTAATTTGTTATTTTATTCAACAATTGTCAATGATAATGTTTTTTTTATGGAAATACTGAATTCTTCAATTAAAATAGTCTTGGAGAGTGAAATCACTTGTATAAATGGTTTAACAATATCTTATAGAATATATAAATAGTCTTTTACATGTATTACAATGGTTTCAATCCTTGTAATTCCTTTTTTTTTAGTAAATTTGTTTACAATTAATATACAATTTCTACAATCTAAATTTATGATTTATATATATGGAACTGTTTATTTTTTAATTCTTTAATTAGCACTAATTTCGCTTTATATAAACTCTAACTTAATTTCAAATTTACATTCTCTGTTTTATATTAACTTCCAACTCATTGAATTTAGGTTGGCAATATTATAACTAGATTCAATCACTTCCTTCATTGATTTCGATTTGATTACTAGATTTCTATGACATACAATATGGCTCTTATTCCGAATGTCATATTTCATACAGTTTTACTTTTATAAATTATTTTTTTCAAATTGCAACTTTTTATTGTATTTGCATATCGTTAATAAATTAGTGATTTGATTATTAATTCTTATTATTTTAGGTTTTGAACAAATTAACATCCTTTTCCCGATTCAAGTGTGGACATAGCAGCGTTCAGATTGATTTTAATGAAAATTGTTGACATTGACTTGACCTTAGGATTTATTTGTGAAGGTAACATTTTCTTAAGAATTAATTTCTATATTATCCTTACCATTCTATTCCTTATCCTTAATCCATTTCTTAAATTGATGTACTCAATATTTTATAATACATTTGCTTAAGTCATTCATTCGTTTTATGTTAAATTTTGTTCTTAATTAGGTAGTGTCTAATGATACACCATACGTATATACAAAAAAAATTCCTTTTTAATTCAATCTAATATATGAATATTTATCTATACTAGAGGACTGGCTTAATATATATATATATATATATATATATATATATATATATATATTATAATTATTTAATATGATCTAATGTTTATGTTTTATTAGTAATGTTTATTTATATATAGTCGTTTGTTTGATATTTATACGTATAATGAACTTTAACTTGGTTTTTATGTATATACAAACACGACTTACCTTCGGCTAGCTCGTAAAAATATCTTCTATCAATTTTATTTACAGTTTAAATATCAGTCGGAAGCATGATGACTCCTCCCTTTGAGTTCTTGGCGTCAATTTTATTATTTAATTTTATTTAGAATTTTTTATTTAATTTATCAATGAAATTGGGCTTGTGAATACTCTCATATAGAAAGATTGAAATATGTTAATTCAAATAATTTTATTGAGGACATGAAAAGAATAAAAATACCAACACTTCAATGAAAATTGATTTAATAAACATTTAATATGAAAAATTTTGTATTATTTTGAACATTTAAAATTACTTATAACCCCTACATCCTATGCAATTCTTAATAAACAACAATTCATTGTATTGCGTCGGCGCATAAGTTCAACGCATGCGCTTATATAACTTCCTATAACACGAAGACGCTCTTCACCGTCAATACGGTGTAGAAACAGTTTATGCTCTGCCTGCGTGTATATAGTTGTGAAAATTTCAATACGTTGAATAAATTTAAATAAGCAATTACATATATATATATATATATATATATATATATATATATAAATTCTGAAATAATGTGTGTGAATAGAAAAGAAGATAGTAATGGATAGATCAGTTATGCATGCATTAGAGGAAATTAAAAGTTGGAAATTATGTGAACATTTATGGAACACGTGAACATTGAAAATGGATTAAATTAAACAAGTAAGTACAATTATATTATTACAAACTAAATTGCATGTATCTCCGTGGAGATAAAATATGATGCATCGTAATATATTGTTTTTAGGCCTTTTTTATATTATCATGATTGGGTTCTGAATATTATTTTTAGTTCACTGTTCGTATTTATATATGGAATTCCAAATATTTTAATTAAAATGCACAGACCTTAGTTCATATCTTCAGTCCTTGGCTGCTACTCGCGTCTCTAATTTCTTGAAGATCTCTCCTGAGAGAGATGCCCCTTCTGACCACCTTTTTTATTCTTTATAGGTTCACAAAAACTTATTAATGTATTTCCATTACCTTTTTGAGAGCACTTGTTAACTTTTAATCAAAATTTTAATAATTTTAATTAGAGGAGATTTATAACGACGCTCACCTCTCCATCATACCAAAACCCACTCACTTGTTTTTTAAATCAACAAACTTTTTGGCTTGGCAAATGCAAAGCTTGCTTATCTTTATTTTAATAACACAAATTGTCAATTCCTATGTCTTTTAGTTATAAAATAAAATTGTTTGATTTTTACGTCCTGGAGGATTAACACACTTATTCACAAATATTTATTTTGTATTCAGGATTCTATATAAAGACTTTTTCCTAGAATACATTAGCAATTTTAATCATTATTCCGTTTTTAAGGTTTACTTATTTATATTTATTTTTACAAAATATACAACCTAGATTACTGATTCATATCTATGTAATTGATTATTTTTAAATTCTTGAATTTTTATTGTTTTTGTCTTACATAAACTATTGATTATTTTTGATTTTGTTATTATTGTCCTATATAAAATATATAAAATAATCAATAAATTTAAGTTGGTAATAAAATTACTAGATTTCATTACTTCCTGTTTATAATACATTTCTTTGTCATATGTTTGGGCTGTGTTCCATTCATCATTTCTCATAAAGCTTTCAACCCTTTCTTTTAATTGTCAACTTTTATTATAAACACCTGTTAATATTGATAAGCAATTATTGAAATAGATATTAATTGATGTTGTTTCAGGTTTCAAGTTCAAATAAAATTTTATTTCTGCTGAAATTCATATGGCTGTGTTCAGATCAATATGGAACCCATTGACATTGACGTAATTCTGGAATTAATTGTGCAGGTAACTTTTGATACTTATTTAAATAATGTTGTGTTTAGAATTTCTACTCATAGTCCTTTTATTAATCAATCATATCAATATCTGATATTATATTTATGCATATTTCACTCTTTCTACTGATTTTATACCTGAATTGTCAGTAGCTTTCATAAGGTGGTTGTGTCTACTGTTACACCTTCCTTAATAATAGATACTTTTTTTGTGTTTATTTCTTTAAAATTGTTTCAAGAACTAGAAGACTAGTTCAATATATATATATATATATATATATATATATATATATATATATATATATATATATATATATATATATATATATATATATATATATATATATATATATATATATATATATGGGAGAAGCAGCAAAACGAACGTGTACTCTTACAACATTATATTTCCAATATTTCGACAATGAATATTGTCATCATCAGGGAGCTACAATATAATTAAATACTTGAAAGTTTTGAATAAATGAAAAAACCTAACCTTACTTACAATGTTGTACGTATTGATGGAAAATATCCAAAACTTCAAGCACATTCATCAACCATAACAGCACAAAAATATGTAAATGAATACCACAAACATATAATTAAAATCATTTAAAATTTGAAAATGTAAATGCCGAAAAATTGAAGGTCGAGCATGTGCTTCTTAGCAACATTACACATTAATGAAAAGGAAGTTAAATAAACTGTCATGTCAAAAGTTCGATCATGACTACCAACTGAAAAGTTGTGAGAAACGTTTGTATTTCTACCACTCCAACAAATAAACATATTATTTGCTCATTATATAGGGTGAGCGAAAAAAAATTATTTTTTTATATTTTACTATTATGTTAATTATTTAAGATGAAAAATTATTATTAAAAATTATTATTGTAATCATTTTAACATCAATATTATTATTATTCAAAAATTAACAGCAACTATACAAAGACAAACAACAGATCAAGAGGTTGATGACTAACCCTCACTAATCCATAAAAAGCTTATCAGTTGTTAAATAACAGCCTTAATTCAGAAAAATATCAAACGAATGTGATCTAAACAGAATCAAACGAACATTCCTGTATAGCTGTGTAATTCTTATCTAGCATCAGCAAATATGAATAGATTTCACTGAGACGATTAATATGTTTTTTTATTCATACAATTATTAGATTGAAATATGAATGTCATTTCCAAGAATGTACGCTTAGATAACTTTCCCTCCTTAGCCAATACTCTCACTGCCTCGTAGTTCATGTTATGACCTTCCCTGAAAACATGTTCGCCCAGTGCGCACCTCTCTGGATGCTATCTACTGTCACTCTTATGTGAGGAGACACGGTCCTTAAGAAGCCTACCAGTCTGGCTAATATATTCAAGATTACAGTTAGAACAAGGAATGCAGTAAACTCATTTGGAAATATGTAAAAGTGAAGTCTTGTCTTTGACTTTAGTGAACAAAGAATTAATAGTCAGAACTGTTCTATGAGCAATCCTAACATTACCAACCTTGCTGAAGATACGAGTGAGCTTGGGAGTAACCTCAGCAATATAAGGTAACGAGACATATAAGTGATCAGCGGGAGCAACATCAACCATGTTATCATTATTATTATTATTAATACCAACATCCAAATTCTCAACATTATTAATATTATCAAAATTATTATTATTATTTAAGTTATTATTGGAGAAAAATAATTTCAATAATAATTTTTAATAATTTTTTCCTTTCTAACTTAAATAATTAAAATAATAGTAAAATATAATTTTTTCGCTCACCCTATATAATGAGCAAATAATATGTTTATTTGTTGGAGTGGTAGAAATACAAACGTTTCTCACAACTTTTCAGTTGGTAGTCATGATCGAACTTTTGACATGACAGTTTATTTAACTTCCTTTTCATTAATGTGTAATGTTGCTAAGAAGCACATGCTCGACCTTCAATTTGTCGGCATTTACATTTTCAAATTTTAAATGATTTTAATTATATGTTTGTGGTATTCATTTACATATTTTTGTGCTGTTATGGTTGATGAATGTGCTTGAAGTTTTGGATATTTTCCATCAATACGTACAACCTCGCTAACATTGTAAGTAAGGTTAGGTTTTTTCATTTATTCAAAACTTTAAGTATTTAATTATATTGTAGCTCCCTGATGATGACAATATTCATTGTCGAAATATTGGAAATATAATGTTATAAGAATACACGTTCGTTTTGCTGCTTCTCCCAAATAAATTGGTTTTTCGATTTTGTTTCTAACTAGTCAGCAAAAGACTACTTTCCACTTTCTATATATATATATTGAACCAGATATCATAGATCGTAAGAGAATTAGTACTATTAAAATATGTTGCTAGTATTAAAATATATGAAAATAATATAATTTAAGAAAATAAGTAAAAAGGAAACACTTTTCTTAATTTAAACAACATATCAAATAAAGATATATTAAATAATAGCCTATAACAATATAATAAATAAGGAATTACCTCAATAATAATACAAAATATAGAGATTGCCTAACCAATGTAATGATGTAAATAAAGTTGCCTAAGACGAAGAATAATTTCCATACCATAACCAGCTGTTCACCTAAAAAGAAACAATTATATAGTCAAGTCAAGAGAATATTAGATATAAGTAGTTACATTAGAATACAAATATTATTATAGATAATTCATCATAATCATTAATCTAAGAATAAAAAACAAATACAAATATTGAATAGAATAGAATTCAATAGATTTTCATAGATAAATAATGACATATATACAAATGATATATGGTAAATAAAATAAACGTTGAATCAATAAATAGAAATTTGTTAAAGTTTATTATAAATAATATAATGCAAAGAGTTTAGACAAATAACGTAAGAGAATTTATATTTATAATGAATATGAGTGTAACAATGATATACTATCAATAACAATATTGGATGTTGTACCATTTAAATGTATCTATGTATAACCAATTTTAATTTAGTTGTATGATGAAAAAACTCATAGGAACTCTATAAATGAACTAATTAGGTAAAAGAGTGTATGTATGAAATTTTTTAATAAGTGATAGAAGTTTCAATTATCTGATTGCAAAAGACAATATCTTATTGGTTATAAAATATGACAGAACAAATTGTGAATCAATAAATAAACTTTGAAATAGTGACCTGAAAAAGAACAAAAGACTGTTTGTTGAAAAAAGTAGAGAATCGAGGGGACGCTTAAATAAGAAGGGAAGCTGGTGTCAAGCGAGGAGTGTGTGTGATGGTGTTCCTGAAATTTCAAGAAATTCCCGGTTTAACACATTTAAACCTATAAAGTACTATTAAATACAATCTTAGTAATACTCAAAGTCAATTGTATCAAGTTTTTCGGCAAGAGTTTACGAAATTTTCATCAATTTTGGTTTTTTGGAACTTCAGCGGAGTGTTCCTGGGATCCAGAGACTTTCATCCCAATTCAAGAGCAACAGGTCAGTGTTTTTAAATCATTATTGGCCAATAATCAGTGTAAAAACTCAAAATACTCAATTAAGTACTTAATTTCATAAATTGATAAACTTTTGCAAATATGATCGATCTGAAAAAGAAAGAAACATACTTTGTATAGTGAATTCATTGCATAAATCGTTAAATTTAATAAAAGGCCGAATTTTCAATAAATTAAAATATGTACTTACGCCATCTTGTAATCGCATAAATCTGGTGATTGAAATTTCATAATGTAATAACTATTTCCATCTGTATATAATTTCTATTTTTCTATCTATGTATATAACAATTTTCTTTCCACAGCAATTTGTATCATATATAACTATAATTTATATATAAATTCTTTTATGTGTTTGAACCATTCACTTGTTTGCATCTTCAACAAACTTTGTATAATATGAATAGATGCTTCTTACGTATCAAAATTGTTCGTTTTATGTTAAAGCGCATGACTAGTTTTTTCACGCATGCGCATTGATGAAATTATTAAAATAAATAAGTAGATACAATATAACCATTGGCGTCGCACATTATTTTTATCAAATATAAAATATTGCATTGAAAATTAAATCTATTTCAAATAATGTGTTTTCTTTTTATTTAAACAATTACAACAATATAATAAGCCAGGACTCAAAGAGAAAAAGGATTTCACGCTCCCGAATTAATAAATATATAATAAATATAACAACTATATAAAAAACAATAACTGAGCTAGCCAAAATCTAAATAATAAACATCTACATTTAAATTGCATAATAAAAGTAAGTAAATAATTCAGTATATATTAATAATATATATATATATATATATATATATATATATATATATATATATATATATATATATATATTACTATTATTTATATTGTAATGAATAATATATAATTTATCTTTTTGTTAAGTTTATTTATGGGCGCCAATTTATAATTATTCCCTTGACTGACTAGCTCAATTTTTTTTTAATTATTTATTTATAGCGTTTATTTAATTAGTCGGAAGCACGAGAATCCTCCCTTTGAGTTCTGGATATAATAATCAAAGATTGAGGAAATATATTCATAATCTTACCTTTAACTTACAACCTCTGAATATATTTACAAAACTAGATGACTAGTTCAACTCCCCTCAAATTTAAATTTTCAAAAAGGAAGCTTTTAAGTTGCCTTTTTAAAATTTCAATTTCAACGTTCAAGCTAATAATTATATTCTACTTAATTCATTACTTTTTTTTTAAAGAAATTGAATTTGAAGAATCCTATATTTAAGTTTTTACTATTTCTATCTTAGACTTAGTTTCCATTATCTAATTCTATCCTATCCTATTCTAAATATTTTTACAAATATGAGACAAATCATTCTGGTTTCAAACATCTTATATATCTTTGTTTACTCTTAGTATACCATTCTATATTATTGTTTTGCTTCAATTCCTATTTCAATTATTATTCATTTATTCACACCGTAGAATCTTTATTCTTTGAACTGTTTCTTGCTTATACTTTTACTTACACCTTTTTCCTTCACTTAACAATTCTTTTAATGCTCTCATATTCTTATCTTATCTTCAAATTCAAGAAAAACTCTATTAATTTCCAATATTTCATATATTTTCATATCTTATTTTCAACCCTTATTCATGTCAATATAATTGCTCCTATAGTCTAACCTTTTTCTTTGCTTACTATCCCTATTTATATTTATTTGCATAATTCTGAATTATAACTCATCAACTTCATTTCCTCAATATATTAATTACATTATACTTTATATATATTTCATTTCTCCCTATCTCATAATAATTAATCATATCATATTCTATATAAATCTTTGCTTCCATATTTCATTGTTACTTATCTCCATAATTCCTATAAAATTTTATTTGACATGAATATCTCAAATTCTATATCTTGATTTAAAACTTTCTTTCCTTTCCACCTCTTTTACTGTGTTATTCAATTGATAACGAGCTTGTCCTTCCTAAATCCTACCTGTTCTTATTAATAAGTGTAAATTCTGTTTCTTATCCCCTCTACCTAATAAATTCTCACAAAATTTCTTAACATTATATTGTCGCTTTTATTTCAGTCTGTCTTTGGTATTATATATTTATTTATAACAGATTGTGTCTCTATTTGTTTGGGTTTTTATTTATATAGCTACTCTAACTTTCCTTATGATTTAAATGTGAAGTTACCCTACTTTTACTTAAAATCATCTATAAGCTTTTTATTAATATTTTTTTCTTTTTAGATTCTTAACTATGATAATGGAAACCATCTATATGTATCCTACATACGAAAAATGAAAGCCTTATACCTAACCTAGTATCTAATATTTTATGTTATATGGAAGTGCTACTTATGCAGAACATTGGAACCATTACATCTACCTGTAATACTACTATTTATTTACATGTAAGTAACATAATATTATCTATTCCTCTTTTTCTTATTTCATTCTTGTATCGTTTATTGAGAGTTATATTTATAAATTGACTCAATGTTAAAAACACCCCTGACCATGTTTGTTCCCGGGTATACCAATTTATAACTGTTTTGTGCATTTTCAGTTAATACCTCATAAGGTCACTCGAATGGCAATTGCAATTTAATACATTGGTCTTCTGCTTTATTAGATGTTTTTAGTGCTTTGATTATAACCAATTCTCCTTTGTTAAATCGTGTTTTCTTCTTGATCTTCTTGTTCTGATCCCGAATATATTTCTCAGCATTCCTCCTGATTCTTATATTTACCTTTTCTAATATCTCTTCTAGGGTAGTATCTCTATTCACAATCCAGTTTCGTTTCGGTTGAATACCTTTCATCAAATAAATTGGACTTTCACCTGTTACTCCATGTGATAAATTATTAATAAATTCTTCAATTCTATCCATGTTTTCATCCCATCGAATATGTATCCCTTGGCAAAGTATTCTTAAATATTTCAAAATTTCTTTTATATATCTCTCTGCTGGATTGAAGCTAGGTCTTCTAATACTAATAAATTGTAATTCTATTTGTTCCTTGTCACAATATTGTTTTAATTTTATACTTTCAAAGTATGTAGCATGGTCGAGTATTATTCTTTCAGGTCTTCCAACTTCTTCTATGTATCTTCTTAAACATTCTATTACAACTTTAGCTGTAGATCTCTTACACGGAAAAGTTTTAATAAATTTGGTATATACATCTACTATAACTAATAAATTCTTATTGCCCGATTCACTTCGATTTAAGTTTCCAATAAAGTCCATTGCCACAGTCTGTAATGGTTTATTTGTTATCATAGATTTCGCTGTCATGCAGTTATGGTAATTTTTCTCTTTGGCCAATTGACATAGTTGACAATATTTGCATACTTCTTTCACCACACTTAAATCCTTCTTCGCCACATAATTTTCTCTAAACAAAGTCCATAATTTTCTCGTTCCTATGTATCCATTCTCCTCATGTAAACGACTAATAATTTCCTTTGCAAACTCCTTACTTATCACAAATACTTCTCTGTCCTCCAATTTCTTATACCATATTTCATCAATTTTATAGGCACCCTTAACCTTCTTATCTTCAAAATGTCTCTGATCTTCTTTAATCCTTTCCAATGTAAATATCCCCTCTGTTTGGTATAATTGGTTTATTCCAATTTGAAATTTTGTCTGATCGTTTCCTACTTCATCTGCTCGACTTAATGCATCAGCTACAATGTTTTGTTTCCCTGGAATATATTTGATTTCAAATTCATATTCTTGTAGCAATAATATCCACCTGTGAACACGATTATTGGCATAACGGTTTTTTAACATAGCTGTTAATGCTGAATGGTCGGTTTCTACAATAGACTTAGCTCCTAATAGATAAAATCTTAATTTACTTATGCAAAATACTACACTAGCCATCTCCAATTCTGTTATGGAGTATTTCCTCTCTGCTGGTTTGGTCACTCGGGATATAAAACTAATAGGTACTTCACATCCTTCTTGTATTTGAACTAATACACCTGCCAATCTTTCTATCGAAGCATCAGTTCTTAAGATAAACGGTTTGTCGTACTGTGGATGAAAAACTTTTAAACTGTTTAGAAAAATTTCTTTTAATTCCTGAAATGTGTTTTCTCTTCTCTCATCCCATTTCCACTTAGTATCCTTCTTTAATAATTCTATGAGAGGAATTTCTCTCCTACTTAGATCGGGTATTAACTTCTTGAAATAATTAATGACACCTAGAAATCCCCGCAAAGTTCTTAAATTATTCGGTGTCTTATACTCCAAAATTGCTTTAATTCTCTCAGGATTCATTGTTATACCAGTGTCATTTAAAACATATCCTAAATAATCCACTTCTCTTTTATAAAACTGACATTTGTCCAAATTTAACTAGAGTCCAGCGTTTTCTAATTCATTTAATATTATTTCCAAATGTTTTGATGTTTCTCTTCTGTTTCAGAAAAAATCAAGATGTCATCTATGTAGTGTAGAGTGAAATCTTCATAAGGATTCAAGATTGTATGCAGAGTTCGTACTAAAGCAGCACAAGAGCTTTGTAGTCCGAACGGCACCACACAAAATTGGTACACCACTCCATCTACCATGAATGCTGTGTATTGTCTACTACGATGATCCAATGGAATTAACCAAAAGCTATGCTTTAGATCTAATTTTGAAAATATATTAGCCTTTGTAATTCTTCCAAATATACCTTCAATATTTAATGGACTTTCGTATTGTTTTTTGTAAATGTGTTTATATTCCTAGCATCCAAACATATTCTAATATCTCCCGATTTCTTCTTTACACATGTTATAGCACTTATGTATTGTGAATTTGATCTTTCAATAATACCGTCATGTAACATTTTATTTATTTCTTGGTATACCTTTTGTTTTAATTTATACGGTATCGGATAGGTTTTGATCTTAAAATTTTTTATTTCTGGTATTACTTCTATTTTATGTACATATCTGGTTGCAACACATACTTCTTCATTGAATAGTTTTTTATGAGAGTCAAGTAATTCATATACTCTGTTTATATTCCTCCAGACATAATTCATCCCTCATGTTTCGTTCTTCTTCAAAAATGTGATTTAATTGTCCAATTCTATGCTCATTATATATTATATTTTGCATTTTATAATCTATTATAATTCTATGTTTATTCAGTTCATCTGTACCCATGATTATGTCATATTTTAAATTTTTTACTATTAACAATTGTACTGATAAAATCTTGCCATTTAATTCTAAATTTGTCATTATAGTTTTTGTTGCTTCATACAATTTTCTTTCATTTGCCCCTACTAATGATATTTTATGCGTATTTATCACCATAATATTGTCCTGATTTAAATTGTCTACGATATTTTGATTTATGATGGACACTTCTGGAGCCGTATCTAACAAAACTCTACATTTAATGTTTTCTAAATTTCCCTCTATAAATATTAATCTAGTTAATTCTTGGTTTGTGTGATCTTCGTCTAAAATGAATTCCCTAGGATGTTGATATTTAGAAGAATAGACAATATTATGCACGTAAGAGCAACTTATTCGAAATTTGGATCAGAACTCGGGCCCTGATCACTATCCCTTCTTACCTCTTCCTGATTTTGTATCATGTTCACCTGTCTTCTATCTTCACCTCCTCGACTATCTCTTTGATCATAATTCCTGTCTCTGTTTTCATTTCTTCTGTCCTCTTCATTATTTCTCCCCTCTCTTATGTATTCTTCTGTCTTCTTCTCGACCATCTCTTTGATAACAGTTCCTGTCCCTGTCCTCATTTCTTCGATCATCTTCATTATTTCTTCCATCCCTTCTATTTTGTTGCCAGTTCCTATTTCTATTACCGTTATCATTTCGTCTTCCATAATTTTGATAATTTCCTCCATTTTCGTATTGCCTATTTCCATTATTTCGATTACCATCGTTCCCATTCTGATATCCATTTCGGTGATTTCCATACCCATTTCTATGGTTATCATATCTCGGATTTCTATTATCCCGTCCTGGTCCTCTTCTCTCGTAATTTCTATTTTCATTATTTCTATAATCATTTCTCCTTTCATTTTCTCTTCTTTGCTGTCCGTTCCCATTTTCACTTGATCGATTGTCTCGTAGATCATTGTGATTTGTATAGCTCCTTTCCACTCGTTGTAAGTAGCTTGATAGACTATCCATAGATTTTATATTATGAAGCGCTATAGTTTCAGCTACTTCGGGATTATAATGTCTTCCAATGTACAACACTAATTCTTCCTCGTTCATTCCAGGTTCTAAGTACTGGGCTATATTGTATAATTGCATAGCGTAATTGTTAAGGTTTTTGCTCTTCTTGTAGTCAAATTTTCCGAAGTATAGCCTTTCCCTGAATGAAGCTTGTTGCAATTCTCCCCAGAAATAGGCTAAGAATTGTTGCTCAAAATCTCCTAAGCTTTGTATCTGTTCTTCCTTGTTACAGAACCATAACAAAGCATGGCCCTGTAATATGCTCCTTATAATGAGCTTTATCTCCATGATATCTCTTAATCCTTTAATTTTATTCCGAATTATTTTTAGGAATACTTTGGGATGTATATTGTTTATATTTCCATCAAATTTCACCCCGATTTCGAAATTGCTATGGAAATTTCCTGGACATACATTGACTCCTCCACTTCTTCTCAAATTCTCTTCCATTTCCTCTACCGTATTCTTTAATTTCCTATTCATTTGTACTATTTCTTGATTTACTTGTCGATTTATATCTTCAGTGATTGCTAAACTCATCCCCGTTCTTTCTTCTATCCGGCCGTCTAAATCCTTGAATTTTCTGTTTACGTTTTCTTTTATCTGTTCCACTTCCTTTGTTATATGCTTAGCTTGTTTTGATACCTCTACTTTTCTGGTAAATTCTCTTCTATATCTCTTCTAAATTCTGATACTTCTTCTACTATGATCTTTTCTATGTTTTCTCGAATTTTCATACCATTTTCTTGGATTTCTATCCTCAGATGTTTGTTTTGATCCCCAATGTCTTCTTTCACCTTCTCTATCTGCTTTCTTCATTTTCTTCCCGAAGTTTCCTGAATTCTTGAATACTTTCAGCTTTCACCGCTTCTATCTTCTTTTCCAATTTATTCATGTTTCCATTAATTTTATCCATCTTCCCGTTTAAGCTCCCCTCTATTCTATTTATATTTTCATTCAAATCGTCCTTCATTGTGTTCATGTCTCCCCTCAAATTTTGCTCCATTTTTTTCATGTCTGTCTTTATACTGTTTATGTCTCCCCTCAACATAGCAAATTATTGTTGCATCCATTGTTCATTTATATTTATTCCTCCTTGTGTTTCCCTTCTTTCTTGTGTATCTTCTTGTTCCACGTCTTCTTCATCTCCTTTTGTATTTTCTTCAGATGCACCTCCTTCTGATTGCTGTCCCTGGATCAAATATTGAACCTGGAAATCTCCCATTCCATGGCTCCTCTCTTCTCTTTCCTCTTCCGATCCGCTATCGTTTCCGACCTGCTTTCCATCTCTCAATACCATTTTCTTGTCCATGATTTCTTTGTTTGTTATTAATTAAAGCAATTTAATTATTTATATTTGCCCCAACGTTGGGCCGACAATTTACTATTATTTATATTGTAATGAATAATATATAATTTATCTTTTTGTTAAGTTTATTTATGGGCGCCAATTTATAATTATTCCCTTGACTAGCTCAATTTTTTTTAATTATTTATTTATAACGTTTATTTAATTAGTCGGAAGCATGAGAATCCTCCCTTTGAGTTCTGGATATAATAATCAAAGACTGAGGAAATATATTCATAATCTTACCTTTAACTTACAACCTCTGAAAGAAACAATATCTGTTAAATAAAACGATTGAAATACGACAACAATGATATTGATAATTTAATCATGGATGTGAGAATAAAAAAAATCAACACATTAATGTAAGGCTGTTTAATAAAATAATTTGAAAATTTTTAACCTGATTGGAACATAATAAAATATTTTTGAAACTATTAATTTGCTTTGAACATTTATTCTTATGGAATTGTGCCACCCTATATCATACATGTATCCTTTATAACAAAATGTTCCCACTACTGCGTCGGCGCTAAATCTCCAAACGCATGCGCTGCTACAATATACATGAAAGAAGGAGGTTTTCCTTCCATAAATCACGTTTTATAGTCAACACGACGTTAGCGTGCTTGTGATGAAAAAATTTGTTAAAATTATCAAGTTTCTATAATCAATTACATATAAGTGATAATTTATAAACTATATATGTGCGTGTGTTTAAAGGTCAAGAAAGTGATAGATTAAAGTTATACATGCAATAGCTGGAAGGAAGATATGAGATTTAATTTAACATTCATGATGCACGTGATATTTCAAGTAGATAAATTTACAAAAGGTGAGTATAATAATTTTATAGATATTAAAGATATAATTCTCTATAGATAAATTTATGATGCATCATATTTTATTGCTTTTGGCCTTTTGATGCGTTATATAATTCGAACGTTCTACTAAAGATTTGAGTGTACACTTTAAAAATGTTAATTGGAATTCCAAATAAGTTTAAGCAAAATACACAGACCTTATTTTTGCTATCACTGCCGGCTGCACTCGCATCTTCAAATCTTGCAGATATCTCATAAGAGATATGCTCCTACTGCACTATTTAATCCTTACACAGGATTGGATACTCTTGTGATTAGTTTGATTTAAATTTTTTATATAATTTTAACTTTTAAATACTTTTTAAACAATTTTGTACAGAGAGCAATCTTTTATCGACGCATCCTCCATCACCATCTCAAATCGACTCTTTTTTTGTTTTTCAAAATCAACAAGTATTTCAGCTTCCCTAGTCCATAGCTCACTTATTTGTTTTTTTATCACTAAAATTGTTATTCTCCAGTCTTTTAGTTACTATTTTGAAAAAACATGAATTTATTGTCCTGGAGGGTAATAACACTGATTCACTTAGATTTCTATTGTATTAAGGAATTTTAATTAAGTCCTCTTTTCCTCCTACAATAGTCAATTTTCTTATATTTATGTTGTTTAGCTAATTTGAGAAATGTTTATTTTTACAAATTTTACAACCTATATTATTAATTAACCTATATGTAATTGATTCTATTTTAGTTTGAGTCTTGTTTTATAGTTATTATACATAAACTCCTGATTATTTTTGTTTTTGTAATTAAATTTTATATATATAATCAATAAGCAATGATTTTATGTTGGTAATGAAAATTCCCTAGCAGGCATTACTTCCTGTAAATATTCATTTCCTTTTTATACGTTTGGGCTGTGTTCCAACTATCTTTTCCATCTAGTTTCAACCCTTTGCAATGAATGAATGAATACATGGTATTCTAAACTTTTGCTACTACTAAAAAAAAATATGTAAATAATGTTAAGTTATCGTTAGACTGATTATTCTTTTCTCTTAATTTAGGTTTCAAGGTATTATATGACGTTTCGTACTGCAGAAATTGCTATGGCTGTGTTCAGTGTAATACGGAATTCCGTGACTTTGGCAACCAATCAGAATTACTGGTACAGGTAATATTTACTATTTAATTAACTAATATAGTGTTGGAATTTTTATTCTTCATCCCTTTTTAAAAACATTCACATCAATATTTCACCCGATTTATTCATATTTCAATCTTTTTATATTTTAATATTTGACTTGTTATTGAGTTTATTCTAATGGTTGTGTCTACTGACACTCCTTCCGTTACAATAAGACCTTTTTATTATGTTTATTTATTTCAATATATTTACAAAACTAGATGACTAGTTCAATATATATATATATATATATATATATATATATATATATATATATATATATATATATATATTATTTAGAATTGATACTTTAATTTAACAATGCCCCACGTTTGGGGTCAGTTAAATAGGAATTGCTATATTTTAATTTATATAATGCCCCACTTTTGGGTCAGTTAAATAGGATTACTTTATTTTATTTATAATGCCCCACTTTGCGGTATGCAAGTTATATGTGATTTAACTTTTACCTTTACGTTCTATATATATGTCTTTTACGTTGTGGTACAGTTAAACATGTGTGTGATGATTTGATTTTTAAGTACTTTATATTTATTAATATACTTTATACAAGTTGAATATGATTGGACTTTAAGTATTAATATATATCAATGTATGATTTGAATATATGGATATGTGAATATGAAATGATATTATATTTATTGCAAATTTAAAACTTTTTATACTATTGTTGGGTTCGCCAAATTATATAACTTTTTTATTCAATGCTTCCTTTTATTTATTATGCTATTTATGAACATGTAGTTTATTTAATTCTTATGTTTTCTTACCTCGGCTGCTCTTATTCGTTTACGACTCTTAAAATCAGTAGGGTTCTGGGCATATTATGATAATAAAATCAACCTTGCTTATTTATGTGATATATTTATGTGACTAAAAAAAATTTGTGAAATAAAACTTTTGAAAACACACAGAAAAAAAAATGATTCATATACAAACTATTTGTTTCGGCTTATTATACAGTTAGACTGATGAAACTATTTATTAATAAAATAAATGATTAACCTTTTGTTCTACCAATTCTTACGTTATACATAAATAATGAGTTATTTTATATATATCTAAATCTCCACTTTGAATATGACTTTCTTTATATTCCAAAAAAATTATACCTTTCTTTTTAACCACGACTTTTTCTGGCTCATTTGCATAACTTGGTCGAAATCTTGTGAGCGTTGAAATTCTTAGAAATTTGCAAACACCTGCTCTTTCTAACTTTGCTTCTATGTTAAACAAAAAAACTTTTTAAAGTGTTTCCTTTTTTTTAACTAAGAGGATTTATGAAATGATTTTAAATGTTGAATTTTAGTTTTCTTCGGGACGTGAACTTGGAAACATATTTGATATTTTATCGATTCAAAATTTACGTTTTTAAATATTATTTTACTGTATGGTAATAATTGTGTATTGATATAAACTGGAATTAGTTGTGGTCTGTTACTCGTGGAAATTTTTATATATATTTTTGGTGAAGTTCGACATGAAAGAAATTATACATTTATCTACATTTTATAATGGTAAGTTTTAATATTACTTTTTCTCTGGTATATTATATTCATGTAAAGATAACAGAACTTTACTACCAGGTATATGAGCTCTTAAAATTTTTTTATATCACTTGAAATTATTATTTATACGTTCTTATTTGAAAGTTTCATTTATTTGGTACCAAATATATTTAATAAACACACAACCGACCTTTTGTTCCTTTTTCTTGAAATGATGCTACATCGGAGGAGACGCTTCCAATAGATTTTCCCGCCTTTGATGTTGAATGCCTTTGCTTTTCATTATCTAGGTGATAATTTTCTTCCTCTGCTACTTGTAGTCTCACAAACGTTTGATACACTTGATTTATTTTACAATTGATTAGATTTATGTTGATTTATATACTTTTCCTTTGACTAATTATAAATTTGTTACATTAAATAAAACTAGGATAACTTTATTAGTGTTACCTATCTGACCACTGACTCTCAACTACCAATTTCCCCCATTTTACATCGAACACAACCCTTTTTATCGTCTGTCACCGGAAGTGGTTCTTGTTCTCGAAAGTTCGATTGAAAATTTCACCTGTCACTTTGTTTATTGTTGTTTTTATTGTTTTTCTGACTTAAACTTATTGCAAACTATAGTTTTTTATACCTAATATACTTATTGTCATTGACTCATTCACTCACACCTTATTATTGTATTTTTCCATATCACTGTTTATTTGCGCTGTTTTGATTGGTCAATGCAATTTCATTAATTCTACGTTTTCTACAATCTACATATTTACTTATTATACATATATACAATTCATTTCTCTTTATGTTTGATATTATTACACCTATATACATAAACTATGTCGGTAATCATTTATTTCATTATTGTTTTTCACATTCAAAATAATTTATGTTGGTATAATTTGTCTCAACTGTTTTATTTTGGTATAAATTTGACCTTGCCCATATTACAGATTCCTACTTATTATAATATTTCCTATACCTACTTTTATGATTAATTATTAACTAAATATCTTATTCTATATATTTTATTACTTCTAAATGTCTTTTTATTGTTTAATAATTATAGTTTTAGTTACATTTGTTAGAAGTTTCTATTTATTTTTAAAATATAAACAGATGCTCTGGGTGTCTAAAATTCCATTCAGCGTTATATTATTTCTTGATCTGCGTTTACTTGTGAGGTTCTGTCTAAGGTTGTTTTTATTAAGTTGAAAAATTAATTTTTATAACTGTTTTTCTGATGTTTGTTTATGATTTCTTTTTATATTTATTTACTATCTTTTTGATTATAACCATTGGTCGTACTTAGTTATATTGTTATACGAGGTATTTTATTATTTTGATACATCATTTTTTAAAAATTATTTTTATTGACAAAATGTTAATCTTATGTCCTTTATCAGGATTCTATATGGGTTCTGTATATGTTCTATTTACAACAATATATATATATATATATATATATATATATATATATATATATATATATATAACAACAACAAAGAGATTCATCGGTAATTCACGCAAAAAGAAAAAGGGCCACTGAAACAGATTGGTAATCGCAGACATGCATGTTTCTGGCTCATTTGCCGTCCTCAGTACGGTATAACCAAATAAGTATGTAAAACTTTGGGAGCAAGGACGTTGATTGAAACATGGAAAAACACAAAACAACGGATTTCACAGAGAAACCAAACGCACATTTCTGCCTTCAATTGAAAGATTCCAAGTTTTCGGGAAAACAACATGACTTTAACGTCAGAGGCGTTACATTATCAAATTTTATTTAATCATTAAATAAGAAAAGAATTAATTATTATATTAAAAACATGTCATTATTATTTCCGATTTTTATTTACAATCAACAAAACAAACCAATTAAAATTATAAGATAGTAGCTAAGTTCAATTATTCATCAGAGCATATAAAAAAAATGATTACTATGAAAAAACTGAAGAGAGGAGTCTTCATGCCCCGGCTTTGTATGAGTAAAGAGCAGCCGAAGGTAAGTTCTCAATCAAATTTATTATACAATAGTGTATTGTTGAATTTTACGTCTTGGAAAATTAAAAGTGTTAAATTTTATTGTTATCTATAAAGTGACAGAGTTTGTTCTAAAGAAATCTATAGAGTCAGTGCTCATAGATTTCTCTCCGGGATCATCACCCCCAATTACGGGCACCCCGTACCTTACAGAATATACGCGTCAATTACGCGATAAAATTCAAAAATTGAACACCCAAAAACCTGAAATATTCCCGTCGGAAAACTTAAACAGTGATAAAAACATTAGTGTCAAATCCAAACATAGTTAAAGTGAAAACATCCCCAAAAAAACAATAAAAATCCAATCCAAATATATAAATAAACACAAAAAATTGCCTAACACATTAAGTACTGCTCATAAAAAAAGTAAACGGAAATTTCCGCAAAAATTAAATTCTCCAAATGTTCACGACGAACCACGCTCCATAGCAGATAGCAGTGAAACACACTCCAAATTCTCTGCTGAGCTGAAGAGAATTAGAGACAAAACTCAAGAATTAAAATTAAAAAACTCAAATTATTTCAAAGTGGTATACATAGACGACGATCCGGAAATAGTAAAAATTGAAGCAAATTCGAACAGATCCCCAAATAGTATAAAATTAAATAAAAAGTGTCTAGAACTAGTGGACACCGAAACATTAAACAAGTGTCTAGACTACTCCAAGACACTAATACCAGAAAACAAGAGAATAGAAGTCATCGAAAATACTTCAGTTGCAAACACAATCAACCAAGATCAAGTCTCCAACGAAAATAACACTTCCACTAATAACAAGTGTCTAGTAAACAATATTAAAAAGTGTATAGAAAATAAGAAAGAATAGTGTCTAGGAACAATCATAGACGAGTGTCTAGAAAACTCTGAAAATAAGTGTATAGAAACAAATACACAGTTAACTTCTCGATTCCAACTAGCCGTGCCAATAATACAGACAGAACGTCCACGCCAGAAAGGACTGAATTGAACAGCAACGTAAACTTTAACCAAAACATGGAAAAAGATATTATAGGGTATCAATCAAGCGAAGGAAACTCAGAAGATTCCCAGCTTACTCTCTCAAAACAAAATTCTACCACCGTCCAGGCCCAGTGTGGTGGTTGCTTAGTAAGTACCCCTCGTATAGACTTCTTTAGCCATAAAACCATTTATCTTCGTGAAACACTTACCTCGTAACCATTCTTTAGGGTTGAATAAATAACATCGTTTAAAACTCAATGTGATAAAATATAATTATGCACTACTAACACAGATTATAGATACACAATACATACATTTGTACTATTCAAAATAATAATAATGAATCATCCTGAAAGTTGTCGAACCTTTATATTTATAGGAAGTCTTAGAACTAATGAGTCAGTGGCCCGTACTCTTGACCTTCCTGATCATGTGAATATGATATTTTACAGCGGACGTGCTTTTATTATGTTTACCTGACCTTAATAGTTCGGTGCCCGCTAACCACATTGAAATTATTATTTACACAAATTTAACAATGTCTTTTCTTTTGGTAATGTCTTTTTGTATAATGTCTTTTTGAGATCATCACACCAGGTCCACACAGCCCCAGAACTCTCCTGGGCACAGGAAGTTGGCAACGAAACAGGCAACCCAGATAATCAGGGTGACAATTTTACTTCGCAATATTCAAAGCTTTTCAAAAATGCGAAACAAATTTCTGCAAAAAAATTGGATATGACCAACAAAGTTGATGAGAATTTAAACGCCATTATGACAATCCCGAATAGCAACCAAATGGAAGTGGCTGTGTCACACCTCCGAGCTTTATCAAACCAAAAAAATACACAAATTTCACCACGTTAATCAATCAAACTACAAAAACACAGCAACCGACCAGTACCGAAAACAAATTCGACTCCTTATCGGAATCATCAGATGAAGAAATTCAAAAAACAGCACCAATACAAAAAAGGAAAAAAACCAAATTTAAAAAATTTTATTCCTTATCTGATACATCATACGACGATGTTAACAAACATCAGACAAAAAAGCCGGAAGCTAAAGATTTGGCTAATAGTAATAAAAAATCGAATACAGCATGTCCCCCGATTGTGATTAACGGAAACGTCTCCGCACATCGGGAGATGGTCAAGAGATTAAAAATTGAAATTAAAAATAACTTCGAGATGAAGTACACGGCTAACTCGACAATCATATTTACTAGAGAAGCAACTGATTTCGAAAACCTAAAACTAGCTCTCCGTTCTGAAAAAAATCCCTTCCATACGTATACAAGAAGGGAAGACAAAAATCACGCCTTTGTCCTAAGAGGGCTCACAGAAGGGATACAATTAGATGAACTGAAAGAAGAACTAACATCAGCATATAAACTCAACATAAAAGATATATACAGGATGACGACGAAAGGGAGATCCTTATAGCTGGTAGTCACCGATCCCAAAATAACCCTAGACTATTTAAATAAAAATGTCAAGGATAATTGAATACACAAGAGTACACAATGGGAGTTCAGAAGGCAGTCGAAGCCCATTATACAATGCCACATTTGTCAGTTGTGGGGCCACGCCACGTCAAATTGTGGCAGAGCCCCAAGGTGCTTGAAATGTGCTGCACCTCATCTCACCCCAGAATGCCCCAAGGACAGATCGAAGCCGGCAGTGCTAATTGCAACGGAGAACTCCCCGCTAACGCCGAGATCTGTCCGGAGTATATTAAGCGACGTGAGTGGCTGCAACAAAGAAGAACCACTAGCCAAAATCAAAAAACTGAACCAAGAAGATATATACCAGCCCCACTTCCCACAACCAACCCGTGGAATAAAAACAAAAACTCGCACCCTGATATAGTTGAATTCCCGAGCCTCCCACCAAAGCCGGCAACCCGAACTTCGCAGCAAGAAAACATTCCTCAGGCACAGACAAGATATGAAACCAACCCTCAATCAGCTGACATCACAAAGTTTGCCAATCTAAATAACTTATTTAGCGAACTAAACACCATTGTCAATCTGGATGAACTCACCAGGACGGTAACAGACTTGCTTCACGAAATGAAGAAAGCGACAAACAAGCTTGAAAAATTTACGATATATAATAATTTTGTTTAAAGCAGACAAGTATGACATCTAGACAAGTAGGTGGATAAATAGGAATTCAAAAACGAAATTTTCTCAAAATAATTTTCTGTAATGTACATGGAATAACTAATAAGATCCACCTTATTCGCTATTTTCTCGATGCTCATAAACCAGACATATTCTTTCTTATTGAGACATTCCTTAAACCCAATAAATCCGTGAACTTCAGAAACCCCAATTATAGTCTTATTAGACAAGACCGCCCCGCAAATGTCGGTGGTGGTGGTGGTGGTATCGCAGTATTAATCAAAAAAGACATAAATTTTCAACTCCTGCAACCGAATAATTCATCAATTGAGCATATCTCACTCTTAATTGACAATAAAATCAAACTAGTTGGGGCTTACAGCCACCCCCACACTAAACTAACAGAATTAGACTTTTTCAACATTATAAAAACACATATTAGGGTTCTTATAGTGGGTGATTTAAATTGCAAACATCCACTATGGGATTCTATTGCCACATACCCAAACACAAATGGAAATACTCTGCAAAGGTTCTGTGATAACTCAGAATGTAATATTTTCAGCACAGACGATCCCACCCACTTCCCTTTCAACAATGTTTCCCCCAGCACCATAGATATTGCTATTGGACGTAACATAAACACAATTAGTAAATTAAAAACCATCCCAGACCTCAATTCTGACCATTATCCTATTCTCCTTGAACTAAAAGTGACACACACAATTCACCCCGATCTTACAAAAAGGCACGATTACACAACAACCAATTGGACACAATACAGAAAGTACATAAACGAACACTTAACAATCACAGACAAAATTAAAGACAGAGTACACTTAACAAATATAATACAAAACTTACAAGATATCATAATTACTGCAAGAAACAAAACCACCACCCTGAAACCTAAACTCCAAATTTTCATCATTATAAACATAAAAAAGATAAAAACAAAATTCGCTGCAGATGGCAAGTAACCAGAGCTGACAGTGACAGACAAATGTTAAAATATTACCAAAACACGATTAATATCCTAATAAAAGAATATCGAAATTTCAGGTGGAAAACATTTTTATAGAAGTTATCACCCAGTGACAACTCTCTATGGCGAGTTACTAGAAATTTGAGATGAAATAGGCAGGAAATTTCAAAAATAATAGCTAACGGTAAAACACTTACTCAAAAATCAGATATCACAGAAGCCTTTGGAGAGTATTTTCAAAACAACTTCACAAACAATACAGCAAATACACTTCACCACACTAATATAATTCAATTAGTTGAAAATAATTTACATAATACACACAACTTACACACGAAAAATTTAGCCACAACTCAGGAAATATACAATACAATCCATACGCTTAAAAATAAAACAGCGCCGGGGAAGGATGGTATACCCAACATCCTCCTCAAGAGCCTCCCAAAAAAGCTATAGTACAAATCACGTACATAGCCAATTTCATTATCAAGACTGGAAATTATCCAGATATGCTCAAAATAGCCAATATCATTCCCATCGTCAAATCTAATAAATAACTCTGCTATGTGGATAGTTACAGACCCATTTCCTTGTTAAATAACACAGCAAAGGTGATGAATAAAATCATTCTTAATAGAATACAAGCATTTGTAGACAAAAATAATATAATACCTCTCGAGCAGTACGGATTCAGAGGTGGACACAGTACGGTTGCACAAATTAGTCGTGTGTTCAACTTTATCAGAGAAGGCTTTTTTGCTGTTATGGTCACTGTAGATATACAGAAAGCCTCTGATTCCGTATGGTACGAGGGGTTGTTGTATAAACTTATTAAATTAAAAGTACCTGACTACTTAATAAAAATTATATATTCGTACATAACAAATAGACAATTCTATTCTAAAGTGAATGACGGCCTGGCGGGCCCATTCCGGATTCAAGCCGGCGTGCCCCAAGGATCAGTCTTATCACCTTTGTTATATTCTTAATTTACTCACGATCTTCCCACCTCCCCACAAATCCTAACAGCCATGTATGCGGACGACACCTGTTTCGTATCATCAGCTACAACATCAGAAACTGCACTACACATATTACCATACATAAGGGACAACAAACTTATAATTAACACCACCAAAACAGAGTACTTGCTACTCAGGAGGAGACCAAGAAAAAACTCGTTGCAACTTCAGCTGTGTATTGATGGGCAGTATATTACACCCAGTAATACACTGAAATACCTGGGCTATACTGTGCATGGCACTACCAATGCTAATGCGCATATTGCACAACAGGTTTCAAAAGCGAAAGTTGCAATGAGCAAACTTTACCCTTTAATTTGTAAGAATAGTTGTCTCTCTTCCATAAACAAAATCACAATATACAAATACATAATACGACCAATCCTCACATACGCTGCACCTGTATATTATACAGCAACAAAACACAATTTCCACACACTGCAGGTGGTACAGAACAAGTGTCTCCGCA
The DNA here is from genome assembly GCA_963921935.1 of Galeruca laticollis. Lineage (NCBI taxonomy): Eukaryota > Metazoa > Arthropoda > Insecta > Coleoptera > Chrysomelidae > Galeruca > Galeruca laticollis. The sequence continues at coordinate 126,365,140 of OY998181.1, forward strand.
TGGCAATTAAACACACAACAGTTTACCCAAGACTTCCCAAAACTCCTTGGTCACATGAACAAGCAGACTTGCCCACTATCAAGGACTTCATAACTAAAATATCCTCAAACTTTTATAAATACAGTGTCCCTGAAAATCTTTGTAATACTCTCAGAGCCGCCAGTCGCGCAGAAGACACTCTTGATAGTGGGTGTAGGCTTCTACATGGTAATTTATACACATAGCAAGTTGTTTAATCCCCAATAACCAAATATTTCGAAATAAGGGATTATCTTACCCCTTATTCAAAACATAAACTACCCTCTGTAAAAACATATAATAAACTATAAACAACGCCTGTCATGTTGCCATTCCTCATAAACTAACTTAGTTCGCTTTTGAAACCCTGTTTTTAAAACCGCTTTTCAAGGACAAAACAGTCTAAACATCTGGGGCGTCTTACTTGTATATGCGGGACAAAGTGAATAATATCAAACAAACAAATGGGTAATGCAGATCGCAAGGAACCATGTACCTACCACTTCATGGCAACACAAGGGTAGTAAGAAATGCCAGAACACCGGCCTTACTGTTTTTGTTTTCATACTATCTTTGTAAATATTAAACTGGAAAAAGTATTGTAAATAAAGACATTTTTTAATTAATTAAATTATACATATACCAAAATCTTCAGGCCTGGCATCATAGCCTAGGCAAGATTTGCCTGTTTTGTAATGTGCCAACTCTGGAAATCTCATTCATTTATACATTTATTATTAATTACAGGTTGGCGCTATAAAGAAGTACATACATCCTGGTGACATCCGGGAAAGAGACGACAGAGAAACATAATTATACCTTTAGTGTAGTATAAGTAATGATCATTGGTCATTATATGGAAGGATAAGTTCAGATATTTACTCTTTCACTACTATGTCTGTTTATGCTACAAAGTTGTTTGATTTTACGACATTATCTCTAAAAATGAATTTTGGTGTATCCTTATGTAGTATTAAATTTCTTCTTTGAAATTTTTACTTTTAGGTATTAGGTTGAGAGTCAATGGAATTGAGTTAGAAAGTTTTGGAAGAAAGAAAAACAAAGATCGTTGTGTTACTGACTTTTTAAAAGTTTGTACTGAAATGTCCAAATTAATTGTGGATCTAGTTACACGGGTGTCTTTAATTTTAAATAATGTAGGGTTTGTGTAGATTTTCACTATACAGCTATAAACATAAAGTAGTTTTATATTGAAAACTTTTGTTTAATGATATAACTTTCCAGTGGAATAGAGCTTACTTTCATTGAAAATCATTTTTAAGATTGTATTTTGAGTAGTTTGTAGTATATTAAGAGTAGTATTGAATGTTCCACCCCATGCAACAATGCAGTATCTCAGAACTGCTTCAACTAGTGAATTATAAACAATAAGTAACTTTCTTCTTGGTAGAATATCGCGCAGATTATAAAATGTATGCAATAATGTACGTAATCTTTTACTAACATTTGTTATGTGTTCTGACCAGCGAATGTGTTGGTCTATAATGACACCTAAATAATTTATAGAACCAAGTTTTTCTATTATGGGTTGATCAACTACATTGGGACTGGAAGCAATACATTTCGTTTTTTGACATTTAAGATCAGTTTATTATAATTTAACCACACATTTATTTTTCTTTAATTAACTTTGTCCCAATGTTTCCCAGTAAATACTATCGCTGTGTCATCAGCATAACAAACTAAATTACCTTGGAAATTGTTGATTTTTGTAATATTATTCATATATATTAGCGGTCCTAGAACCGTTCCCTGAGGTACACCACATTTTACGAGACATTCAGAACTTATATCAGCACCTACCCTTACCGCTGTATTCGGTTTCCTAAGTAATCTGAAATGAGATTTAGTGCAGTTCCACGTACTCCACAATTACATAATTTGAGCAATAAGATTTTATGGGAAACAGTGTCGAAAGCCTTGGCCAGGTCAAATAAAACAGCAATACATTTTAACGACTCATCCATTGCCCCGACTGTCCCAGAAAATCCATCACGGCATTTTCAGTGCTAGAATTTTTAATGAAACCATATTGCCTCTTTGTGGTAATGTTGTTTGCATTAAAGAAATCAAGTAATGTTTCTTTTTATACCATTTCGAATAAAATTGCAAAGTTATTTGTTATTGATATAGGTCTGTAGTTATTTATTTCACTCTTATTCCCCGATTTAAAAACTGGAGTAATGATAGATTCTTTCCATTGCTAAGGAATTTTGCCACATTGAAAACAGACATTAATAATGTGTGACAAAAGTTCAGCAACATGCTCATGAATTGATTTAATAATTTTTGATTGTAATTGATCAGGGCCAGGTGGAGAGTTATTTTTTAAATTTGATATGAGTATAATTACTTCATTTGTTGTAATTGGGTTTAAGAAAATATTTGAGTCTACTTCATCTTTTTCCATAAAACTGTCCGGTAGGGTAGCATTAGGGATTTTGTTTGCCATTCCAACTCCAATTTTAAATTGTTCTACGTTTAATATTTCTCTAGTTTCAGATAAATAATATCTAACATGTTCCGGCCATCTCCATATAAACCAGAAGCTCATTAAAATGTTTTTGCAGACTCCTTATATTGAAATGTATACCTAACGAGAGTTTATCTCTGTCTACCCTCTCCCGAATGTACTCTCCAAAATTGTTGTATACTTTTGTATCAATTTCGGCACTATCTAATACACTTAAATATTCATTCATAATACAAATGTTATAATTCTAAACCCCCTGAAAATATATAAATAATTTTTTTATATAATAGGTTACAAAAAATGTACCTATTTACAGTAGTCGCTATTTGGTCACATAATTAGGTATTTATAATTCATTATTCCTCCTATTCATAGATTTATTTAATTATGATCGTTCACAGAAAAAGACGAATAAAAGCGTTTTCATCTTTGAATTAATTTATTGTAGTCACTTTCATTTTTTATTATAAGTAGTCAGTAGTAATCTAGAAAAGAAAAATATATAAATAAATAACAATATAACAATAAGTGTAAATAATTAGGTAAAGTATAGGATAATATAAGTAGCTTAAGTTTCAAAATTTATATACAATTATTAAATCACAAAATTCAAATTTTAGTTTTGCCCTTTTTTATTTCTAATAACAAAATCGTATTTTCCTACAGAAATTAAAATTAAAAAACACAACCTACAAACTAAAAAACAACTAATATCTAATTTCAAAGTTTAAAAAGTTCAAAATTTCGAATTGTTACTTGACTCAGATAAATGTCAAGTACCACGATCACAGTCCAAAATTTTTATTAAATAAATTCTTCGAATTGTTCAGTTTTTCAATACGTATTCAGTATTTCAGTTGAATTCAAATTAATATTTTTGGTAACTTAGATGTTGTTCAAAGGCCTGATATTTTCGAGAAATAATAATAAACTGGAACGGACTCATCAATACTATGGACAGGAGCAAACTCGTACGATTCTAAATGTAATTTAGAATTCTGGATCGTTCACTTTTTTTAAATACGATTAAATTTTCCAAAAAAACACGCACGCACTGAATTTATAATGTGTATAGAATGAAGCATTGTAATTATTGATTATACTATTCAACTTGTTATACTATTTTTACAAAATGTTTGGACAAATCTCAAATACGATGTCTGTTTGGGATATCAAATTCAACTAACTATTTTTTTTCAAATAATTACCTTCTACTGTGGTTACAAACTTTCTCTTTTAAAAAAAAATCTAAATTTGTTTTCTAACTACAAAGAGATTTGAAATTCTTTTATTATCACTATAGATATGCCTGCAGTGACCTCTGTTTTCTTAAATTTTGAATATTTCTTAATTGTAATCATTGAATGTGCGTATATATATATATATATATATATATATATATATATATAAAGCAAAATGAAAAATATATAATGAAACAATTATATATGTATCAATTAGGAAGAAACATTATTCACTTTCACATTGATTAATTTATCAAATACAATTGAAATAAAAAGAAACGGTAACGATCAAAGTGATTTATTTGTAAACAGAGCCCATACCCTACATCATCCTCATCACCCAAAAAATTATAGTAGCAATACATAAGTATATAACAATACAGAGCAACCTGTTCTCTTAAATATTGCCAGTAAATGACAAATCAGTCTAGTTACCAAATATTTCTTCAACAGGAAAATTATGGAACACTTTCAATTTTACAAATGGTGGACAAAAATATGTAAATTTAAAAATTACACGTGGTATAAAGAATTTTTATAAAAAGTAAATAAAAACACGTAATTGATTCCCCATCATTACAAAATGCAGAGTAAAGTGTTACAAAAAATAACAATTAAACAAATTACTAGTAAAAAATGTTACACCTAAAAACATTTGTTTATGTATAAGTAATAATAGTGTCAATATAAAATATATCTTATAAAATTATGTATACTTTCTTCTATGTTTATAAATGTGGAAGTTTGCTAATACAATCAATATGATTTGGAAGTTTATGAATCCACAATGTAACTGGTTTGCTCTGATCAACTGGTCCCTCCACTTTATCTCTGAAACATTATGAAAAATCAATAAAGGATGTTTTTATGTTGTAGTTGAGTATGTAACATTATACTATCAATATAATTGGGCCAATGTCAATAATATACTGTTATAAAAGAAGTTGATTTACATGTTTTATTCATATTTTTTCTAGAGTTGGAACCAGCAGAAAATAATGAGAAAATCTAAGCAGTGAATAAATTAGTTAATAGCAGCTTTGGACTGAAACCACCAGGAATCAAGACACTTATGCGGTGCACACATTACCAAAGTTACAGAGATTATGGAGCCAGTTAAATGCATCTAATGTGGCAAGCAGTACGATATAAAGACCTACAGTAAAACCAACAAACCATTTATAACGGAAGCAATTTGGTAAATTATAAAGGCTGCTCTATATACCAAAAGCTTTATCGGTACAGTACATCTCGGCACTGGACATTTCGTCGCCAGTTGACTCGGCGCCGGTTAACTCGGCATCGGGATAACTCGGCGCGGGGATACTCGGCACTGGGATAGCTAGGCTTCGTACAACTCGGCACTTGACAGTTCGGCGCCGGGCGACTCAGCTTTGTCATCTCGGAGACGATTAAGTCGGCACCGAGATAACTCGGCATCCAGAATTTAAAATGTCAAAAAATCGGATATTTATTATCCGATTTTTTGACTTGGAATCGAAGTAGGCAATTAATAACCATCACAATCATCGCGTTCGCTATTGTTCACCCGTTAATCAGTCTCAATGATTAATTGAAAAATATAAAAAATTTATTGCATGTAAAATTTCTAATAATTTATTCAATCATAGCCAAGCACTTTCGACTGTTAAGTCATCATCAGTGCTTACCTGTTAGCAAGTAAACCAATAAGTTAATATGAAAATTAAAAAGTAAAAGTGAGGTTACTTACTTGTCAGGCAGTAAAAAATTATATCCATAAAAACCTTCAAATCCATCAAACACCAATTGTACACTAATATACATATTAAATTTTCCAATAAAATTATTTAAAAATCCATCCCTTGAAGGGATTATTGTGGATTAAACCTTTACATGATGGAATAAATGAAGTGAAGTCTTCCAGCTGACACATCCAGTTGCATACACCGAATGAATGATATACAATCCCGTTGACATGAAACAATTACTTCTAATAACTAATGATCTTAAAGACATGAAATTTTGTTACCCAAAATTTTGTTTGTCGGTGGTTTTGGGTAACAAAAGTTAATGTCTTTAAGATTCATGTGTCGTCAGCTGGACAACTTCACTACATTTCTTCAATAATGTAAAGGTTTAATCCATAATAATCCCTTCAAGGGAGTGATTTTTAAATAATTTTATTGGAAAATTTAATAAGTATATTACTGTACAATTGGAGTTTGATGGTTTTGATTGTTTTTATGGATATAATTTTTTATTCTGACAAGTAACCTTACTTTTACTTTCTAATTTTCATATTAACTTATTGGTTTACTTGCTTACAGGTAACCACTGATGATGACAACGGTTGAAAGCACTTTGCTATGATTTTATAAATTATCAAATATTTTACACGAAATATAAAAAATTCATGTTTCAATTATATTGAAACTTGTACACAGCCTGATTAATAACGTCCGAATCTAAGATATTTGTAGTTAATAATATTATTCATCTTAAATTAATGAAAAATGGATATGTTTTGTATTATTAAAATATCTGTCCTAAATTAGATTATTTTTTCATACTTAATAAACAAGCAGGTGTTTACAAAGAAAGAAGAAGAAGAACTTCACTTTTATTACACCACAAAAGAGAAGTGAAAAAATGATATAATGAAAATATATCTTGCTCCTCACAAAGACCTATGACTTAATGTTAAAAAATTGAGAGACACATATACTTTATTTTTTGCTCTATAGTTCAATGGATTATTTAATGTGCGAGAAAGAAGACAGCGTTTAGTAGACGAGTGTTTAATCTGTATGTAACCTATGGATTTAATACTATCAATTAAAAGAGAATGTATTTTTATGCGCAAATTAATACACAGCAGTTGACATTATGTCGTATATTTTCTATAATCTAGGCTACAAATGAAATAATTTACAATCATTTGCAGTCAATAATAATTACAATGCAATTCGCAAACTATGCCCAGACAAGTACTTTGGTATTACATGTTGCCATTAGATGAGTTTTTAACCCATGAGTTGAATTCGAAATTCTGTGTGCCGAGCTTTCGCGGTGACGAGTTGTCCTGGCGCAGAGTTGTCTCGGCGTCGACTTAACTGTCGCCGAGTTGCCATAGATTATCCCAAATAGTCGACAAGAAGAATTCCAAATGCAACAATTCCTGTACCTAATATCCAATTAAGACAGCATTCTAACCAAAGCCCTCACATTGTACCCATACTAACCAACTATAACAGTAGGAAACATCAAACAAACAGAATTCAAAGCGCTGTTTACACAATTGTTAAGTCCGAACAATATGATCATGACAATGCTTAACACTATCAGTAACAAAATAATTAATGTCCGCTTCAGTAAGAAATGCTGTCTGCCACACAAATTGTCAAAAAAAATCACATTGGTAAAATAACTATTTCTTGATAATTACTGGGCATTCTATTTCATTACTCTTAAGGAAATAAATCTACCATGAATTCATACAACTTAATTTGAACCACTTTTCAACTTTAAAAACAACATATTAGTCCATAGAACTAAATAAATTACCAGATCAACTTGACTTTGCAATTACTGAAGTTATTCTAGAAATACATAATACACATTAAAGAAAGGTCATATTGCTCTTGTAACAATAGCACGAACATTATTTTGAATCGCCATTAAAATAACAATACCTATTGGGATCAATTCAAGCGCATTATTAATACCAATATGACACATAACCATAAAATGAATCAACCATATGAGGAATTACTGGAATATTCAAGAAAACTAATACAAAATGCTGCTTGTGAACTAAAACCTCCTCAGGAACTAACTGCAATATGCAATATTCCATTTAATAAAAAGCCAGTTGCGAAAGTGTTAAACCAACAGAAACACTCGAGATTATCCTGCTAATTAACCAATGTGCTAAACCAAAATCGCAATTATATGCTCAATGCATCAGTGATTTTTCTAATGAAGATAATACTATTTGGAATATAACAAAAATTTAAAATGTCAGCTATAACTGTTGTGCCAATAAGACCAGAGGGAAACTGGGCTCAAATAAGTGAAGAAGAAATTATTGTTACTCATCTAAAGTTTTCACACCAGTCTGAAATATTCATGAGATAGATTGGTAAGTTAATATCTCCAAATCAATTGGCACTTTCTGCTATCCTCCAAGCTGAAGTACATGCTGAAATAAGTATGGTAAATCCACACAATGAGAAAGAAAACCCATTATGCTTATTATTACTCGTACAATTTATCAGGATTCTGCAAAGTAGTTATTATAGTATATTTTGTAAATAATTACCTATGAAACAATGCTTATCCAAATATCAATTTGACCTCAGAGAAAAATATTAAGGAGACCTTAGACCAAAACAAAATGTGAGTTTTATCAATCTTAGATATAAAGTCAGCATTTGATAAGGAATGTATTAATTTACAAACTAAAACAGAGTTTTCCTGACCAAATCTTCCTTGTCAAAGATTGTAACTAATACATATTTCCAAACAGGAGTCATAATTTCAACTACCAGTAAATGAATCGTATTTTACAAGAAAGCCTTCTAGGTCTTTTCCTATATATTATGTACCACCAACATATTGATGGCAGATGACACAACAATCATGTTTTCAGTTAATGGATGTAATTGCATATCTGAATTTACCTTTTAATACTGACCAACCTTATCACAAGAAAAATTTATATTTTTTACTAACCCTTATAGAGTTTGATACTTGATGTTATTTTAGATTTTGGGAAATGCCAAATTTTTCAAGTATAACTTTTTTCCTAAATCGTCAGTGTGCTTCCAAAGATTTTTAATTTTTAATTTAATTTAAAAAATATGGCTTTGTATCGAACAAAATTAGAACTTATTACCTTGTAGTCTAGTATAAACATGTTTTAACAATATACTATATATATGTCTGAAAATTAGTATTGCTTATGCTTATTAACAACTGCAGCTCTTCTATGCCAGAGAATTACAATATATTTGAGCGTAATATAATAATCATCATCTGTATAATATAATAATGATCACAGTAAAAATGCGTCAACAGTAGCTTTCATATGTATCTAAACTTTAAGAGCACATCAGAATTTCAAAACAATTTCATGGAAAGCAACATCTTATAAAATTATTGTGGGGACATTTATTTGGGAAGGTTGATTACCCTTATTTATAAATGATTCAGAAGAAAATGTATTGACCCATTTCCAGATTATTTAGACGTTTCTCTTCAAACTCGTATTTAATGTATGAGTTTTACTTCTATTAGAATGTTTACTAGTACTTCATTATTTATCCTACTTACAATTGCCAAGCCCAAATTCCTTGGCATCCACCTCTGAGATGTCTCCATACTCCCAAATATTTGCATGTTGTTTTTTCGCAATTTCCTGAGCTTCTTTGTAGCTTTCCAACTGCAAAAAAAACACAAGTCAAAAAAAATACTTGCATTCATACCACAAAAATGGATACACATTTCGTCACTTTCAGATTATTATACTATATGTTTGAAAATTCCCTTAATAAACAAAGTCCATTATCAATGAATCGATAGAAACATACAATCTAATTTTTAGTTGCTAATCAAAAGTAATTTGAATGTATCTTTAGTTCTTTTGACAGAACATGTTGATATATCAATGGGAATTTTCATAAACAGTTGACTCCTGGAAACACTTATAAAACAGAAAAGCTTTACCAATTTATTATGGCGCCTCCCCTTAATGTTTTCAACAACTAACAATCCTTCTTTGATAAGGTTTTTAATGATATCAGAATCAGAAGTTTTATCAGAATGTAATGAAGCGGCAGGAGGTGATCCAGGTTGTCTGTACTCGACATTCAAGTATATTTTATTAACAGCTGTATCTTCTTTGAGGTATTTAATGGCCGTTGACGCAAATTCTTCGTCTTTAGGGAGGACTGTGAAGGGTAGGACATATTCCGTTGCAAAAGGTTTTTCGTTCATGTATGTGGCAGGTAAACTTGCTAGGCGGGTAGTAGGAATAATTTCTTTGTTACCATAGTCAATGTAATGAACAGTAGCTTTCCCTCCTGTAACAAATAATAATTATGAAAGAAAAAACTTTAGTTGAAAAAATTATTTGTCAATAGAGTTGAATAGTTCATGTTACCTAGTTACTCTGTTACTGATTACTTGGGAGTGTAAAAAATGTGGGTAGATGGTTAAGAAAATATCTATGCTTAGTCATTTTACATTTATATACAATACGAAAATACTCAATACATCTTGAGACTGCAATAAATGGGTAATTATATTTCGCAACCACTTGCTTATAGACCACCATGCAGTTACGCCCCTGGCGCGGAATGATCACTACATTTTAAGAAAAATAAACACAAATATCTTCCTCGTCGCCCTCTGGCCTCTCCCGACTCATTAGGTTTTCTAGTGCGGAACGATACAGGCGAACAGTTCAATGTCGCCGAAAAAACGTGCTCGTGCCGATACCACTAACAAAAGAAAAAGCAAAGTACGAAAATTGATAAAATATTTGCTTAATTATATTTCAATTAATAATTATTAATTTCCTGGCGAACGGGTATTAACTCGGGTATAAAGCTATGTTTTCTGTACTATTTCTCAACCAGCTTAGCGAAATCTGATTATGTGCAATTATATTGTACCAGAAAGTAGCCAAAATTGATAACTATGTACAATTTTACCATACGAATGTCTCAACCAGCTTAGCGAAATCTGATTATGTGCAATTATATCGCACCAGAAAGTAATCAAAATTGACACTATGTACAACTTTGCCGTACGAATGTTATAAATCACGTAATTTAATAATATATATTTTTATATTGTTTATACCGTACTAGGTATTATCCTTTATGCTATATGTATATGGGTACGTAAATTACGTGGGAAAACACAAGAATTCTTATGAGTGTGAGTCATTTTATGTCGCTGTTATTACTAGTAGGATCTGCTCAAATATAACTGCTTAATTTTATTTGAATATAAGCAGGGGCGTTTTAATATATCATAATCAATTAAAACCTACAATCACACTAATCACTATATAAATTCCCTGGGTTGTCTTTATAGGTGACGATACCAATTCTTCTTCTGACGCGGAGGCTGGGGGAAGCAGAACTAGAAAGGCGAACGCGAATTACAGATAACGGCCAAGACGTATTATAGAATCGTCGTCATCCTCCTCAGATAATGAGGAACTTGAGCCCCTAAATTTTGATAATATTCAATATAAAGATACAGAATACAAATATTCTTCAATCAGATTAGAACCTTTCAGGTGAACATCCATCAGTTAGCAAAGCCTCTGGTATTCCTTTAAATGAAGCCATTGTGACTCATTGGACTTACTACCTTACAAAGGGCCGAGGAAGTAGCGCTATGGAAACTTTAACGGAGAAACGGAAAATTCCTGATAACTGTTCATTGTTAAAACCTTACAGTAATAATAAACATAGATAGGGCTATTCATTCATAAACACGTTTATTTTCTGCGGCCAACAATTCTAAACGCCAGGAGTGAAATGGATTAATTACAAAAAGTGGCGATGGTATTGTAGATACATGGCCTTGGTAATTTCGGCTGTTTTTCTGACAAATTTGGCACCGACGAACAATGATAATCCAAAAATATTAAATTAATTAACTGAAAAGTTTATTTTGTCACTAAAAGTCTTGAAAAACACATCAGAACGAAAGAACTAAATGTTTACTCTCTAGTCGTAATGGCGCTCGTATAAACAAACCATGTTTGACATTATTTACTATAATACTACGGCGTATTCGAAATGATCGTTGATCGCACTCTGACGATATTTGCATCTCTCTTTATATGGTAATTAAACAAGGACAAAACTACGAAATAGATTATATTGACACATTAAACAGGTACTGAAATTTTGAGTAATGTTGCCACTTTTAGTTATAGCCATAAAGGTATCTAAGGATACAACAAATACTTGTTTAAAATTTATAAAGAATATGCCTTTATTAAATAAAATTTAAGTATTATTAACTAATTTTAAAAGCAGCGACTCAAATGCATAAATTGGTATGATTTTTTTTATTTGCATAGCTTTTTAACTCATTTTCAATTAAACTTCTAATTTCATTTTTCCTGCAACTAAAGACACTTTGTAAATATGGCAAAGCAGTGGAAGTGTCCGCAAGTGGGCTTAGAATATGACTCGATGTTTGAGGCAAGAAAAAATCAAAACAAACATCTATTTTATTTGTTAATCTGAGGTTGAGGTGTAAGGGCTGCGCTGGAGAGGTAATACCTTTCATCAAAGACGGTGGCACTCAACGAGATACTCGGAGAGTGGTCGGCGATGACTGGTCCTCACAGGGCACCCAATTCTCAATTCATGGCTCCACGTGCCACACCCTGGAAACCGCATCCACCTGCGGGCCAAACTGAATTGAGGATAGCCAGATATGGTGAAACTCTGCCTGGGGTAGTTGCTGGGTGGATCGAGTAGCTCAGCAACTGCAACAGCCGGTCCCAAGCCCGAATAAAAGAGGAGGGTTGAGGAAGGGCAGCAGCGATCCTCAATACTAAGATGAGGCGCACAAGGAATTACCTTTGACCGGCTCATTATTGGATTTCCACAGGCTAAACTGGAGCAGTGTACAGGTTGTGAAACTGCGATGCGGAAGGCAAGTGGGAAACCACCGCATTATTTTCCCCAGGACATCCGTCCATAGCCTATCATGATGGAAGAACTATTACAAATGGTCCCTAGTCCCGGGCAGACCTTTAATGGTCAAGGGGGTGCGAAGAATCTCCCGGTTCCAACTTGATAGGAAAATCAAAGTCGCAACATGGAATGTAAGAACTTTGTTTGCCGCGGGCAAACTACAAAATCTAATTCAAGAGATGGAGAGAATGAAGATCAGTATCCTTGGAGTAAGCGAAGTTAGATGGCCAGATTCTGGAATGGTTCGTTCGAATGGAAAAGCGTTTTACTATTCTGGGAGCACAGCGGCCGTACGAAATCACAGAAATGGTGTGGGTCTCCTGATAGATGAGAGTCTCTGTAAATCGGTTAAGTGCTTTCTACCCATTTCGGAAAGAGTCATGCTTGTCCAACTGGCGGGAAGACCGATCAACATTAATATTATTCAAGTCTATGCTCCTACCACTGACGGAACTGAAGAAGATATAGAGAGATTTTATAAACATCTAGACAAAGCACTTAAGTTAACAAAGAAACATGAAATAAATATAGTATTGAGGGACTTCAATGCAAAGATCGGCAAAGGTCGTGTCGAAAACATAGTGGGTTAGCACGGCCTTGGTATAAGAAATTAAAGTGGGGAGCGGTTAATAGAATACTGCGAAGAAAAAGATCTTGTGGTCACAAATACATGGTATAAACTACCACCTCGACGACTATACACATGGAAGTCACCACAAGACAACGACAACCATATAGTTCGCAATCAAATAGATTACATATTGATAAGCCGGAGATTCAGAAATACGATAACCAAAACCACCACACTACCCGGAGCCGACATAGATTCAGATCATAATCCGTTATGCGCTAACGTCAAACTGCGATTGTCAAAAGGCAAGAAAAGGAAAGTCACCAAAAGAATCGACCCAAAACTACTTAAGGATGCTGATACGAAATTCAGCTTTGAGCAGCATTTAAATCACCAACTGATTAAATCCTCAAACTCAGAAGACGTTGAAGAAATGTGGTCGAGCATCAAAGAATCATTCGAAGCAGCAAATAATACATTTCTTCTGCAACCAAGAGTCACAGCAAAGAAGGAATGGATGACGGAGAGTATCTTACAACTAATGGAGAGTCGCAGGAAATGCAAAGTCAATAAGGACCATGATGGTTATACTTCTTATCAAAGAAGAATTCGAGACGAGATAAGATTGGCAAAAGAGAAATGGCTAACGGAGCGTTGCGAGGAGGCTGAAAACTTTGTTCGTATGGGAGACAGTTTTCAACTACACAAAAAAGTAAAAGAAGTTGCTGGCATCTACAACAAAAGACCTACAACCACTCTTAGAAATGATCAAAACGAACCGATCATAGACCCAGACGAGTTAAAGGAAACCTGGAAATCATACGTGGCCAGCCTTTTCAACGACGACAGAGCGCAGAACACACCCGAAGTTATTAACAATGCACCGGAGGGGCCGAGCATACTGGAAAGTGAGGTAAGATATGCCATAAAACTAATGAAGAACAACAAAGCTCCCGGACCAGACGATATGTATGCAGAGACTATACACATGCTAAACGCAAATAACATGAAAAAATTAGTCAAGTTTTTCAACATCATATATGACACCGGACAACTCCCTAAAGACTGGCTGAGATCCACGTTCATCACTCTTCCAAAGACGGCCAATGCAAAATTGTGTAAGGACTACCGTTTGATAAGCCTCATGAGCCATTTTTTAAAACTCTTTTTACGCATCCTACATACTAGGCTATATAAAAAATGTGAAGCAGCCAGTGGGTCCAGTCAGTTTGGATTTAATAGTGGGTTTTGCACGAGAGAAGCTATATTTAGTTTACAAACACTGGTTCAGAACTGCCTCGACCAGAGAAAGGATGTATTCATGGTGTTCATTGACTACGAGAAAGCGTTCGACAATGTGAAACACGACCTGTTGATAAGATACTTACAGGAATTAGGACTAGACAATAAGAATATCAGAATAATAGCTAGCTTGTACTGGAACCAATCTGCCGAAGTAAGGTTTCAAAATTTTAGAACCACCGAAGACATTGTAATAACGAAAGGGGTAAGGCAAGGATGTATTCTCTCACCTATGCTATTTAACTTGTATGTAGAAAGAGCGTTTGCCGAGGTAATGTCAATGTGTACAATTGGTATAAAAGTAAATGGCATCCCAATTAATAATATTAGATACGCGGACGACACAGTAATCTTAGCGGACAACGCAAACGACCTTCAAGCACTTCTGCGTATGGTTCAAGAGAAAAGTGAGCACCTGGGCCTAAAAATTAACATAAAGAAAACCAAGTTTATGGTGGTTAGCAAAAATAATGTCCCCGCCACCCCTTTATACATAAACGGCATTCTAATAGAGGAAGTCACTAAATTTAAATACCTGGGCTACCTCGTTACCAACAAATGGGATCCAGAAGTCGAGATCAGAAGTAGAATTGAACAAGCCCGATCAACTTCCCTTAAACTTAAAAAATTCCTAACAAATAATGATCTCAGCTTTCAACTCAGATACAGAATGGTTAAGTGCTATGTCTGGTCCGTCCTGTTGTATGGTGTCGAAGCCTGGACTCTTAAAGCAACTTCGATAAACAGATTGGAGGCATTTGAAATGTGGACTCTTAGAAGAATGTTTAGGATCCCTTGGACAGATCTGGTAAGAAATGAAGAAGTCCTTAGAAGAGCCGGTCTGACCAGCCGTGAACTATTCGACGCCATTAAGAAGAGAAAGACTTCCTATCTGGGTCACATCCTGCGTGGTCCTCGTTACGAATTCCAACATCTTATCCTCCAAGGAAAAATCGAAGGAAAAAGGGGAATAGGAAGAAAAAAACTTTGATGGCTCAGGAACATTCGACAATGGACAGGAATACAAGACTTTATGTCTCTCCAAAATGCTGCTCTAAATAGAGAAATCTGACAGGATGTAAATAGACGGTCGCCTATGCAGGAATCTGCTTGGCACTTTAAGAAGAGGAATCTGAGGTTGAAAGTACCACAAATCAATCCGGAAATAAAGGGAATGGTTACTTCGAATGGGTCAAAAACAGACACTTATTTATGTAGTGTTCAAGGAAAAATAGGCCGAGGACTTAGTGCCTCAGGTTCTGTGTTAACTGTTCTTGTCTGAGGATTGTCCACCAGACCTCAAAACTAAAATAACACCAAGTATAGTAGATGCTGCACAATGTTTTTGTGAATCACACTATTTGCTATCAAGACATGGGAAACATCAGCGGTTACCAGTATTAAATCCTTTAGTGAGGAGAGTAGCCGAAGACAGTTTTCACGATACTTTTATATTTGGCCAGAGCTTGAATGATCGCTTTAAAACTACCCAACTTACAGAGAAGGCCAATAAAGAAATGGGGGCTAAGCCCAGAGTGATATTTAAAAAAAAAGTAATTTTGTGGACAAAATTCCATCTGCAAGACTTCCTTCTCACTCTAAGCTACCAAGTACATCTTAACAGTCTGTAAATGACAGGCGCCCTTACTACAAGCCCAGATTTCGGAACGAAACAACAGTAAGGGAAAAGAAAACCGATGTTCCATAGGAAATATCAGAGGTAAAATTAAAGTCAATTGGTGCTATTCAAAAATGTAAACCATGCAAAAACCAGTTTCTGTCAACATATTTTTTGGTACCTAAACCAAGCGGAGGTTTCCGTTGTGTTTTAAACTTAAAAAAGTTAAATATATTTATTTCTTTATCTCATTTCAGAATGAAAAATATCAAGGATATGATTAGTAAGGACTCATATATGTGTGTTCTAAAGATCTAAAAGATGCATATTTTTCTATTTCAGTTGCAAGGAAACATAGAAAGTATTTAAGATTACCATTTAACGATTGTTTTTGAGTTCACCTGTTTACCTTTTGGGTTGTGCACGGCACCTTTTGTAGGTTTCTAGCCTTTATATTTAATAGTAATAGATTTATAATGCAATTGCCTGAAGATAAGGTCACAACAGCAAAACAAAAAATGTTGAACCTGTTGCATGTTAAAATTTGCAAAATTCGTGATTTAGCAAAACTTATGGGCTATATAGTTTCAATTTGTCCCGTTTTTTTTGTACGGTTGGTTATACACCAAAGCCCTTGAGAGACTGAAATATACTTCATTATCAGAGAAGAATGGTAACTACAATAGTAAAGTATCCCTCTCGCTTCAGGCTCATAATGCTCTTATTTGGCGGCTTAATAATGTTACCTTATCGGGAGTACAATTGGGAACCAGATCATCTCAATATGAAATTTTCACAGATGCTTCATCTAAAGGTTGGGGGGCAGTTTGGAATTCAGGAAAGGCTTTGGAATAAAAAGTAGAGTGAAAATCATATCAATTACTTAGAAATTTTAGCCGTATTTTATGGCTTAAAGTGCTTTGCCAAAAATCCTAATAACTGTAATATATTTTTAAGAATTGATAATACAACCGCTATCAGCTATATTAACAGAATAGGGAACAAAAGAAATATGGCAATGGTGCATCTTATATGAAGAGTCCAGATCCTCATCCATAGAAACAGAATATTCCTGAATGCCCCGGTTTTTCAAGAAATAGGTAACGCAAAGTCCAATGCGAAATGTAAAAACTACGTTTCTTGGAAAAAGGATCCAGACTCTGTGTTTGTTGACACTTTTACTAAACCAGAGTCTTTTTTCATTTATGCCTTTCCGCCTTTTCCTCTAATATTAAAAGCCCTAAATAAGATTATGATAAAGCAGAGAGTATAATGGTAGTTCCTGCTTGGAATACTCAACCCTGGTACCCATTATTTTCTAAGTTATTAATTAAAGAACCCTTAGTTTTTAAGCCTCATCCAAGCTTTATTATATCGCCTTTCAGAGAGTCACCCCCTCTGGAAAAAGCTTACCCTAGTTGTAGGGTCAGTATCAGGGAAGCGTATCACAGAAGAAACATTTCAGAAGCAGGAATAAATATTCTATCATTATATTTAAGCCAAGGTATCTTGAAACAATATAATACCTCTTAAAACTGTGGTGGAACTTTATATTAGTAACAACATTACCTTAGAAAAACCGTCTATACAAGATATTTTACAATTTCTTACTGTAGAATTTGATAAAAGAAGCAGTTATGGTTCACTTAATTCGCAACGCTCAGCGTTAAAACCATTATACAATAAGTTTGAAGATGTTCTTAGTCATTTTTAAGCTTACGAGTAAACTTACTTTTCCCAAATATAGTGTAATTTGGAATCGAAGTGTTGTTTTGAACTATTTGTCATCAATGTTTCCGTTAGATGCTTTATCCTTACTAAAATTAACCTTTAAACTTGTAACGTTATTAGCTCTTGTTTCTGCACAAAGAATGCAGACCTTATCAAAGATACAGACTTCAGATATTTATTTATTTATTTATTAGCAGTAGATACAAATTTACAGTCTAATAGGGTGATACTTAGGAATACAATCTACAATAAATGCTAGAATCTCTAGTTACAATAATACTCTCCTTGGTTAATGATTAGTAAGGTAATTTTTACTTCACTCTTATAAACTTAATCCTAATAAGCTATCATCACAGTACTGCTATGGTTTTAAGTGCACAATGGTATTTATAATACTGTGTGTGCACTCATTTATCTATTTTACAGTTACTTTTGAGGTTTTGTATGTTAGTTAACAAGTAATTGCATTGTATCACATTTTGCCAGCTTATAAAATTATTATCAATATATTATTAGAATTATTTCTATTATTGCATTATTTTTAACTTGATTTCCTTTCTTGTATGCGATTATACCACATAGTTTATTTTATATTTGCTTTCGACAATCCATTCTGTTAAGGTTTTTTTAATTCTGTAATAGTCCTTTAGCTTAAAGCGGTCAGGTAAGTCATTGTAAATTTTCGGACCCACACAGTAAATATGCTTTTGACATGATTTGTGTTTAGGGTTTTGTAGCTCAACCATACCTCTCGTGACATTTCTTGTATTTTGGCAATGTTTTAAGTTTACTTTGTAGTCGTTATTTTTTATCATGAATCTTATGACTGATTTCAGATGGAGTTGTTCTATGTTTAGTATCTTACTTTCATTGTATACCCTATCACTAGGATATCTTCTTTTTTTGAAAAGCATAATTTTTATGATCCTTTTTTGGGTTACCTGTAATTTTGTTAAGGTTATTGAGCCAGCAGCTCCCCACACCACCAAGCCATAGTTCAATAGTGACTCTGCTACAGCAAGATAAATTGTTTTTAGAGTTTTGAAAGGTACCATATTCCTTAGTTCATAAAATTTATAAATTAGTTTTCTGAGTTTAGTTGTTACATACTCCACATGCTCTTTCCAAGTGAGCTTTTCATCTAAAATAACTCCTAGATATTTTAGACTGGTTTTTCTTTTTATGGTCATACCACATTTACATTGATGATTCCGGTTGCATTTTGATTCATGGATTTTGATCGTTTCAAGGTTTGGTAAATTTCTTGCGGCTAGTGCAAATGCCACAAAGTTTGTTTTTTCCACATTAAGCGAGAGTAAGCTATCATCTAACCAGTTTTTTAATTTCTGAAGAGTGTTTTCAGCTTTTGCTTTGGTAGCTTCCCAGGTATCTTCACTTATTAGGACACTAGTATCGTCAGCGAAGCAATAGATTTTGATATTTTCATCGTCAAATAGGTCCATTATGTCATTGATGTAGATATTGAACAGCAAGGTTGAGAGTACTGTACCCTGTGGAACACCAAAGTTTACTTGTAATGCATCACTCTCATGTCCGGATACCAATGTGGTTTGGTTACGGTTAGTGAGGTATGACCTGATAAGGTTATTTGGGATTCCTCTGATTCCAGCATTTTCTAAACGTTTTAATAAAGTTTGGTGTTCCACAGTGTCAAAGGCTTTCCTGAGATCCAGGAAGATGCCCATTACTTTTTTTCCCCTGTCTAAGTTTTTTAGAATCCCTTCAGTTACCTTTACAAGTGCTTTATCAGTGTTTGAGTTTCTCCTAAAAGCAAACTGGTTTGCATTAAGTAGGTGGTGTTTTTCCAAAAAAGTGATTAATTTGCTTTTGAGGCATTTTTCGATAATTTTACTTATGGTACTTGTTAGTGCTATTGGTCTATAATTGTTCATTGATTTTTTATCACCTTGTTTGTATAAGGGTATGATTGTAGTGATTTTTAATATGTTGGGAAAGATACCTGAGCTAAAAACCAGATTTGTTATATGTTTTAGTGGTATACTGAGATTATCTTTGTATTTTTTAATTATATTTGATGAAATGGCGTCCTCCCCTCCCTTAATGTCATTCTTTAGGTTGTTTATTTCTCTAATTATGTCTTCACTTGACACAGGACTCAAAAAGAACGATGTAGCACTTCTTTTTTCCTTCATAGCCCTATTTTGTGTGCATCTAGTAATCTTGTTTGCCAAATGTTTTCCAATATTACAAAAGTATGAGTTGAACTCATTTGCCATCAGATTTTTGTCTGTTATTTCAGTATTTTTTTGGTTAGTAATGCATTTTATTTCTGACTCACAGACCTGGTCATTGGTGGCCTCTCTGATCACTTTCCATAGTTTTTTTGGGATATAAGAAAAATGCAGAATCATATTGAAAATAGAATTTCGGATCTAATGAAGACCCATAAGCCAAACAGGGCACAGCCCTTAATCACTTTGCCATTTTTTTGTGCAAAAGCCAGAGTTATGTGTGGCTAGTACTCTTCTTGCATACATTAATAGAACTAAAGATATTCGACAAAATAATATAACACATAAAAAACCTTACAATAAAGCTTCGGTACAAACCATTTCAAGATGAGTGAAAACCGTTTTTAAGGATAGCGGTATAGATACATCTCAGTTTACTGGACATTCTACCTGCCACGCTTCAACTTCGGCTGCTTATAGAACAAGAGCTAATGTGGAAGTAATAAAAAAGGCTGCAGGATAGTCCTCAAAATCAGTTGTTTTCGCAAAATTTTACAATAGGCCAATTTTGACTGAGGAACATTTTGCAGAAACTATTCTACAACTTGCATACAGTAATACTGTAAAATAAATGTGTTAAAAAAATATGCGATAATCCCTAGTTAGTAAATTTGTTAAGTTGTTTACTTGTCCGATATTACTATTTCCTTATAATAATAATAGTAATGGATGTCTTTACGGAATGTACATACCCATTACTTATATGTTGATACATATTTTTCCAAATATAGAATGAAACGATAATAAAATGGTATTATGTATTTCATTCTAAGCCTCCTTTTTTTATTTATATCTAAATAGGTATTAAAAGAGGGTTTGCTTGGATCGTGTAGGTAGTTATGCTTTCAACATCTACACGGTGATCTATAAGGAGGTGGTTTAGAAATATAATCATAGATTAAACGAACCTGTAAGAAAGTTCGATCTTGATTATATGAGGAACCACTTCCGCATAGACCAACCCTCCCAGTACAGTTAGATAAGATTATCCCACCCCGAGGTTTTCCTACACAATCTAGGCATTAGAAATCATAACGAGTCAGGAGAGGCTAGAGGGTGGCGAGGAAGATATTTGTGTTTATTTTTCTTAAAATCTAGTGATAGTTCCTGTTCGCCAGGAAATTAATGATTATTAATTACTTGAAATATAATTAAGCAAATATTTCATCAATTTTCGTACTTTGCTTTTTCTTTTGTTAGGGGTATCGGCACGAGCACGTTTTTTTGGCGATATTGAACTGTTCGCCCGTATCGTTCCGCACTAGAAAACCTAATGAGTCAGGAGAGGCCAGAGGGCGACGAGGAAGATATTTGTGTTTATTTTTCTTAAAATCTAGTGAGTTCCGAGCCGGGGGCGTAACTACATGGTGGTCTACGCGAAAGATCGAACTTCCTTACAGGTAAGTCATTTAATCCATGATTTTTAACAAACTAATTTGCCCAACAAAAGTTGTCGTAAAAGAGCTTGTTTTTATTCCAAATATACAAAATTAGAAATATCGCAAGTTTATAATGAAAGTAGAAAACAATCAGACGCAGTTGAAAAAAATAACCCAAAGTCGGTAAATAGAAAACTTACAACTAAGTTGGTGTGAACACTTGGATTTCAAATGATTGGACAACATAAAAAAGAGATAGTGCGACAGGTAACTGTTCATAAACAGCTTATCAAAAAGATATTAATAGAAAGCAGCAGAGCAGACTTATTTTAGTTTTTGTAACCTGAGTATCCAGTACATATCCGCATAATGATTCGTCAAAAAAATATATCTTTTCAATTCAATGTACTTAGGCAACTCTGCATGAGGATACATGTAGATCTGTAAAGATACTCCACAATATAGGTATATATGATGTTTTGTTGTCATTCATGGAGATTTTTAGCCTACTTGTTCAACATCCATCTATGAAACCGTTTTTGTACTTATGGATAAAAGTTGGCTCATTCACTTTAAAATCTTTTATCACTATTCCCTCACATTGTTAGAATAGTAATATTTTCTTTTTCATTATGAACCAATTTAGATAAGTAATTTGCCGTCTTCATATGATGTGATGGCAAAAATGTTTTTAATTGGTAATATTTGTTTATATGAACAACATCTAGAATATTTTTAATAACTGAGGTGACTTCTACACTCCACAAAGTTAAAAGTTTAGTGCAGGAGCTGAAATATACTAGTATTCTTAAAATCTTATTAATATTCCTAATAAGGTTACAAACGAATAAATCTAATAAATTACCTTGTACTTTTTCAACTTTAACTCTGTACCAATCATCATCTAATGTGAATTTTGCAGCGCAGATGTCACCACGTTTAGGCGTATAAGCACCGGGAAGAGGCGGGTTGGCTTCAAATTCCTGTCGTAACTTAGCAAATAACGCTTCCGCCTTTGGCCCTTCAGAAATCCTTTGAACGTAGAAATTACCTTCTGGTGTAACTTCTGTGACCACTACCTCTTCAAAGTTTATTTGGCGCTCAATTGGCTAAAAATTAAAAAACAGTTCAATATATTTAATTCCACATACAAAAATGTTGGTCATCACAAATATAAAAAACAATATATATGGTGTACACAATTGAATGATGAAATAAAACAATTTAAATTGATTTTTTTTATTACAATTAACGTTCTTGGCTACAAAGGCCACTCGCACAGGTACAGTAAAAGTATACAATAAATATATTATATTTTGTGGTATAGCTGTACATCTTTCAGGAACTGGAGAACGGAGGGGACATTATCTGGATTTCTGAGTATCTCTTGGAGACTTCTTTTGAGGTTTAGCTGTTGTCTTCTAGCTGTGTACTGTTGGCATTCTAGAATAATGTGTTCAACAGTGTAGATGCAGTTACAGGTTGAACAGAATGGCCGATTGTTGGATGACATAAGGTACCCATGAGTCAATCTAGTGTGACCGATTATTAGTCTTCTCGGCTCCGCTAGGTCTTGTATTAAGAGATTTGAAGCTCCAATATAGTAAGGGTGGCTTAATTAGGGTTGAATTTTTTGCAATTTTGTCGGGATGGAGTTCCAATGATTTTGCCATAGAGATTTGACCTTATGCTTGATGACTTGCTTGAGATCGGATGCAATTTGGATGTTATCTGCATAATAGTTTAAAGTTGTGGCCCTTTTAGCTAGTTGATCAGCTAGTTCGTTTCCCATTATACCAATGTGAGATGGTGTCCATAGAATGGTGACTGTTATATTTTGGGAAAAGGAGAGTTGGTAGGAATCATGGATATTCTGTACAAGAGGATGGTCACTGTATATATCTTTAATGGAGTGCATAGAGGCAAGTGAGTCTGTACATATGCAGACATTTTTATTAGGAGCGGAAATATATTTGAAGGTCTGAAGTATACTATAGAGTTCGCCGGTATGTTCAGTACAAGTTGATGATATTGTGGAAGGGAAGATTGGAGAATCTAATGTTGTTACGGCACCTGTTTCATTTTTCGAGGCATCAGTATATAGTACTAAATCATATTCATTTCGGTATATTATATCCAGAAAAGTTTTTTTAATTAGATCATTTGGTGTTTCATTTTTATTCAGAGATGTGAGAGATGTGTTGATATTAGGAATGTTTTTCGTCCATGGGGGCATTAAGGGAAGAGGTAGAGGAAATGTTTGAGAAATATCAATTTTGATTGGCACTGTTTTTAGTAGTAAAGGTAAGGGTCTTATTGTTGAGGATGTTGAGATATTCTTTAAGCTATCATTCGTCAACAAGCTGTATACTGGGTTAAGGGGATTGGATAAGTAATAAATGTTGATGTCTTATCCATAGAGGAGGTTCATTTGCTTCGCAGTAGAGACTTTCTACCGGGATAGACCTAAACGCCCCCAGACACAGGAGAAGAGCTGTACAGAGTTCAAGACATTAATATGTGATTTAGATGCATATATATATATATATATATATATATATATATATATATATGTGTGTGTGTGTGTATATACATGTATATGTATATACAGACAGAGTAGCCAGCATAACACTAAGACTCTCCAAAAAATATACTATCCAGATTATTCAGGTATACGCCCCAACAATCAGCCACAGTGACGACGAAATAGAAGAATTCTATAATGAAATAACCCAAGCGCTCAGCAACGACAATAGTCACTTCAAATACATAATGGGAGACTTTAATGCCAAAGTAGGACACAGGAAAGACCAAGAAAAAGGAATGGGGAAATATGGATTTGGAGAAAGGAATGAAAGAGGAGAGAGATTAATACAGTTCGCACACTTTCAGAACATGTATGTGGCAAACTCCTTCATCAAGAAGAACCCTAACAGGAAATGGACGTGGGAAGGCCCCGGTGCAACTATCAGAAACGAAATAGACTTTATCCTCACCAATAAAATTAACACAGTAAAAGATCTAAGCACGCTAAACAAGTTCACTACAGGAAGCGACCATCGACTAATTAGAGCTCGACTGGTCTTAGATATAAAACTAGAAAGGTCAAGACTAATCAAAACCAACACAACGAAAAACATAAACAACGAAAGGCTGAAAGAGAACTCTCACCAATATGAAGCACTACTAGAAGACTACAAAAAGTGGAATATAACAACCCTGACACAATTCGAAACTGCGCCGTAGAAGTGGGAGGTCTGCAACAACGAGGTGAACACAAAAAACTAACTCCGGAAACAAAAGCACTATTACAAAAACGAAGAGAAATGAAAAAGAGAACAAACATTCAAAGAATTGAATACACCGAACTGTGCAAGACGATACGAAAGAAAATCGCAGAAGATATCAGGAATTACAACGAGAAACTGGTACAAACAATAGAAAACCGTAAAAGCTACAAAAATGGAAAAAGGGCACTAATAATAGGGAAAAGACAGATAGTTGCATTAACTGATGGAAACATAAGAACCACAGACAGGAATGAAATAATAGACCTAGTAGCCAAATTCTATGGAGACCTATACAAGGCCCCTGAAAATTTGGAAGAAATAATAGAACACTCAGAAGATGCCATACCAGAAGTATTGGTGGAGGAAGTAGAAATGGCACTGAAAAGCATGAAAAATGGCAAAGCAGCGGGAAATGACGGCATCACGACCGAAATACTCAAATATGCAGGAGCTAAAACATGGAAGTACCTTGCCAAACTATACATGAACTGTCTGATGACCAGGAGCATACCTAAAGAGTGGAACAGCGCCCTTATAGTGTTGATCCACAAGAAAGGCAGCAAAGAAGACATTAAGAACTACAGACCAATAAGTCTACTACCAGTGACGTACGAGGTATTCACAAAGATCATTCACAACAGAATACAAAATACACTAGACTCGGCCCAACCACGAGAACAGGCGGGATTCCGCAAAGGCTTCAGTACAATAGATCACATCCATACCCTCAAAGAGGTTATCAGTCGAACCAAAGAATACGACCAACCACTAGCACTAGCCTTCATCTACTTTGAAAAAGCATTCGACTCTATATATCCCAGAGCAGTAATAAATGCCCTAACAGAACAAGGGGTCGACAAGCCATATATTGAGACCCTAGCAAATATATATAGGGAAGCCAAAGCGAGAGTTAGGATATATGAGGGCACATCAGAGTTCCCCACCAGCAGGAGTTAGACAAGGAGACGCAATATCACCAAAGTTATTTACAGCAACACTAGAAAGCATCTTCAGAAAACTGGGCTGGAACAACACAGGTCTGAATATAGATGGAGAATACTTGAACCATCTAAGATTCGCTGATGACATCATCCTGATAGCGAGTAACCCTGGCGAAATGCAACAACAAATAAATGAATTGAATGCAGCAAGCAACGAAGTAGGCCTTAAAATAAATCTGAGTAAGACCAAGATAATGTATAACGAACTGATAAACGCACAAGAAATAACGATTAATGACACTGCCCTGGAAATAGTAGAGGAATACATATACCTGGGTCAACTAATACACATATCAGGCTCTCTACTTCCAGAAATAACCAGAAGAATCAAATTAGCATGGAGAACATTTGGACAGAACTCTATCATCTTCAAGTCTAGAATGTCACTCCGTTTGAAAAAGAAAGCGTTTGATCAGTGCGTACTACCAGTATTAACATACGGTTGTGAAACCTGGACCCTGAAAACTGATATCATTAGAAAACTCCAGGTAACGCAGAGGTCTATGGAACGATGCATGCTTGGAATAACAAGGAGAGATAGAAAAAGGATTGATTGGATCAGACAAAAGACCCAAGTGATAGATGTCATAAATAGAATCAGTTCCCTAAAGTGGCAATGGGCGGGGCATCTCGCTAGAAGGACAGACGATAGATGGACCACAAATATAACGCAATGGTATCCCCGAGGCGTGAAAAGACCAAGAAGACGCCCCAACTTAAGATGGGACTACGAGATAAAGAAACTCGCAGGATCAACTTGGGGCCGCATAGCTAGCAATAGACAACAATGGGCCCACATGGAAATGGAATATATAAATATGTAAAGGGAGGCTACACCATAACAAAATGGTTGAATAAGCTGCATATGATGATGATGATGATGATGATATGTATATATATATATATATATATATATATATATATATATATATATAAAGCAGCCATAGTCTAATTTAGATTGAATAAGGAATCTGTATATTTTTAAGAGAGAAGTTTAGTCAGCGCCCCAATGGAAGTGATGAAGGGTTTTTATGATGTTTAGTCGTCTGTATCCTTCGCTCTTGGTATCTATGTTTTTCACAATTGAGATGGGAGTCAAATATCATACCCAATATTTTGCAGTGATTTATAACCTGAAGGGGGAAGTTGTTGATTATAATATTAGGCGTAGAGTTTATTGAAGACTTACTAAAATTGATAACTTTGGATTTTCTTGGGGATAGAGAGAGTCCCAATAATTTTATCTTGTTGGACAGGGAATTTACCGCGGATTGAATTATAGAAGAGGTAGTGGACACTGACTGACCGTGGCAATATAATACTAAGTCATCGGCATACATCATGCATCTAATAGGAGCAGTGAAATTAGGACATAGATCATTTGTTACGAGGTTGAAGAGTGTGGGACTGAGTACAGAGCCTTGGGGTAATCCTTCGGTTTGATTGAATGTTGAGGAAAGGATACCATTAACAGATACTTTGAAGGATCTAAGCGAAAAAAAGTTTTTGATAAAAAAGAATATATTTCCATTGATATTGTGATGTGATAATTTCTCAAGTATGACATTTCTGTGTATTGTATCGAATGCACCTTCTATATCAAATGTAGCAAGTATAGTTTGTTGTTTTTTGTTTAGAGCGGTGGAGATATGAGTTTGCAACGTTATCAAATTGTCCTTTGTTGACCTGTGCCGCCGAAATCCATATTGATATAAAATATTGTATTTATCTAAATACCATATCCATCTTTTATTGATCATTTTTTCCATAACTTTGCACATTGTACAAGTTAATGAAATGGGCCTAAAGGACTTTGGGGAGGTTGTCGGCTGATTAGGTTTTTTCAAGGGAATTAGAATGGATAGTCGCCAGAGGCTTGGAAACATGTTAGAGGTCCAAATTAAGTTGAACAGTTCTAAGAGTTTGAGTTGACCTAAGAAATCAAGTTTTTTAAGGAAAATATATGGCAGGTCATCAGGACCAGCAGCGGAATTTTTGCACGATTTTAACGCAGTAATAAGTTCCTGGTGAGAGAAAGGTAGGTTGAGTGAGTCTATATCTTGATTTGATGGAATTGGGCATGATAAAGAGGTATTAGTATAAGTATTTGCAATGTTTGGGTGTAGCCCACTTCGGAATTTTGCTTCGAAATTTTCAGCAATGATCTTCGCTATTTCATGGTCATTATTTATTACCGTATCATTTGAAACAAGATGGGGAATTCCATTATTGGTCTTGTTTCCCTGTATACCTCTGATCTCTTTCCATACTTGACTGGGATTTATGTTTTCGCTTATTGACGAAACATAGTTTTTCCAGGAGGATTTTTTGCTTTGTTTGATAATGAATTTAGATTTTGCTCTGGCTTTTTAGAGATTAATGAGGTTTTCAGGGGTATTGTTTAGTCGGAACAGTTTTAATGCTATGTTTTGTTGTTGAACAGCGTCTTTGCAAGAGGAATTCCACCAAGGAACACTATTCTTAGGATGGGATATATTAATATTACCTACATGTAATTCAGCAGCTGATAAAATAGAATTTGAGAATGTTGCGATATTATCATCAACGCTTTCGGAAAACTTAAGAGAATGTAGGACATCTTCTGTTTGTGATGTAAAACTTTACCAGTCAGCATTGTTTAGTCACCAGAAAGTCCTGGTTGAGATTTTTGGGTTTTGAGAGGCAATGGAAGATATAACGATAGGGAAATGATTACTATCATGTACGCCAAGTTAATGTGGGAGCTAATTTAGGATCGCATAGACTGAGATCTATGGCAGAGAAAGAACCAGAGGAGAAGTTAAGATGTGTATTGGATCCTGTATTTAGTAGGCAGGCATTTGTACAGTTTATTACATTTTCCACTGTTTTACCCTTACCATATGTTGAGTTGGATCCCCATAAGATATTATGCGCCTTGAAATCTCCTACTGGAATGTAGGGATGAGGTGGTTGAAAAATTAGGGTTGCTAGTTCTTCTTCTTTCAGACAATGGTTTGGGGGAATATATATACTGCACACATTTAATTTATTCGGGAGCCATATAGTCACAGCAACAGCTTCAAGGTCGGTATTAAGAGGAAGAAGGGATGATAATATGTCATTAGAAACAAAAATTGAAGTACCGCCACTGGCTCTATTGCAATTATTGCGTATGTAATGGTAGCCTTCAAAGCTTTTTAGATGGGGAAGTTTCTAGATTCTGGCATTTGTTTCTTGGAGACACATGATTTGAGTGTTCTCATTGGATATGAACTGTTGGATTCTTTCCTGACGGGGAAAAAATCCATGATAATTCCATTGGATTAGCGTGAAGATTATTATTGTATATAATGATATTGTTAATATGGACTGATGGTTCTAACAAGCTATGTAATAATTAAGAGGTGGGATTATTTGACTCTTCGTCAGTTTGGGTTTCTGATGTGTAGCTATTATCGTTAGATGAATCTTCAGAGTTTAGTTGATGCTTTATTTTCTTCTGTAATCTAGTCAACCGATTTTTAAGAGACGGTTCTTTGATTATGTTGTACATAAGAGTTGTCATTTAGTAGACCTTGTAGATTTGCTGTAAAAGAGAGAGCTTTGTTCAATGGGTCTGACAAGCCAAATGAATTTTCTAGGAAGGCGGTGAGTTGTGTTTCAGTCAGTGTTAGGTCAGTAGAATTGTTTTTGCATAGCTCTTGTATAGTAGAGTAAGTAGTGGGTGTGAGTTTAAAATCCTCTTTTCCGGTCGTTTTAGGTTTTTTCTTATGCTGTTTGATTGAGTTTTGGGGTATTGTGTATAAAGGGGGGAACATCTGGTTGTCGGTCGGGGTATCTATCGGTGAGAGCTGAGAGGGAGTTTCGAGGTTGCTATCCGTAGATAAACCTCTCTTTTGTCCTTGAGTTACAGGTAAATTTACTTGCTCGATAAGTGTCAGATTGGGTTGATCATCTTCGACAGGTATACTCCGAGTGTTAGATACAGGATTTTGAATTTCAGTGTTAGGTGGATTGGTGCAAGAAGCGGCGGTGTGTCCAGGGAGTTTACATAAGAAACATTCCAGTTTATCCGTGGACACAAAGATTCTGTAAGGAGTATTTTCGAAAGTAATTAAAAGGGATGTTTGGAGAGTGAAGTTGTCGTTTTCTGGTATAATATATGTTATTCTGCGAAAACTCATGATATGAGAATATTTTTCATCCGGTATGCCACATTTCACGAATGAAACAGGAGAGGCTAGCTGTAGGCCGCTGTCTTTTAGAGCTTTTTCTATAAGAGTGAGGGATAGTGGGAGAAACGTTGGAAATCAGAATTCGTTTGGCAGGTGTGATAAGCCTTTGAATAGGTGTATTGTTAGATTTAATATATATATTATCGTGTTCATTAAGAAGTATATTGACAACAGCAGTAGAGCTTAAATAGATGCATATGCGGTTGTTTGATATTCTAGAGGCAAATGTTACGTTTTTGGACGTTACAATTTCTCCTACGGCTTTTATATACTCAAAGAGAGTGGCACTGGTTATGGCGTGCATGATGATTGCTTGTTCTCTTTTAGGGAAGGTTGGTGGTGGAGGTTTTGTTTGTGCAGCAGCAACATACGACTTTGTAGCATTAGGTAAATTATGGGGAGGAGAGTTTGAAGTTGATTGGGATTGATAATTATTCATTTTGTAAGTGGCCCTGGATACCAAAGCCAATACAAATGAAAAGGAAAGACAAGGGCCCCTAATGGATCCCTGAAAATATTTTGTAGGAAATAACAGGTACCTGACTTGATGATACGCCACTGATGAAAATAAAATGTCTTCACTTGTTAAAACTTTTGGAAATAATTATGTTGAATTATTCATAGCATCGATCACAAGTATTGAAAAAAATCACATGATGATTGTTAATTATTTACTACTTTTAACAATGCACAGAAATGAACTCGTATTTTGATTTGAATCTAGTGAAGTATAATTACCGATAAGCGATGTATACTCGTCGGCTACCAGCATAGGAATCTAAATTGATTTGAACTAATGTTCAATTTAAACTAGTGACGCGTTTCGTTTTCACAGTAGCTTTCTCAAACGAATGAAGGTATAATGAAAATATATTTTAAAATATACAGTGCATAAATACATAATTCTACGAATGTTAACAAAGGTATTGAGAAAGTTTACCTGGAAATTCATTCACTACAAACATTCCTAAACTATCTTCTAGGTAAAAAGGTTTAATAAAGGAGAGTGATTGATATATATTTGGTCGTTAAGAAGGTTACCTGAATATTTGTTTTTATTTATCTCAAGAGCTTAAGGATTTAGGGTTCTACATGTAAAATTTCCAAATTTGGGTGGAAAGTGTGTTGGTTTTCTAATAAATGATTTGAATAGTTAGAATCTATTTTTTTGTCATAACTACGTTTGATTTCTGAAATTCTAGTTTTAAAATTTCTAAAAGTTCTACCGATATACATTTTTTCACAGTTGTCATTACCACATTTTAATTTATAAACTCCCCGTTCAGTATCGATCTTCATTAAGTAAAAGCCTCATGTATTCAATTTCTGTACACAATTTCCGGATCCGGTCGCTGGCCGAAATGTATACCCACAACACGTTGAAGATATATTTTGCATACCCAGAAAGCATTGTAAGTAAGAAGAAAAATCGACAACGCGAAATCCCGACGGTCATTGGAAACACAATGGATTTTGTGTTGTGGGTATTGAAAATACCTACAAAGCGAAAAATACATAACCTCAATCTAAACCACAACACGTGTTTGTTCTGTGTGTATGGGTACTGTGTAAGTATCTTTTCCAAGCGAATTTCTTAAGAAAATATGAGTGAATCGATCGAATACCTTGGAAACAATTTGAAGATGGTTTAAATAAATTCTATATAGAATCAAATATTAGGTATATACGACTATAACAAAATTATAAGCGAAGTTAAAGAAGTCCAAGGATTACGCAATTTGGGAAAACCACTTTCAGCAAACAAAACTTAATCGAAGGCTGAATCGATATGAATTGCTAAATGTTGATGATGAGAAACTGATAGCCAAAAGATACACTAATAATGAAGATATTAAACGTTATGTTCATCGTGAATTTGATATTGCGCATACGTAAATATAGCACAAAAAATGAGAAAAAGGAATTTAAATTTTCTCATTTAACTATTTACACAAACATAACCCAGTAATTATAAGTTTGTATCTTAGTAGATGTAAGTCCGGTCAGTTGTAGAAAAAAATTCCAAAGAAGGGTTTGGTTGTGAAATCTATTATTTCCAAATACATGAACTGTAGATATCAGGTGATTTAAAAGTGTTAATAAATTTTTATTCATGAGAAAGTAATACTAATCATATTGTACATAGATCTGATAGATATGTAGACAGATCCAGATGGTTCATATAATTTTATTTGTAATTACCAATTTCATTCGACAAAATTTTTTTGAGACCACAGAAAACCAAAACAGCACATTAAGAGGCTGAACATACAGGGTGTCTCAAAGTTCTGGTCTCGGACGATCGCGCAGTTATGGTAGAAGATAGAATTTTCAAAATTTGGTGAAAGTTGTATCACAAACGAACACATAATTCTGAAAATATTATTCACTATATAGGATGTTCCAGAAAGGTGTGGCAATATTAACTTATATTTGTTAATAGACACCCCATATTTTATTACAAATTTGAATTCCCACGTCCACGAGATTTTAAAAAATATAATGTGTTACTTGGTTATACAGGGTATTTTGTAAGATATGTATGTTCAATAGTGTACAAAAATTATCCCTATTTTATCCCCCCGCCAGACACTAGATCGGTATCTCGTATCTTTTGTAATATAGGGTGAAGTAAAACTCCAATTAAGGAATATTTCAAATTTTTTAAATGGAACACTCTGTATATTGTACTGTCATTTGTTAACTAGAGTGGTAAGCTTTCAAACGATATGTGGGTGGTATGGTCAATTTCATTAAGCAGAATGAGAATGTCATTAAAACTAAAAAAAACTCAATCATGAATTGGAAAGCTCTGTATAGCTATTTCGTAACAATATAATTTCATTTATGTTTTTTTACGAAATGTTCAAAATGCCTATCATTACTTCGAATCACTTGTTTATTCTTTTAAAAAAATCAATTTCGAACTTTATTTAATAGTTGGGAGTAAGTAATTGTTGCAAATGTTTTCATATCCACTTTACTAGTAACTTCTTGTTTCTATACAATATCCTTTATGTAACCCCTGAGAGAGAAAATCCATTGAGGTTAGATAAGGTGAACGTGGAGGCCACTTCGTGCAATCCAGTACTCCCTAAACTTTCTATTTAAACACTTCTGTGATAAGGAATTGAAGCCCCGTCTAGTTGAAAAATCATTTTATTTTTTATGTTTAATGGAAAATCTTCTAATAATGGCTGTAATTGGTTTTTCAAATAATCAAGAAAAATGGCTCTATTCATTTTGCAGTTAAAACATAAAGGTCTTATAATATTATCCTCCACAATACTACACTACATCCAGTTTACTATTGAAACAGAAGATAATGAACAATCTGTTCCATTTCTAGACACCAGACTTATAAGAAGTAATGATATAATTACAGTAGACTGGTATAGAAAACCTTGTAGTTCAGGAAGATATATAAACTATTTTTCATATCATAAATTTTCAACGAAAATTAATTTGATAAAGCAAATGAAAAATAGAGTAATCAATATTTCAGATAATACGATGCACAATAAAAATTTAAATATATTATCGAATCTATTCATAAATAATGGATATCCAAAAACATTAGTAAGAAAAACACTATTTAACAATCCTCATCCAATACAATTATCTAATGAACCAAATTTATCAACTGATAAAACAAATACAAATTCAACCAATACCTTTTTTGCATCTTTACCATATTTTAGAGATCTTACACCTAGAATTTCCAAAATTTTAAAGGAAGTAACTAATATAAAACTTGCAAATAAAAATGTTCTGACAATTAATCGTGTTTTTAGTAAATTGAAAGAAATTGATCCTTATACTGAACGTTCTAATGTTGTATATAGATTATCATGCTCTACATGCGAATCTGTATATGTGGGTCAGACTTCTCAAAAAATTACTAAGTGCTTAGCTCTACATAAAAGTGATTCAAGATTATACCCAGAACGTTCAGCATTAGCAGAACACGTTTTCTCAACAAAACATATAATTGATTATAAAAACTTCAAAATTTTGTGTAAAGAAGACAATTACTCTAAAAGGACTTTCCTGAAAATGACATTCATTGCTCAAGAGAATAATTGTTTAAATAAAAGAACTGATATTCAGAATCTAAATTCAATTTATAGTTATTTATTATCATTCGACAAAAAATGAAGATCAAGGCGTTATAGAGGATAATTCTGTTTATTGATTTACTTATATTTCATTTAAATATAATAAGAGTATAGTAAACATTTTATTATATACTATACTAATGTACTGAATATATATATAAAAAAAATGTTTTCTATGACAACATCAACTTGTCACAAATTGTCATCAATTTGATAACATGCCAATTTAAATATTTTAACGATTAAATTGTACAATGATGTTTCTTAATATAAATAGATATTATATTATTGTGAACAACCTCAATTAGTGTAAGTAAAAAATATTTTTACGTTAAAAAATATTTTAAATTTATATAATATTTATTTTGTAGATTCTTTGATAATGATAATAATAAATTATCGAAAGCTTAGGATTAACTAAACAGAGTTTTCTTTATCACATTGCCGCATTCCCCAATAAAAAAGTTTCGGTAACGAACTACTTTCGTATATATATATATATATATATATATATATATATATATATATATATATATATAGTCCTATTTTTCATTATAGCCAGGTTTAAAAGAATTTCAGATATACAGTGGATATCCAACACCAATTAATAGTACTTACCACTTTTTCTTCTTCTTGTTTTTCCTCCTTTTCTACTTCCACATAACTTTTCCATATCCTTAATTTCTGGGCTTTTGCATTGTCTTCTGCACTCTTCAGTAAAGCAGCATATTGAGACTTCTCACCAGTGAAATGGACAGAGGCGAATCCCTCTTTTACTAAGGC